>CM056739.1:33821047-33981870 GCA_029844215.1 Przewalskia tangutica | reverse complement strand
CCTAAGTCTCGCACGTCAACAATATCTTTCGTGTAGTATTGGTGGTGATGGGTTCCCGTGTTGAAGCAGCTCGTCCTCGCCATGCGTAAGTATTAAAATCCCCAAGTACAAGCCACGACATAGTCATGGGGGTCTCGTACTCTCTCAATTTCTCCCATAAGCCCCGTCTATCCCGTAAACAAAAGTGACATGAAGCCTCTTGGATGAGATAGCACAAGTGACATCGCAATGAATGGCTTGCGGGTTGATGTCGAAGCAACTGCGAATGACTTTCGGGTTAAATAAAATAAATATCCTCATCAATCGGATGATTGGAAAAGTTATCAACATCTCGATTGTGAAATTTAGAAGTCGAGAAATGTTCAGAGTCGAGTTGTTTAGTTTAGATTCAAGATACCAAAAATGTCAATGTTGTTCTCACGCACTGAGAGAAAATCTCCTTTTGCGGAGGGTAGTGCGGAGCCCTATATTTCGAAGCGATGATCGCCGATAGCGAAGGAAATAGTCCCGCCGTGCTATCTTCATTAGTAATAATAGGTGATGCTATTATAAGGACCACTTTTTTAGCGAAGGGTTGTCATTATGCTGGTATGGGCAAATTTTGTCACCATTATTAGTATAGCCTTAGCTTTCGCGCCGTCCTCGCGCCCGTGCCCTCCTGCTTGGTTTCGCCGAGTTACGACCTTTCCCAACCTTGCGAAGAAGCGAAAGGTTGAGCTTCATCTGTCGACCCTTGTCACCTTCGGTGTGTCCCACATAAGTTTCTGATAAGCGCGGCCGTTGAACTACGCTTTATTACCGCGGGTTGTCCTATCCGTCGATGTCAATAAGCGATCTGTGCGCCACGGTTGTATCCATTAAGCTAGCCCGATTCTGATCAAAAATCCCTCCGTCGTTCCCCTTTTATCTGAAGCTTAGTCGACCTTTTCCAGCCTCGGTTTGGGACCCCGAAGGCTGGACACCATGAGTATGAGAAACTAGAGTATGAGGATGTGTGGTTGTATCTGCATCCATCTTGGGGGAGGTCAAATAGGTGTGCACCCGCTGACCTTACGTTATCTTGTTGTTGGGCTGCGTAAGTGGACCCGTGCTGAAACACGATTTGTGACCGTGCTAGTTTTTGCCTTCCTCTTTTCTTAGTTCTGTGAACCCATCCTCCATCAGTCGATTATCCTTAGACATTCCTCTCTTGTGCTCCGAAGTAGTAGAAAACATGATTTTCGCAAGGCGCCTCGATTGATGTTACAGCTTTGGTGTCTATTAGATTTTGCACCAAGATATTGCAGTGCATAACAGCTAACTTTCTAAATATTGCGGATTGTAACGTTGGGCTCATGCTGCGGGTCATTAACAGCCCAGTAAGTGTGCCTTCACGCCTTTCACGCCTTACCCGTCTTGGTTTGAGTTCGACGGTTGGTCATTTACATCGATAGAAGTCAAAAGCGTTATTCATGGAATGAGACTCCACAGGTTGACTTAGAGGATGTCGTGACTCATATTTGCTTCCCTCTGACTCCGGGGGACCCCCATGGTCTCCCATAATAGAGTTCTGACCTTTTGTCAACCCCGGTTTGTGTCCCTGGAGGCTTACCACCGAATCGCTCTGCTAACTTCAAACTCTTATCAAGCTAACATGTTGCCTAAGGGTTCTGGTTGGCTCTCCATGTGTGTCTCTCAGTCTCACTCTGACCCGAACAGGGCAGTGGTGGTGCCGAACAGGCACCCTAGTGATACAACATCCAGTAATCGGAATATAAAACAATACATGAAACAATGTAAAGAAGACACGTGTTTATCGAAGAAAAATTGCCTTCGGCGTATATATATATATAAACTTAGGTCCGAACGATTACATCCGCCAACAACTCTGCATGTGATTACTACGAGACCTCTAAGAGTGGCATGACAACAATGGCGGGACGGGGCCGCCATACCACGAATGTAGCTTTGCTATGACGGGGACTATACGGCTGATAAACCTCCGGGCGGAGCTTCCCAGCATGGCCTGCTGGCTTGTGACCACGAGAGCTAGGATCAGCAGCTGGTGTACCTCGACTGCGGCATGAGCGCGGCCCAGAAGGAGGTCGGTACAACGGTACAGTATATGGCGAAAATACGTAAATGAAATCATAGTAGTCTATATAAAGCGAGACATGTATGATAGCAAGCTACGATTCCTGATAAATAGCGATCATGTCAGAGTCGAGGACTGCGCCTCAGAAGTCATCACTCAAATATAACAATGGGTCTCACGCCCGAGCATCAATCATGCGTGGAATACCTTCCTCAGCTCGATCTATGATATAAAGCACGAGGAATACATCTGAACACGGGTCCCACGTGTCGTCATAAAAGCCGTCACGGGGTAAGTCTGAAGGCATAGCCGACTACTAAAACCCACGATGCAACAAGGTCATAAACTATATCATGAGATCTGTCTGAAGTCACGTGATCGAAAGGCGGCCTTACGCGCGTGATATCTAATGTGCGCGTCTAGCCACAGAACTTCGCGACTCCGCGTAGGCCAATCAGGCCCGCGTGAGGTATTCCCGCGCTCGGTGCTACTCCGGCATCCGCTGGACCGCGATCCGCATGGCCCGCATGACCTTGACCGTAAAGGCGCGCTAACACGGAACTCTACGTAGCTCGCATGGCCCTGGACCCGCGTAGGTATTCTCGAATCATAGGTCACAGGACGCTGAGTCCACCCGCGTGGGCGGCTTAACCTCGGAAACATGTCAAGGTGGGTAGTACGATTACCCGACATAACGGTGATAGTTTAAACAACTTAAAGCGCGTGTCGAGGAAAACCCTTTACCGAACATCACGAAATGCTAACACGCGTAGCATCGCAGCGTGTTTACTTATCAAATAAACAAGAAAGTATTACAGGCTATCACAAACCAACGATCAAATTATTCACACAAGGTACTTTCTGCTATATGATTAACAAGATCGGGTTTTATCCCCAAAGTACTTACATACGTTAACTCTTTAAAAGATCGTTACTTTACAAAAGTCACACATGATACGTAGTATATGAAAAATAGAGTGATTATCTTTTGAAGTAAATCAAAACACTTCTCTTTGTAAAATCAAGTAACAACATTATTTTCCAAGCGTTCAGTTTGCCTAATTTCAAATGTTCAAGTTTCTCATTTTTGAAAGGTTTAGTAGTTCATAGTTTTAATCCATTAAAACAATTTGGCTATATACCTTATGTGTGAGTAGGTTATTCTTGTTCATAACAATCTTATTCTGGTATGATCTGGAAATGTAATATCATTTTGTCTAAATCTTAGCTTATGTAGATGGAAGTTTCTCTTGGTTTTAATAATACTTTATTAGTCAAAACATTTCCACTTTATTAAGCTATTCTTGTGGTTTGTTCGATACTTCTTACGATTTAGAAATCGTAAAACATTATTGCTTTTTAAAACCAAGTACTCGTTTCTACATGAATGAGGTTTCACTCAAAATTCATATTAATTTAATTAAGTCAAATCTCTTATCTTTTAAGATTAAGTCTCTCAACTTCTTAAATCAAGAACTTCATTCTTTTATCTCTCTTAAGTAGTTATACTAACTTCCGTAAGCTAGTATAACTCTTAGCTTTTAAAACAGTATTACTCTTACGTTAAAAATGATTGAGTATTAACTTTTGAAATACTTGATTATTGAGCTTAAGTCAAAAGACATTGCCGTAATTATTATCGAGCTTAAGTCAAAAGACATTTAGTAATTATTATTCGTTAACACAGCGTCGATCTAAGTACTATATATATTTTAAAATATCGTGCTCGAGAGTATAGGAAGAATCACGTACCATGGCGATTATCATTATTAGCAAGCGCTCGCGGTATCCAGGCTAGCCTTGTCCACCTAGTAGTACATGCTACTCGCGGAACATTCAACCTATAAAAGGTTATACAAGTCCTATCAAAGTCTAGACTACTCGGTGAGAATAAATCTGAATCTGAGTCTACGGAAATTTGGGCGACCTTCCTGCAGTCGAACTTCACGAGTCTCTTGTAATAGATCTATGTAAGTCTGATTCAATTCCTTCTTATATACTTTCCTTGTATATACTTATACTTATTCTTATACTTGATAGTATGCAAATTCTAATACAACGGGGAGACAAGATAATTACCTCGATAAGCCCGTAATTATCGAGTTAAATGTCGATCTGAGCAACAGCTCTACTCGGGTGCTCGACCCAGCTCCAAACAACCCACAGAAGTTCCTACGCAACTTCTTCCTAATACTCAACCAACTATGGAGATTTTCCTTAGGGTTTCGTTTTGTGGTGAAGGAAGTATAATAGTATTTAAGGGCTTTTAGTATAAGTGTAACCTTGGAATACTACAAGGTATATGGGCGAGGTATTTTGGTATAACAGCAATACTTGGGAGAGTATTTCTACCAAGGTGGGGTATTCTCACGAACAACAAAGCAAGGGGTACCGCTGAGACCTAAAGGAAGGGGTGGGTCGGCCACGCTTGCGAGAGAGGGTGCTCTGCCAAGAGGGCCTCGCGAAAGGAGGGCTTTCAAGACTTGAGGAGTGAGGTGGATGAAGAAAACTTATCAAAGGAGGGTATTTATAGGAAACCAAGGGCCAAGATCTGTAAGTGCTTTGCAAGTGTAGGGCCAGATATGCCCAAGTGCCCACAGTCCTACTCATTAAAACCTGCAAATATCCTACCAACTCAGGGTTGGTTCGTCCCATGTGTCGCCCCACTTTCGCCAATGAGAGGGTGCCAAGTGGCGCCTCTCGTTAGTCTGACACGTTGCCTCTCGGAAAAATCCATAAAAATTAAAAATGACATAGGGAATTTTCCATGCAAGTTGTGTAAAGCGTTCGTCGAAAAATGACTCTGTCGGGGTTGTGCACAAAATAAAATCGGCGAAGCCTCTTTAAAGTTCAAACTTTTCTCGTCGTCCCGCGTACATACTGGAAAATGCGGTATAACGTCCCTTAGTATCATGGTGCCCTAGGGTATCCGCCATGAGTTCACCTTTGACCTTGGTTTATGCCCGATAAGTGGCCTCCCTGCCAAGTAAAGTCAGTTCGACTATGCCAACCACGGTTTGTGACCCCGATGGTTGGCCTCCTCTTGTACCTCCTCCATTATTCGACTGCGCCGGCCGGTGCAATGTCCCGAAGGCCAGCCACTCTTCTTACCTCTCTTACTCTGCTTTGAACGTGAAGCGACCTCACTGTGGTGTGTCCAAATAGGTATGAACCCCTTTGCTTTGGCAATGAGGGTTTGTGTCTGCCTTGCCTTTGCACCGCCTATTAGTGTCGGCGTGATGTTTTCACGATTCATAATGGGTGTCGATCATATGGCATTTCTCGCGATAGTCAGGAAGCTTTTCATAAACAAGCTTTTGGTCAAAGATGGTGTCGTCCCAAAGCTTGAGTTCAATAACATCAAGTGTATGGAGAGATCTATCTCGACTAGAGCGTGCGTAGAGAAAGTCTTTTCACTAGTGAGCTTGCGGTCCCGATAGGCTTGCCAATACGGGACGAATCGACTCAGCGTTAACGTTCCAAAGTTCCAACGGGAGAGGCGGAGCCTTACCCGTATTGGAATAGTGCGTATTTCATGCTTGTCAAAGGTGAAGCAATGAGGCATATCTTTCGATGAAGAAAGTGCTTTATAAACAAAGTGTGGCCCGTTGGCGTGACGCTTCTCTTTATCGATTTTAGAATTATATTTGAAGGCGATCGACCTAAAGCATGGGCGTTAAAGCGGTATGCAACTCGTGGCGGCGTAGCTTCGCCCAATGCCAAGCTCGGGTAAGACCTGCGAAATAACCAATCAAAAGGTGCCCCGATTTAGTAAGATCGTCTAAATCCCACATGTAAGTCGAGGGCGGCATTCACGGCAATCGACAAAATGCAAATGTTTTCCATTTGAAACATCACGGTTTCCTTTGACTATGGGCGTAAGCGCCTTGTTGTTACGGCTCACGAATCCCGTAGTCTTTTTCTTTCCATCTGTGACATTCCACTGCTCACGGGTTCACAATTGTTGCCACTCGAAGGCGATGCGATGTCTTGAGAGTCGAGGTGCGAGCGAGAATGAAGTCGAAGTTCCCTCGTTGGTAGATAACACATTAATACGCGTGAGCTTCACGCCTGAAGACCATTGCTCGCGTCCGGTAGTGGTGGGTTCGTGAGCAATCGGGGAACTTCGATGTTGTTGGCGATATCAATAGAGGCCTGCCCGTCCGGATGGGCAATGGCTTGAAGTTCACATGAGGCATTGCCTTGCTTTTCCTCGTCCTCAAAGTTTCCAAGTACAATTACAAGCGAAAGTAATCTGATTGGGTAATGCGTTAAAGAAATCGGACGGGCGATTTATGAATTACAACGCTTCTCCAATTATACAAACACTAGACTTATTGCAATATAAAAGTAGGAAAGATCGTAGTAAATGTAGTCGAGCAGGCGGAGTTAAATACAAGGCTTTCAAAATTATACAAGTTTTATCATATGTGAGAGTAATCAATCATTCATACGTTCGTTCATCTGATTCGTAGTCTAATATTTGCCTATCGACTCTCTTAAGTTTGCCTAGTAAATTATGGAATGAAATGTAATCAAGCGATGATTTAGGAATACCTCGAGGCGTGTTAAGCCAAGTGAAGCGGTGAGGATCTTGAGGTAGAATTGATCACTTATAATTAATCAAGGTGCTTAGATTCCTTGTCGATGTGTGTATAGCAATCCTTTTTAAATAACTAATAATATGAGCATAATCCTCAGATAAGTCGGCCTGAAACTTCGTCTTAGTAGTGATAAGGCGCAAAATCTGCAAAGACAAAGCCAGTCGAAGCCAGTCGTATCACGGAAAACAAAATGTCGACGTGTATATATCTATAAATAACGTATATAATATATGGTATATATGAGCACGTGAGTACAAATATATAAAATATAGTATATGTTAAGTATAAAATATATAAAAGTGACTAATAGGACGAAATGAAACGAAAACAAGTCTTAGCAGAGCCTAGGTTGTCTTGGGCCCCGGACTTGCACCAAAATGGCAACAAGTACTGTGCGGCAGTCTAGGGGCTATGTGCTTGCCTATAAATGGCAAGGCGCAACAAGACATAGTACATGGCAGGATTAGGCTTGCACAAAAGAGGAAAAGAGTCCCTATCAAGCCATAATGGCTCCGAAAATTCAAAAAGAGCCTAGGGAAACAACAAGGAGAGAGTTTCCTATGGATCAAGTCAACCAACCTACCAATAACACAATATGATGTATAACAAACTTGCTAAGAACAGTAATAACACGAAGAGCAAGCAAGTAAAAAATCGTTAGAATTAAGAGCTGCTAAACAACAAGACGAGATAGGTTTATGAGAATACGGTAAGAAGTAATCAAATAACCATCAAGTTGCAAGTTATTAATGTCATAATGCACAAAATTAGATCTAATAGAGGCCAAAAATTCCACGATCACGTTAACTCAACAAGCCTAAATCGGGGCGTTAGAGAAACCACGAGATCACGGATGAACAAGGACACCTCTGAGTTAGGCAAAGCTAGTACTAGTGTTAGGCGTACCGCATGACTATATGAGCAATTTCCGACAACTAAGCGCTTGAACAACACGTAGGTGCTAGGAACGATAATCTCTAGAAAGAAAACAAAACAATCAAATCATCACAAGCGAGCAGCACGGAAGTAAACACACTAAAGAACACCAAACCAGAGAAACTAACACTTATACCTTAATAAAAAAATAGCATAAAGAGGAAGGAATGAAAAGGAATCACCCGGATGTGCATCTTTCCGTGTGTGTTTCCAGTATGTTGAAGTTGTTGACCTTTAATGAGGTTGTTGAGCTTCGTCTTGAGGAGAATCTCAACCTCAGGAAGGGGTGAGAAGTGAGACTTGTAGCTTGGAGAACCGAAATATAAATAGCAAACGGTGAGAGAAGAGTAAAATAAATGCACTTCTCTCCGCTAGTTGAACCTTTAAGACCTCAATAAATGCTATTCCTCCAAGAACCTTAAGAGCTTAACATTTAAAGCATAGCTCTCATAAATGAACACGGTGAGTGAGTGAAAGATGTCATCAACTCAGGTATTAAGTATTTAATCACAAAAGAAGAGAAGAACAGTAAGCTCTGAGTCTTGATCTAGTAGAAAGAAAGCATGGAAATCTCACGAAGAAGATGAAGTTATAGTCGACGTGAGATGTATTCCCCTCATTGAATCTAAGAACATAAACAAAGCACTTGGATAAATTCAAGCCAAAAGATGCACTCTTGTGACTTTGTTAGCCTTGGATGATTTTTAGAGAGAGAGCAAGAGAAGGAGGGCGTTTTTAACTCTTCCTTTTCTATGTTATTATAGTTGTTTAGCCATATAGTCTTGTTCTTCTGCTTAGGAGATGGTCAACCAGATTTTTTAGGTATTTTTTAAAGGTTTGGCCATGTCACATCGCATTGTTAAAATTATATAATTCATAAATTCATTCAAAGAAATAACAAGAGTAAAGAAAAGATAATAAGAATATTATTGATAATGAATTGGTAAGTAAAAAATAATAATTACATCCCTTTATATAGGGTATAATACATAAGACAAAGTGATGATTTTCCAATGTGGGACATTTTATCCAAATAACAAATGCTAACATTCCCTCTCAAGCTCTCGATGGTGTAGAAAGCATCGAGAGTTTGCGAAAAGAGCGGTGACATTTGTAAGGTATCGTCTTTGTGAAAAAATCGCAAGTTGCATCGAAGATGAGACAAATGGCAAGGATAAAGTGTCTTGTTGAAGATGATATCACATAATATGACAATCGATATCAATATGTTTGAATGCGTTAATGAAAGGCGGTGTTGTGCGCGATTTGAATAGAACTCTTATTATCGAAGTACATCGGTGTCGGTGAGGAAGAGAGACACTCATATCGACTGATAACCAGCGTAACCATACAATCTCACGCATAGTAGAAGCCGTATGCGATACTCACCTCGGTTGAAGAAGCGAAACAACATCTTGTTTCTTACTTTTCCATGAAATGAGTGAATCTCACAAAATACCTGATAACGATTAGTGAATTTCCAATCGGTGGGTTACTGTAAATCTGCATCAGAAAATGAACGAAGCTCCAATGATAAGGTCGATGGAAACAAGAGACTATGATAAATCGTTCCTCGGAGATATCGAAGAATATGCATAGCGATGATATGCGGATATGCGAGAACAAATAAGCGGTGACAATGTGAGCATCATATGCGATGCTCGGGCGAGTAATGGTGAAGTACCAGGCTACCTGTTGAGCGATATAAAGTGGGATCGGAAGAGGATCCGTCGGTAGGGTATAACGAACATTCGTCTCGAGAAGAGTCAGCAATCACAGTATACGTGAGATGAGCCGCTCAGAATATCTGCGATGTACTTAGGCGAGAGAAGATATCCCTTATCAGAATAAGGTATCTCAATGCCTAAAAAGTAACGTAAATGACCTAAATCTTTTATCTCAAAGCGACGAGACAAATTATATTTTAGGTTTGTGATACAATTAATATCATCACATGTAATGATCATATTATCAATACACAACAGACGAAAAATATAACATGCCGGGGATGATCTAATAAATAACGTCGAATCATCAAAGCTGGAAATAAAACCAAGAGAAGATACTACAGTGGAGAACTTGTCGAACAAAGCTCTTAGGGCTTGTTTGAGACCATACAAGGTCTTCTTAAGCATGCTGCACTTGTCTGGACTATGTGAAACACGGAGTAGAGTGGCGGGTGAACTTCTCTTAAAGATCTCCATTCGAAGACATTTTTAACATCCGTTTGTGAAATATGTCAATGGCGAATAAAGTACTTAAATAAGAACACAGACGGATGTCATATTTACAGCGGTGAAAAAGTCTCCTCGTAATCCATACCATACTCGCAGCAAAGCTCTTTGCGACCAAAAAGAGCTTTATATTGCTCGATGAACCGTGAACTTGGTTTTAATCTTGTACACCCGTCGAGAACCCGATAATTTTCTTACTAGGCGGTAGAAAAACTAAATCTCAGTATCGATTACAATCCAAGCAAACAATTCCTCACTCATAGCCTTTTGTCAAAGAGGAATCTGAGCCTCGAGTAAGAGGTAGGCTATAAAGAGAATTAATAGAAACTAAAAGAGATGAATGATGGAGAATAGCAAGAATAATCATAATCGGATACATGGATAGGCCAGGAGTAGTTCGTTTAGGATAGAGAGGTGGATCTGGATCTGTGATCACAAAATGTTACGGAATAGTCGTAAGAGGGTGAGTATCAATATCATGGACTACAGGAAGATTGTGAAGGAACATCTGATATATATGTAGAATCGGATGGACAATTAATAGTGAAAGGATCAATATCAATAATGTCGGATTTTGATATGCCATGTGAAATAGATATGATGGAGAAGAAAGGAACATGCTCGATAAAGGAAACATTATAGAAAGCATCGATTTTCCAAAAATTGGATCATGACAGCGATAACCTCTTTTGCGATCCGTATCTAAGGAAAAGACAAATGGCGACACGAGATGATAACTTAAATGCGCTCTGTATGTGAGCAGAACAAAACATGTAGAGCCAAAAACTCTCGAATGGAAATCTGATGGGGTATGACCAAATAGTCGAGGTAGGGATTTTATTAATAAGATAAATAGATGTAAGGACAACTTCTCTCCAAAATTTGCTAGGGACGCTAGCGGACAAAAGTATAGATCGAGCGGTCTCAATAATATGCCTATACTTTCTCTCGGCTATCCCATTTTATTTTGGGGTATCAGTACAAGAAGATTGATGTATCGTACCATCAGCTTTGAAAATAATAGAAAAATTTCACTAGTATACTACTTTAAATCGGCGAAAATATTTAATAATGGCGAGAATGTTGAGTTTTCACATAGGCTTGAAACTTCGGTATAAATATGAATAAGATCGAGCGTCGTTTGATAAATAAACCCAATAATAGCAGTATAATCATCAATAAAAGAAATATAATATCTGGAGCCCCTTGGTAGGGATAGGTATTGTTCTCCAAACATCGTAATGAACTAGATCAAATGATGCGGAAGAAGTAGAAATCTTGACATTAAAAGGCAAAGTGGAAAATTTTCCAAGTTAACATCCACTTCTGATCGGAGATATCATCGGATTGTAAATCGCGAAGAATATCGATATTACACATAAAACTTAGCGAGGCACGATACATGGCCAAGTGGAGAGTGCCTGAAATAAAATTTTGAAGAAGAAGGCATCAAATGGAAAGAAGACAAATTAACAGACATATTTGTTGCATGAGTAGTAAGATCACATTTCATCTAAAACATAGAGACTTTTCCCTTTCTACACCGTGTCGATCACTCTCTTGGATTTTAGATCAATGCATAACAAGAATTGGGAAAAGGCTAACAAAAAACAGTCACATATTTGACCGGCAAAGCAAGATTAATATGTAATTTGGGAATCTGATAAACTTGAGTAAATATTGTCATGGACCAGACCACATGTTGGTGCCCACAGGGCACCATATTACCCTCATGTACATATAAGACATAGGCGAGAAATAAGGACAAAATTGTATAAATAGCAATAAGGCGAGCTTGGGAGATTGCATTATATAAACAAAGGAATACCAGAAACATATAATTATCTGTGGGCCAAAAATAAATACAACTCTCGTATGTCAGCCAGCATATGAATACAGACCTCTAAGAGTTTAGACCCTATCTATGGCCGGACGGGGCCGCAATACACTAAATGTACAAAAACTTACAATACCGAGGATCAGTGCCAAAGATAAGCCTCAGGAGAAATAGAGCTTTTCAGGTGAGCAGAGATCTGGCGAGGATCGCCAACCTTTGTATCTACACGTGGCATATGCGCAGCCCAGGAAGAATTCGGTGAAAGATGTACCAAATATGTGGCGAAATCTTGTAATGAAATCATATGATAAAAATGAAGCAGGAGACATGCATGATAACCAAAATAACAGTACAATTGTGTCTTGTCTATATGAAAGTAATGAGCCTCAGCTTTACCTTTTTAAACGATCATTTCATAATATAAGCGATCGTATCAAAGTCGGGACACGCCGGAATCATTATGCAATTCTAACCATGGGTCTTAGATCATGATATCAAAGCGTGCGTGGAATTCCTTCATCATCGGCGTGCACAAAGTATAATATATAACATGCGTGGAATTCCTGCGTCTAGAACATGTCATCATGGAGAGCTAGTCCATGGAATAATAATATCACCGAGATTGAACGGCATCATGGCGCGCCATGGAATTCCTTAATCGTGGCGTGTCCGTGGAACAATATAGTGGAAGCATGCCCGTGGAATTCCTCCGTCGTATAAGCGCGTCGAGTAAATAACACAATAAGATGGTCGACCCTCGATGAGGCGCGGTGGTATAGAAATATAACACTTTGCACGAAGGCTATCATGAGCGAATATATGCAAGTTTAAAATATTCTTTGACTCTCATTAAAACATGTGAAATGAACTATCACTTTATAAACTCAAGGCACTTTCATTTCAAGTAATATTGGACTTGAACCCCAAAAGTATTATCACTCGTAGTATCAAGGCACTTCCTTGTTTAAAGATCAAGTTACTACACTTTTAAATTCAACTCAGCTTTAAAATCAAGTAAACTTGTAACTTACAAATAAAGTACTATAATGAATCGATTTCATTTAAAACTAAATCGTCAGCGTACTACACATTTTATAAGGTTCGTACTCAAAGAAAGATAGGAAGAGTTCCACAAACCTCTTAAGCTATTCCACACGCCAAGTAGAATCGCATGCGTAGAATGTCGACCTATAATGACAATAATATGTCTATTAACTTCTAGTTTTCTAAGGTAGAATAATACTAAGTAAAAGGTCTCTTATTCTACGGAAAATTGGGTAGCACTTCCTGTTTCTCGTACTTTTCCACCTTTTCCAAGGCGAATTCTACAACCAACACGCACATTTAAGGCCTGACCAATACTTAACAAAAGGGATTATCACGCCTAACTTGACGTGTAAAATTCTGTCCCACAATTCATATAAAACAGTCCAATAAACAGTCCGTATTTTACCAACATTTTAAGGCCATTCTCGGCCACAACCAACAACAATACAACATATACTTCTTATTTCCATTTTTCCTTATCACAATATCATTTTCTAACATTTCTGACATGTAATATCTAATTACATTAAGAGGACAAATGATCCTTACCTCAAATGTGCCCAAAATAGTCCAAGTTAAAGTCGGTCCTTAGAATAGTCTTAGCTCCTATTCTTCATGTTCCAAACACATGTATGTAACCTCCATAAGCTTATAATAACCTTCTCTTGAAGTCTCAACACCAAAAGTTGAAAAACACCCTAAGGTTCGACCTTAAACTCGGCTCAAGTGGAGATCTTTGGGGTTTAAGGGTTTGTATTGGCTTAGCACTTCATTAGGGATCTTAGTCTAGGATTTGAGGATTTAACATGAAGGATTGAAGAATTTTTGTCTTCCAAAAGGGCCAAAGCAGAGCACCTTAAGAGGAGAGAAATATTTGGTGTAGTGAAATGTTTCTAAGTGTAGATGAAGTCTTGCACCTACATGTATATATAATGTATCACGAGGGAGATCATGACAAGTGTATGGAAAAGGGGATGTGGGATCCATGTCCACTTGTCTCCTTCAACAAATATCTAAGTCAAATAGTCAAGCAGACAAGTGGGGGTGACACGTATGTCACCTCTGTTAGTCAAATTATTTCTTCCCCCAGAAATATCTATAATTGGTCAAAATATTTCGAAACCTTGTGGGCCTACAAAATCGTAAAATTCTCCGGTGGGCCCCACATGACCAAATCCGAAACTTGAAAATTCAAACCTTCAATATACTCTACTAATCCATATACCAAATTTGAGAATCAAATTCCGAAAAATAAACCTTTTTCCTTCACGAGGTTCCAAAATTTCTCCTTAGGGAAAAGTGATTTTTCTTTCGTTCCAAAATTCAAATTCAAATTTCTCACGTATGTTCTCATCTCAATCTCTTGGAAATACGGGGTGTAACAAATATATAGTGGATGTATGTGTCACACCTCATAATTTTAGGGAGATGAAGTGAGAACGTAATTAAGGAAATAAGATTCGAATATTGGAAATTACTATATAAAGAATGTAATCCCGGAATAATTTTGGATATAACAAATGTGACGATGGGAATTAATACTAGTAGTTGAATTTTCCCAATGTGGTTATGGATTAATGTTGAATGAAATAAAAATGTGGACTTCGAATTTTCAGAATTTTAGTTAAGTATGGGATTAATTTAGTGGAGAGGATGATAAGTGGGAAACTAGTGGAAAACAAGTGGCACTTTGTGCCCTCCAACTGGCGACAAGCATTGCATGCATAGGCGAAAAATTAGCCCTTATATCCATGTCCCTCTCACTCCTCCCCTCCATTTTGAAAATCACGCCACCTGCTCATCCATTCTCTCTCCTCGAACAGATTTTCCTCATATTCAAAGCAGTTAAAGGTTCAATCAACTCCCCTTCCAAGATTAAGCCTCTCTACTAAGTTCTAAGCCATGGTAACTCCCCAAAATAGTGGTCACGATAATCTGGAACGAATTCTGCCCCAAAAATTGTAAGTTTTGGAGATAAGTTATTTGGAATAAAAACATACAAGTAGGATGGATTTAAACTCATAAGTAATGCATGCATGTCATTGTAAGTTGAAGAAGTGGTGAAATGGAGCAAAAATGGTGCAGTGGTGAATTTTGGGACTGTTTTGGCTAAGTAAGGTAAGATTTCTTCTTCTTATAGAGTATTTGGGGTTGAATGATGTTGTAGTTAAGAGATGAACTTGTGTTAGGAGAAATTGAAAGTAAGAAATTGCATGTGGTTGTTTCGGGTGTTGTATTGAGCCGATTTTGGGATTGTTTTGTATACATTGGGTTGATTGTTATCATTGTTATTGATTGCATGTTAAAGTTGAAGGAAACCTTGATATTTAAAGTTGTAATTGGTTATATGAAAATGTTGAAACATGAATTGGATTTTAAGGAATTATGAGAAGAGTTTTGGTATTATGTTGTTATGGCCGTGACATCCATAAAAATCGTGGGTATTGTTGTGTCAAATTTAAGGTTGTTTTGTTGAGTTAGAATGCTGGAAATTTAATTATGAAAATGCATGTACATTGTTGTAGTTACGGATATATGTCATAAAGGAATTAAGATGTAAAAAAGTGTTATGTTGCAAACTATAAGACTTGAACTCTCGTTGTTGTTAGAAGTATGGATTGTTTTTAGTGGCTGTTTTAATATGAATTAAGGGGCTGGATTAACATGAGAAATAGGTGTAGTAGTCACCTTGGTTGTTGTAGTTGTTGTATTCCATGAATGTGAAGAGAAAGAATGTATAACGATGGTGTATATGGAATATATGAGACTGTTTTGGTTATGACCTTGAGACGTGTCTTATTATTGATGTTATTGACCTTGTTTGTGAGGTGTGGATGTGTGTATCAGTAGGGGAAGTGCTTCCCCATTTGTTTTATAAAAACAGAGTCATCATTCGATAATTATAACGTATACTAGTAACCATAGAGTTGACGAACATATTACTATTGTTATAGGTTGAAGTGCTAATTGAGACGTATTCTAAATATTGAGTTGGTTAGTTCGACAATAAGGTATGTGAAACTATCCTTTCTTCTTTTGGCATGATTTATATAAAATGAGTGTACGACGGACGTACATGATTCCATTGAATCATAATTCCTAGTGATACTTGATATGATAGTTGTCTTTGATTTTACAAGTGATAGTTCATTCTATTTATTTCATTGAGAGTCAAATGATGATTTAATTTCCATATGGTTACTCATGATAATCTATTCGTGCTTGATGTGATTATATCATTTCATCGAGTCTCGGGCCGGGTATGTTCGTGCGTAGTATATATATATGATTATTTCGCCGAGTCGAGAATGGGCACAGTGCGATTTATGTGGGCGACCGTCCACGGATATGATGATTGTATGTGGATGACATCGCGGATATGATTATTTCGCCGAGTCCATGATGGTAGATGCGATACGTACGCAGATGATGATTTCAGAGACCTCACTAGAGTGCGTGTATGCGATATATATATGTATATGACTTCATTGAGTCCCGCGTTGGTAAATCTGATATTATATGGACATACATGACTCATTTCATCAAAACGCAGCGCATTGGTATCTTTGATTATTATACTTATCTTTTGGCGATTATGATCTTAACGATCTTCATATTTTATATACCGATCATTATTTGTCTTGACCCCACTTTCTTGGGGCTGCGTTAAATGCCAGTGCGAACTCGGTTTGGTGAACCTCCGGCAAGGATTTACGCTCGGCTATTTGGAAGCTCCATTGTTCCGGAGCCTAGTTATTTTAGGTACAGATCCTTTTGATATAAACTTATGCATATTCGGGGGTTCGACGGGGCCCTGTCCCGTCATATTTCATTATCGTACTCTTAGAGTTACGTAGGCGTGTGCGGTGACCGCGTGTTGGTTGTGGTTCGTTTGGGATATTTCGCGTATAGTGGCGGCGCTTGCCGGCGACTATTTTGTTATGATTGACTAGTTGTGACTCCTCAGGAGACATGTTCATTTTGATATATAGCGTTATGAGGCAGCATCTTACTTTTACAAGATTTTTACATTGCCCTTGGTATCGATCGATTATATTTAACGAGTTCGTATCGGTGTCGATTAGAGCGCAGTCGTGGCCGCCGGTCGTGATAAGAGTGGTATCAGAGTAGTTCATCCTCGGAATATCTACAGACCGTGTCTAGTAGAGTCTTGCGTATGGGTATGTTGTGCACTATACTTATACGCCGGAGGCTGCAGGACATTTAGGATGTCATCTATTCTTTCATCTCGTAGATCGTGTGATAGAGCTATGTTATTAGGGAAATCCTCGCTAGCGAATTGTGCGTTTTTGGCTATGTCTCGAAAAGGCGGCGGAGAAAGAATATATGGACTTTGTACATAGGTTGGTAAGATTGTTGTATAGTTGGTGTGATGATGGTGTGTATCTATACGAATATATTTATTAGGGTCATGTGTGTATTGTCTGAAGTGATTATGGGTTATCATGAGTTGTTTAAGCCTTAATAATTATTTGGAAGGTATGTAACAGTTTAATAAATCCACATCAAGGCATAATATATGTGCTAATTTAGAATAATTAGGAGATGATGAACTGTCTGAGACGGTGATGAACTCTTAAAGAATCATGTGTTAATAATTTGGAAAGATAATGTAAGCTTGGGAAGCGGAATATTTGAGAATCTTAGAATATTAAATGCAGATTGAGACCTTAGATATCCAAGACCTTCTTGAATATGATATTTGACGCTTGAGCTTGGTTAAAGTATGTGGTATATGGTATTGTTCAAGGATATACATGTCTACACTTAAGTGTTGGTTTACTTGACTGAATTGTATCTAAGCAAATATGAGTGGGATTCTTTGATGGTTTTGCCTATGTTAAAGTGAAGAAATGAAGTTGTAGATTAATGTGTTTGATCAAACTTTATACTTATAAGGTATATTTCAGTTTGTTTAGGTCCTGTTTTTAGATAACTGATAAATGTTCCATGCTGATTTAGAATAATCGGTACAGTTGAAATAGAACAAAACAGGTTGATTTCAGATGTGTCTAGTCGTGTATAGGCTACTTAGTTAATTTAATACTTAATATTGCTAATTTAAAGATATTAATTATGTATGAAGTGTCTAGATTTGATTTAATGGATTAGCGTGTTTGATTGAAGTTGGTTTTAGCATGGATGGGTTACTAATTTAATGTGATAGACCAATGTACTATTTTGGAAACTTCGTTTGGCTATCTGTAAGTTGATTAGTCATATTATCTATCTAAAACAAGCGCATTTGATTAAGACAAGATTAGTTATCCTATTTAACAAAACTTGTCTTATAATAAATCGATTTGATAATTTAAAACTAGAAGAGAATGAGTTATGTGGATTGATATGTTTGAGGTTAGATGATGTTATTTATGATGGGAATTGATAAAGGATAGCCTATGTGATGATTGTGAGTTATGAATATTATCGAAATGTTTCTTGTTAAAACTATCTTAAGTTTGCTCTGTTGGTTCATGAAAATTGGTATACACGTGGCTATATGTTGGGTAGTCGAAATAATGGATTATGTATAAGGAATGGTAAGGTTATTGTACTCTTAAAGGTTATGGAGATATAAATCTATTTTGATATGACTTAAAAGTGATGTGAGGGATATTAGTTATGACTATTTATTGGTATTTTCTCTCTTTGATATTAAGAGTATCATATGGTAAGAGCATTGGTTTCCAAATGTTTACTAGTTGCTTGTTGATCTTGTTATACCCTTGTATACTAGGTTGAGGTCCAGAGTTAATCTTATATAATATTATAGAATTGAATTTATTGAAAGATCAAGTGTATGTGTGAACTGAAATAGCATGCCAAGTGTTTACCTTTTAATATGTCATGCTCTGCATGATCAAGTCCATAGATGAGCCTTGTAACGACACGTGCAGTGCGTTTAGCATAACTATGAAAAGAATTATGACATTGAGAATCACGAGACTTTATGAAATTTTCGGGAATTAAAGGAAACCGGAGTTAAGATTAAAAGAAGTGGGATTAAGATTTAATTACTTGGAGAATTAATTTAATTTAAGTAGACAATGAGGGACTAAAATGTAGTATTTTAGGGACCTAAGTGTAACAAGGAAAATTCAGATTTTGTTTTTATTAACCTAAACTCTTTCTTTATTTTTAATGGAAATAATAAAAAAAAACTACTAGATAGAAGAGAGGAGATGCGTGACGGCGGGGAGGAGAAGGAAGGAGAGGAAAAGAAAGGGGAGAGGTATGAGCGAGAGAGTGAGAAAGAATGCAGCGCGTGACGGGAGAGGGAAGGAGAGGAGAAAGAAAGAAGAGAAATAAACCCTAGTAACTAGAAGACAAGGAGGAAGCGCTCAATTAAGTGCAGGTTAGATTATATGTTATATGGTTGAATTAATCTATTCATGATCCCTATACTAATGCGTTATTGAATGAAATCAAATTTTCAAAGAGGTCATTACACGAAAATTTCATAATCCACTTGAATAGAGAAACTTGAGGGATGTAACATGGCATAATGATTACAACAACATATTAAACGTGAAAACTGTATAAATCTGTAAAGATTATAAAAGTATGGGCTGAATAAAAGTTGTAGATTACTCTGTTCCCGTCAGTTTAAGATCATACGGAGATAAATACGACTTATGGTTTGAAAGTTATGACTGCTTAAATTTTCTGCCTTGTTTTACAAAATTAGCGACACAGTTTCATAGGGTTGTTTCTTTCGTAAATTTTCACCATCTACACTAAGTATTGTCGGTGGGATTAGGCATAATAAGAGATCTAGTGTTGCCTTGATGTGGTACAATAAACACCTTATTTAGATTCTGAATTTAATGTTATATCTTTCCTGGCGGAGATCTGAGAAAGTTAAAAGAAAGGAATATTATTTGTTCCACAAAAACAAATTCTAGAAAGAAATAGGTAAAAAGAGAATTCAAGAGGCCCATAAGTATCAAAATAAAGATAAAGAGTTGGGTTTGAGAGCCGTGTGATGGGGTTTCATTTCTTCTGGAACAATCACAAACACTTTTTTGATTATGGATCTACGTTTGTCCTGAAGTTATGCTAATATTTTTATAGGGGTATGATTTTAGTCATACAATGGAAATGGTAAAGATCTTGTTAATATAAATATAGCAATATGGGTGTCCTTAGATTCGTATTATAATGTAGTTCACATATTTTCTAGATTTTAAACGTTCAGAGGCTCTACGCAAGGGGAAGGCATTGGTTTGATTATTCGTGGAACCCGCTCAACATTGAGGTAGGTTATGGTTTATTTTAGTTATACTCTGATTATAGAATCGTATATAGTTTTAGAAAGTGACGGGGATAGCATGATAGGCCTTCGGGCATGAAGTTGAGATAAATTACATTTACGTTGGTTAAAATCGGTGTTATGTGGGCTTAATAAGCCATATGTGTTATTTTACGTGACTATCACTTGATTTGACTTGTACTTGTTGATTGTATATTGGTGACACGTGTTGAACTTGATATTATTCACGACATCGTCCCGTATTATTTTGTGATGATGGTGAGGTGAGAGACTAAGAGTGATTGATCATCTCCGAAGTTTCTTCCGGAGATTGAGCATGATTGATAGCCTCAGGGTTTCTGGGAGGCGGGGTGATAGCCGAGGTTTCTGGGAGGCGTGATTGATAGCCTCGAGGTTTCTGGGAGGCGGGAGTGATAGCCTCAGGGTTTCTGGGAGGCGGGAGTGATAGCCTCTGAGGTTTTCTGTAGGAGCGGGAGTGATAGCCTCAGGGTTTCTGGGAGCGACCTCAGGGTTCTGGGAGGCGGGAGTGATAGCCTCAGGGTTTCTGGGAGGCGGGAGTGATAGCCTCAGGTTTCTGTCGGAGGCGGGAGTGAGAGAGGTGACATTGCGTTCATTCACTCGTATTTTGTTGATCGTTTGGTGAATTATATCTGTCTTGTTTGATTTCATGATTTCTTTACACTTTTCTTGTATATGATACATGACCATGCCTGATTGCTCTATGTGTTACTTGTTGTTTTCAACTTCTTCATGCGTTATCTAATCACTGTTGGCCTATGATGCTTACGGTACTAGTGTTGTCTTGATACTACTCTTGCTGCACTTTTCTTTGAGTCAGATGCGATCGAGTTCGATTCGCCTCGTGGTGATTCGCGAGGTGGACATCTTACAGTCGTTCGGGGTGAGCTACTTGGTCGTCCGTGGCCCCTGAAGGGCTTCTTAGTTATTTCCATTTTTCTTTGGTTATTGACTGACAGATTTTATACCCTTTTGACCAGATTTTGGAGAATGTCGTAACCATTTAAGTATTAAGACATTATAACTTCTTTTTCTTTATTTATTTTCATTGATTTAACTTGTTGTGAGAATATGGTTCGCTACTCGGGGAATAGGGTAGGTGTCATCACGACTAAATAAATTGGGTCTTGACAAGCATGAACAACGAAGTGGATAAAAGAATTTGTATTAATTGGTATGCAGACTGTATATGCTTGAAATAATGTTTAATATGATAATTTGGGAGCTTGTTTAATTAGATGAAACTGATTTAAGTTGATATAAAATATTATGATAATATAAACTAACATGTGTGGTGTGTTAGTTTGGACTCGTCTTGTCATGCCAGTCGTGGGTCATGGCAGTGCCTACACAGGCACCGCGTACTCATGCATCACACATGTCAGCGGAAGCCAAGAACAACCCCACACATCCTTTTTTTAAACATTAGGCAAGCCAAAATGAACTACAATTGTACAAGTCCAACCCGCATGACTACGGACCTCGAAAGAGTAAGGCAATGAACTATGATGGGACAAGGCCCGCGTACCCTGAATGTACATAAGCTGTAATAGCAAAAATACCAAAATGACAAGTTAGGAATAGTGGAGCTATCATGGCGGCAAGGATCCTAAGTTGAGGATCGCCAAGTGAGTACCTATACTGCGGGAATGAGCGACCCCTCGAAGGGGATCGGTACAACATGTACCAAGTATGTAAACATAAAATACAGTAATTAAGATCATAGCGGCCAAAGAATGTCGGAAGCAAGTATGAAAATCAAATACCGAGATCAATAGTGCCATATAAAATAGAGCGGTATGTACCTTTTAAAAGTGAGAATCAAGCTGTACCTTTTAAAATTGAGTCATTTAAAACCATGAATATATGTTCATATAATCATATACTCTCATAGGAATCTATACGCATCGTGAATACAAGTCCGCAGACGATACCATCTCATGGAAATCTATACGCATCGTGAATACAAGTTCACGGACAATACACATCTCGTGGAATCTATACGTATCGTGAATACAAGTTCACGGACAATACACGTCTCATGGAAATCAATACGCATCATGAATACAAGTTCACGGACAATACCGTCTCGTGGGAATCTATACGCATCGTGAATACAAGTTCACGAATGATGCGCTTGCGAATAGCTATCATGAGCAACCATGTGCAATTTAAATCATCTTTTGACTCTTAATAAAATCTTTAAGCGAACTTTCATTCCAAGGCAATACCATGCCTTCCATTTTAGAAACACCAAGTCAACACCGTACCTCTTATTTTAAACAAACCAAGGCAATACCATGCCTTTCTTTTAGAATATAAATCAAGGCAATACCGTATCTTCCTTTTTAGAAATACCAAGGCAATACCATACCTTCCTTTTTAAAATTAATATCGAATAAAGCCTTGTCGTCCATGTACATACATTATACAAACCAAAACACTTACACATTTAAAATCAAGTCACTTACACATATCAAGTCACACAACATAGAATCAAGTCAACATAATTTTCAAATCAAGTCACTTATACTTTTCAAATCAAGTCACTTATACTTTTCAAATCAAGTCACTATCACGTATAAAATCAAGACACTTTTATATCATGTATAATAAATGGTTGATGGAATTACGTCGTCCAAATGCGCCCATTTCATATAAATTATGCCAAAAGAAGAAAGGGTAGTTCACATACCTTATCGGCTACACCAACCTGATAAGTAGAATATGTCTCAAATAGGTACTTCAACCTATAATGACAACAACATACCTATCAACTTCATGATACTAGTATACCTTTATACCATGATATGACTCTCGCTTTAGTATAAAAATTAGGACAACACTTCCCTGTTTATAAATACTTTTCTACCTTTCAAGAAGACAAATTTCAACAATAACCAGGCACGATTAAGGGCACAACAAAGCAGCAACCAAGGTGATTCACAAACCTATTTCTCACGCCAAAACAACCTCTTAATCCGTGAAACATTCCACAAAAATCGATCCATATTTCCAGCAATGGCGAGGGTAAAATGTGAGGCCTTTTTAACACCTTTCTACACCCTTATTCCCTTAGAACTTTCATTAGTGATTACTACATTTAAACATGCATAAAGGTGGCTAATTTTCCAGCATTTCAATACCAAAAATAGTCCCTAAAACTGCACAATAATATCAGCGGTTTATAGTAATTCTCGACCATTACTTTCTGACGAAGCTATTTCCATAACTTCATAATGAATTTACTTTCCAACACGTTTTATGAGTCATATCAACTTGTTAACAACAAGATTCCTTCATGTTAACATGCAATATGTGATGATAACAACAACCATAAACAACGAATCCACAAAGCCAGCTGTCGATTTTGGCTAGCGTCAAAAGCGAGACATGTATTTTTATTCTTCGTTCTTAATCACAAGTTCATCTATTAATTACTACAACATGTAATATCCAATTACTTCAAAGGAAGAATAATCCTTACCTTAAATCTTAGCCAAAAAAGTCCACTTAGATTAAGCCACGCACTCTCTTTTGCACGACCTTGAGGATCCACCAACTCATGTATAACCTCTACAAGCTTATACTCATCTTGTCTTCTTGTTTTGCTTCCAAAAGTTTATCTCAAGCTTAGGGTATCAATCTCGACTTTATTGAAATGATTTTTTGTGGAGAATCTTGGAGAGTTAACTTGGCTTAGAACCTAGATAGAGGGCTTAATATTGGGAAAATAAGTTGTCTTTGATCTTCACTTGGCTAAGTATTTTCGAAACCTTGGAGCTTAAGGGTGAGAAAAGGGTTTGGATGGTGAAGACTATTTTTTTATCAAGTCTTGCAAGTTTTGCCTTATTTGGAGCTTGTAGGACAAGTGGATGGGGACCAGCGTGGACGGCTTGTCTGAAAATATCTTCCACCTTGACAATTTTAAGTAATTCTCGCCTCGGCATTGATCTTGCCTAATGGAACGCGGTGCCTAAAGTTCGACCCTCGGTAAAAATGGCACTTGATGCCTCGCTTTTGTCCTAATCGGCCAACTTTCGTCCTTTTTACTTGAGAGCTCCGTTTGCCTTTTGCCCACTCTATTTAGAAAGAATTCAATTCTTAGCACTCTTCTAAATCGTTACATTTGTAGTATCCAAAATTACAATTTGTAAATATACTTTCCTTTCAATATTCAAACCTTATTTCCTAACTTACCTTCTCACTTAGATGACCTGGAATTACGGGGTGTAACATTATCCCCCCCTTAGAAACAATCGTCCTCAAATGTTCATAATATGTCTCAGTATAAACATTTTGGCATAGTCTTTAACTACACCTACTAATCTATGCTTAGTAACACAAAGGTGTCTCGCGTGGCCTGATATAACACATGTATTTTTCACCAAACAATATAGCCAAGTAAGGAATTGAATTACCTGTATAACCATAATTCCATTAGCCTTTCGTTCCTGTCGTAACCACATACTGAGGCATAGCTATAGAAGGTGAGGAACCGGTGATCGATATCTTTGAGCCATACCACTTGTACCCCTTCTAGAAGGAAAATCCCTCATCACATGGCCTTGAATTCCACAAGCAAAACATGCACCCGTACCAGCACGGCATTCCCCACCATGATGCCTACCACACTGAGAACACCGAGGAAAAGGTGGCCTCGACCGAGTAGAACCCTTGTCCCTCTGTAACTCGAAGCCTGGAGCTCGGCCGGATCCGAATACGGTGCGTTCGAACCTCGCGCCTTTGTAGGCGAGGTACACTCTGTACTGAAGGGGAAGAATACCTAGCACGATCTTTGAAATTTGCCGCCTCTAAACTCCCCAAAATGTCCAGCCGACCTAGCCCTCTTATATTGACCCCCGTCATAGTCCTTTGTCGGTGGCGCCCTATGTCGGTCCTCACTCCTGTGCATATGCGTGGATCTGAGTAATATCCATGCCCGGTGAAGAAACTACGACCGTACACCCGTCAATCGGATAGTGGTCTAGCCCCATCACATAGCGGTGCACCATGTCTGCCATGTCCTCTACTATAGTGGGTGCGTACCGAGACAACGAGTCAAACTCAAGGCTATACTCTCTGATCGTCATCCCACTCTGCCTCAACGTCAAGAACCTGTCAACCCTGGCTCTCCTCATCTCAAGAGGCGATAAGTGGTCAAGAAAGGTCACCGTGAACTCGTCCCGCACTTTGGAGAGCACCACCGCACTAGAGCGACTCGTGACTCAAACGATTAAGCTGCTACATCGCGCAACCGGTATGAAACCAATATTACCGACTCGGTCTTCGAAGCCTTAATCACCCTCATCATCTGCTGTATCTGGCGGATGAACTCCTGAGGATCATCCTCGGGCCTCGACCCATAAAACTCTAGCGGACTAAAGCTCAAGAAGTCTCGGACCCTCAAACTATCTGCTCTGGGGTTAACTACTTGCTCGCATGCGTAAGTACGTCCTGCTACTAACCTAGTGGCCAGTGGGTGTATCCCTCATCTCTCTATCATCTGCCCCTGGCTGAGGAACTGGAGGCTCAAGTGTCGAAGCCTCTTGAGCTGCTTCTGCTCTAAGCTTCTCTGGTGATGGCGGCGTAACAGAACTAGCTGATTGATGCACACCCTCAGGAATAGACTGGGCATGTGCTCTAGTAACTCTCTGAGTTTGACTAGAAGCTCCTGCTGCTTATTTGCCCTTTTGGGCCACTGTAGTTTTCCGTGGAGGCATAGCTGAAAGCATAATAATACGTCAGAGAGGGATCATCCTAATAACACAGCTCTACTGCACGATCTTAGAGTGAGAAGAAATAGAAACCAAATTATAAATATCATGTAGCCTCCTGTGTATAAGTATGGTGCACACATACCCATACCCAAGACTCTACTAGACACGATGCGTAGACATTAGAGGACTAAGCGCTCGATACCACTCTGGCATGATGTTACACCGTAATTTCAGGTCGTGTATTTGAGGGCGTCTGAAGGAAATAAGATTTGAATTTGGAAAGATAAGTTGACAGAATGTTTTTGGACAGATTTTTAGTCAACTTTGGAGCGGTATATCTCCTAGTTCATTAGGATTTTATAGGTGTTTAAAAGTCCTAGTATAAAGTACATTGAGTCTAGTTTCCAACGCAACAAGCCGCTTGTCGATTGTACATCGGAGTAGAAAGTTATGGACGTTGCAAGATCAGCTGGCAGAAGAGAGGGAAAAATGTTTGATCGAGCGCCACAGCGCAGTGCCTGACAGCGACACCAAGGCGGGATTTTTCGCGAAAAATGGGGAAAAACCAGAAGATATTTTGTAAAAGGCCCATGGAGGGCGACAAGTGTCCCTCCCATCTTGTAGACCAAGAAAGGTCTTATTTATTGACCAAGTCTTGCAAGACTTGGTCATTTGCAAAGATCTATCCTAAAGGAATTCCTCTTCTCTTCTCCCTAAAACTTTAAGAACCCTAAGCCTAGTGAAATTATTGGTGAGGCGGCAAGAAGAATATATGTTGGCAAGCTTGTAGAGGGTTCGTGTGGATGATTTTGACAAGAAAAGGAGTTGCGGAAAAGAGCTTAAGCGGGCGAGATCCTTGGAATATTTTGGGCTTATTGATGTAATGATCCTTGTCTTCCTATGAAATTAAAGATTTCATGTTGTAGTAATTTGATAAATGAACTTGTGATATAAGGAATGAAGTTTAATAAGTGTTAAGATACATTGGAAGGTTAAAAGCCGAGAAATGGCATGTTAGCCATTGAAGATGTTAATCAATTTTGTTGTTAGTTATAATCGTCACATGTTATACGAGAAAGGGAAGTTAGTTGTTATAATTGTTATGACTTATATAACATGTTGGAATAACGACTTGGGTTATAAGGAATGGAAAAAAAGGACTATATGTTGTCATTATTGTAGCCGAGATTGGCCTTAATAGTAATGGACTATTATATATGAATTGTAGGGCGAATTTTACCGTCGATTAGGCGTGTAATCCCTTTGGTTAGCTGTTTGGTTGAGCCTTAAATGTGGCGTTTTGGTTGTTGGCAGGCCTTGGAAAAGGTGGAAAAATGCGTAGAAAAAAGGAAGTCTTTGTCGATTTTCCGTAGAATAAGGGACTTTACAATTAGAATATTCTCGTTGAAGCTAGAAGCTAATAGGCGTATTATGGTCATTATAGGTTGACATACTACGGACGGCATATTGGACTTGGCAAGTGGATTAAGCCGGAAAGGTATGTGGAAAATTTCTTATCTCTTGAGCATGAGTAATTATAAATATCTGATCTGATGAGCGTCGTGATTTAAATGAAGTCGATTCATTTGATATACTTGGTAGTTTTAAGAATGTCTCGATTGGTTGAGTTAGAGAATTAACTCACTTGTTCTTAAGTATAGGTTAAAAGAATGGTTTATTCTAATAAGGTAGACAAAGATTTCTGACTTGAAAAGGTATAGGATACTTGATTTGGAAAGTATAGATTCCTTGAGCTATTCTAAAGTTAAGAAACTTGTTTTCTAAAGCTAAGAGACTTGAAGTATTTTGAAAGTTATGAAACTTGATTTGAAAGTATAAGTCTCTTGGTCATAAAAAGAATGAATTTGTCTAAGACATAAAGAGTTATAACAGCTTTATGGGGAGTTAGTTATGACGGCTTTATGAAAGGATAAGGATGTCTTAGTTTCTAAAGCATAAAGTTAGTATAACGGCTTTATGGGAAGTTGGTTATAACAACTTTATGGAAGGTTGAAGGAATGGTTTTCTCGAGTAAGGTAAACAAAGATTTTATAAACTTTCCTATACTCGCTTGTGATAGCCTTGGAGTGCAAGTATTATGTTGATACGCTGTCGTGACTCTCAGTTGGAGGGTCGGCTGTCTTGTTGTGAAATTATTTGGACGTACCGACAGTGATGGAGGCTTCCACGGGTATGCTTCCATTGTGGTTGATCCATAGACATGCTTGCGATGGAGGATTCCGGGGCATGCTACCATAAAGCGGGTTAAATTCTCGGATACGATTATTACTCCATGGATTAGCTCTCTATGAAGACATGTACCCGAGATGAGGGATTCCACGGGCATGTTATATATGATTATTACTCCATGGATTAGCTCTCCATGAAGTCATGTACGAGATGAGGTTCAGCGGGCATGAGATATATATATATATGTATTGTATGTGTATCTGGCAAGCGGTGAGTATGATGCAGGCGCGTCACGTGATTACATTTACAATTTCGGTTGTGGCGGTGATGGAGGATCCCGGGCGAGAGATATTTATATATGTTTTGTATGTGTATCTGGCAAGCGGTGAGTAGAGATACCTGAGCGCGTCACGTGGTTATATTTTACGCTTGCGGTATCGGCGATGGGGATCCGAGGCACGCTTTGGTATTTGAGGGCTTGTGTCCCTAGCTATGGTGTGACTCATTCATGTGATGAAATAGTCTTTAAACGGTATTGTGACTTGCTTGAAAAGTAAATATGACTTGATACTATGGTTATTAGTATCTTGGAAGTTTTATATGAAAAGAGTCATTTAAAAGAATAAAAGTACGTAGTACTTTGGGTTAAATTCAGATTTTATAATGACATGATAGTGCCTCAAGTAAACTAAAATGAGAGTGTATATGAACAAAACTAATAAGAAGTTAGGGAATTTCTTAACTTACTTATGTTATGTATGATAAGCCGGTAGTGCTTATGTTATGTATGATAAGCCGGTAGTACTTATGTTATGTACGATAAGCGGTAGTGCTTATATTATGTATGATAAGACGGTAGTGCTTATGTTATGTATGATAGCCGGTTGTGCTAGGTTATGTTATTCTTGCGGGGTAAAACCCCCATGTTACTACTTATTCCATGGATTTGCTACCCATGATGCGAGTGCGGCATTTTTACTCATTGCGGACCAGCGGGCATGCAGGTGAAATAGTCTATGCGGGTGAAATAGTCCCATGCGAGGCGGATGACCTCATTGCGGGTCCACGGGACCTATGCGGGTGAAATAGTCTCATGCGAGGCGGATGACCTCATTCGGGTCCACGGGACTATGCGGGTGAAATAGTCCCGTGCGGCGGATGACCTCATTGCGGGTCCACAGGACCTATGCGGGTGAAATAGTCGAGTAGGATTGTAATGATCTACAGGCGGGTGGCCTACTTTGATCATGAGCCTCTATTTTTATGCGATGGGTATACTCTTGTTTACTCTCATTGTTAGTAAGGCCTGATGTCTTTATTATTTGAGTTATCATACATGTCTTTAGCTTTATTTTAGACTTTATAATTCCATTCTGATGCTGGTTTCACATACTTAGTACATGTTATCTTGACCTCCTTGAAATTTGCGTTCATCTGCGGTAGAATTACTCTGAGTTCTTGATCCTCGCTCTTAGGATCTTTGTTCGGTATTGAAGCTCCGTTACTCGGAGGCTTGTCATTGGTTGAGATCCACAGTATTGTCGGTTGTTGTACACACAGGGGTATGGCGGGGCCTGTCGTCCACAATTATTATGTTAAAACTCTTAGAAGTGCGTAGTCATATCTTGTGGGTCACTTTGAAAAAAATGAAGTGCTTTTTGGAATTGTATATATCCAGGGAGGTAGCCTTATCGGCTAGCCTATTATTTATTCTTGTTAAGTTTATGTATGTTCCGTTGTTTATCTCTGATGTATACCTGTAAGGGTGCCCAGGTAGGGCACGATGTGAGCCGAGTGGGTCGTGACAAAAGTTATATCGAGCGATTAGTCCTCGGAAAGTGTCTGAGAGTGTCTAGTAGAGTCTTGATTATCGGTGTGTTGTGCGCCACATCTATGTCGAGGAATGCGAACATTTAGGATTAGTTTCCGCCTTCTCACTCTGAGATCGTGCGGTAGAGCTGTGTTGTTAGGGTCGTCTCTCCTTAACGAGTTACGTTGATTGCAGCTATGAGAAAGGCAGCAGTGACCCAGGAAGGATTATTGTGGATTGCGTATCCAGGTTGGTATAATTGTTGTATTGTTGGTATAGTGACATATAGCCATACGGTTTTATGTATGAAATTGAGCGTGTTGCCTAGAATGATTTTGGATTACGAGGATTGGTAAGGACTAAATAAATCAGGAAGGTATGAATTAGTTTAATGAATTCTCATGAGTTTTACGTACTAATTTGAGATAATTAAGAGGTGATGAGTTATGCGAGAAGGTATTGAACCTTTAAGAAATCATGTTAAGGGACTTAAGGAAGACTATGTTTGTAAATTAAGCTCGTGGTATCTTAAGATGATAATGCGGATGAGATCCGTGTGGGGTAAGTAATGGTTGTTGTGATCAAGACAACACGATTATGGTATTATGAGAAGTCGGTGTACCCGTTTATGGGGTGGGATCGATTGGTAGTAGTCATTGCGTGGCGAGTCACGAGTGCAAGACAAGTCTAGTAAATTGTTTTACGGGTTCGTGGGCCAGCGTTCGCGGAACCAGTCGTGAGAGCAGAAATGGCCTTAAATTGTTCAATGTAAGTAGCTCCGAAGATTGGAGGCGAAATTAGTATGGAAGTTATGTCGTATGCTAGTATAAGTTTGGAAATGCGGAAGAAATGCGACCGGTGAAATAGAGCAACGAAGTGTAAAGGAATAGAGCACGAATCCATGAGAACCTTTCGAGGTGACTACACGTGAGTGATGGGTGGTAGTGGCGGGTATATAATAATTGCCGTGGCGATATAGTCGTCGGACCATGCGAACCTAGCCATTTTGTTATGGCGAGTTTGAGGTCATTATGGGTATGGACTAATGGGCTTCTTGTATGCGAGTTGACTATAGAGAGAAGTTGGTTCGATTCGGTTTCCGGTGAGCGGTTATCGATGGGAAAGGAATGGAAGTGCTAGTAAGCGTAAGTTACTACTTCGCCGTTGACATGAAATTGCGGAGTCTATGTGACTTGTTTTATTAAAATTATTGAAGGATTTTATGTTAAGTGCCCTTGGAGGTACTTGGAATTGGTTTAATGTGGCAGTCAGGGCCACGACATTTCGAATAATTTCAGGAAAAATCATGAGCAAGAATAAGATAAGTATGAGTCTTTGCTGTGGAAAGCAGAAGACATCATTGGTAGGTCTTATAAATCTATCACGATTATAAGGTGGCACTTGATGATTAAGATGGTGAAGGAGATAAGCTCTCTCAGCGTAGAAGGATAGTTTTACGTACTATAGGTTTATGTGTACAGTGTTATTAGGCGATGGATGTGAAAGGTAAGATCTTGATGTCGTTATGCCATAGGTTCTGATTTTAGATAATCGTGGAAAAAGTATTGTGTTGTGGAAAAATTGATATGAAGGGGTTGTAAAGGAAACTATGTCACTAACTATTAGGTTGACTCGGAGAACATTCGAGGATGAATGTTTCTAAGGGGAATAATGTTATACCCAGTAATTTGGTCATGTATTTGAGGGCGTCTGAAGGAAATAAGATTTGAATTTGGAAAGATAAGTTGTGAGAATGTTTTTGGACAGATTTTCAGTCCACTTTGGAGCGGTATATCTCCTAGTTCATTAGGAGTTTATAGGTGTTTAAAAGGCCTAGTATGAAGTTCATTGACTCTAGTTTCCAACGCAACAAGCCGCTCATCGATTGGACATCGGAGTAGAAAGTTATGGACGTTGCAAGATCGGTGGCGAAGAGAGGAAAAATGTTTGATCGGGCGCATTTGTAGGGCGCGGCGTAAGTCTGAACCTCTGAAGTTGCAGCGCGCAGCGCCGGCTGCGAGCCACGGTGCCAAGGCGGGATTTTCCGCGAAAAATGGGAAAAATCGGAAGATATTTTGTAAAGGCCCGTGGGAGGCGACAAGTGTCCTCGTCTTGTAGACGAAAGGTCTTATTTATTGACCAAGTCTTGCAAGACTTGGTCATTTACAAGATCTATCCTAAAGGAATTCCTCTTCTCTTCTCCTAAAACTTTAAGAACCCTAAGCCTAGTGAAATTATTGGTGGTAGCAAGAAGAATATATGTTGGCAAGCTTGTAGAGGGTTCGTGTGGATGATTTTGACAAGAAAAGGAGTTGCGGAAAAGAGCTTAAGCGGGCGAGATCCTTGGAATATTTTGGGCTTATTGAGGTAATGATCCTTGTCTTCCTATGAAATTGAAGATTTCATGTTGTAGTAATTTGATAAATGAACTTGTGATATAAGGAATGAAGTTTAATAAGTGTTAAGATACATTGGAAGGTTAAAAGTCGAGAAATGGCATGTTAGCCATTGAAGATGTTAATCAATTTTGTTGTTAGTTATAATCGTCACATGTTATACGAGAAAGGGAAGTTAGTTGTTATAATTGTTATGACTTGTATAACATGTTGGAATAACGACTTGGGTTATAAGGAATGGGGAAAAAAAGGACTATATGTTGTCATTATTGTAGCCGAGATTGGCCTTAATAATAATGGACTATTATATATGAATTGTGGGGCAGAATTTTACACGTCAGTTAGGCGTGTAATCCCCTAGTTAGCTGTTTGGTTGAGCCTTAAATGTGGCGTTTTGGTTGTTGGCGGGCCTTGGAAAAGGTGGAAAAATGCGTAGAAACAAAGGAAGTCTTTGTCGATTTTCCGTAGAATAAGGGACTTTACAATTAGAATATTCTACGTTGAAGCTAGAAGCTAATAGACGTATTATGGTCATTATAGGTTGACATACTACAGACGGCATATTGGACTTGGCAAGTGGATTAAGCCGGAAAGGTATGTGGAAACTTTCTTATCTCTTGAGCATGAGTAGTTATAAATGTCTGATCTGGTGAGCGTCGTGATTAAATGAAATCGATTCATTTGATATACTTGGTAGTTTTAAGAATGTCTCAGCTGGTTGAGTTAGAGAATTATGTATGATAGCCGGTTGTGCTAGGTTATGTTATTCTTGCGGGGTAAACCCCGTGTTAATACTTATTCCATGGATTTGCTACCCATAATGCGAGTGCGGCGTTTGTACTCATTGCGGGCCAGCTAGGTCGTGCGGGTGAAATAGTCTATCACGGGTGAAATAGTCCGTGCGAGGCGGATGACCTCATTGCGGGTCCACAGGACCTATGCGGGTGAAATAGTCGCATGCGAGGCGGATGACCTCATTGCGGGTCCACAGGACCTATGCGGGTGAAATAGTCCCATGTGTGGCGGATGACCTCATTGCGGGTCCATAGGACTATCACGGGTGAAATAGTCGAGGTAGGATTGCTTAATGATACTACGGGCGGGTGGCCCTACTTTGATCATGAGCCTCCTATTTTTATGCAGTAAGGTATACTCTTGTTTACTCTCATTGTTAGTAAGGCACAGTGTACTATTATTTGAGTTATCATACATGTCTCCAGCTTTATTTTAGACTTTATAATTCCATTCTGATCTTTCAGGCCACAAACTTGGTACGTGTTGTATTGACCTCGCCGGGGCTGCGTTCATCTGCGAGTAGAATTATCTGAGTTCTTGATCCTCACTCTTAGGATCATTGTTAATTTGTTGAAGCTCCATTACTCGGAGGCTTGTCATTGGTTGAGATCCACGGTATTGTCGGTTGTTGTACATACAGGGGTATGGCGGGGCCCTGTCCCGTCACAATTGTTATGTTAAAACTCTTAGAGGTCTGTAGTCATATCTTGTGGGTCACTTTGAAAAAAACATGAGGTAACTGCTTTTGGAATTGTTATACCCCATATTTCCTGAGTATGTATGTGAGGACGTACGTACAAAAGTTCAAGCCTTAAGTAGACATAAGGGACGAAATTTGTGCACAACTAGCGAAAAAGATTGTTTTTCCGAAGAAAATTTTTCCGAACCTTGTAAGGGAATTTTGCGTGTTCAATAATTTAATTTTTGCGTATTTTTCCGAGAGATGAAATATTTTGGACCAACGAGAGGGTGACAAGTGTCACCCTGAAGCGACATTGAGGAATTGTTGGCACGTTTTGCCGTATAAAATGCCTTAAACATTTGGTCAATGTTTGCTAGATATTTTGTGGAGTAGATGGATAAGGTACACGTGTGCAAATCTACACCTCCACTTGCCTCCACTTGCCTTAATCTTGGCCTTGGTAGTCCTATAAATACCCCTTAGTGCAAGAATTCTTCATCCACAAAAATATTTTCCAAGTCTCAAAACTCCTCTCCCTTTGTGAGCTTTTCGTCAAGCTCTTCCCGCCCTTCCTTGTGTTCTAGCGAAACATACCCTCCCTTGGTAGAAAATTGTCTTCAAGTATTGTTGCTATGCCAAAATACTTTAGCCCAAATCCCTTGTAGTATTCCCAAGTCACCTCTATACTAAAAGCCCGAAATACTACTATACTTCCTTAGTTACTAAGCGAAACCACAGGAGAAACTTCAGTTGGTTGAAGTAGTAAGAAGAAGTTGTAGAAACTTCAAGGGTTTCTTGGAGCGGATTGAGCGTGACAGTTAGGAGCTAAACCTTGCTCGGATCGACTTATATCTTAGATAATTTTGGGCTTATCGAGGTAAATAATCTTATCCTTCTATTGTAATTGGAGATTACATACTGTAGTAGTATAGAAATAAGTATAAGATACATAGAAGGATATTAAAGAAGAGAATTGAACTGTAATTACATTGAAGAATAGAATTGTTATACCCCGTATTTCCAGAGTATGTACGTAAAGGAATACGTACAAAAAGTTTGGTCTTAAAGTTAGGCCTTGGACGATTTTTAGGCACAACTCACAAAGCCAGTTTTTCCGACGAAACGTTTCCCAGGCTTTCGTAGGATAAATTCCTATGTCATTTCTAATTTTTGCGGATTTTTCCGAGAGGCGTAACACTTTGGACCAACGAGAGGCGACATTTGCCACCCTCTCATTGGTGGACTTGTCACGGCAATAGGGCCGAATGGATGACTATCCTTGTCATAAAGTTGGTTAGATATTTTGTGTGCAAGTTGGCTAGGTACACTTGCCCTAATCTTGACCTTACACTTGCCTAGCACTTGGCTAAATCTTGGCCATTGGTTGGCCATGTCTTGACCTATAAATACCCCTCTTGAGATGAAGAGTTCTTCATCCACAAAAGCTTTCAAGTCTAAAAATCCTTCCTCTCCCTTTGTAAGCAATTCGTCCAACACACCCTCCTCGAGAAGCTTGGCCGAGGCTACCCCACCCCTAGCCTGGCCTAAACCTACCCCACTCCTTGTTCGAAAAGTTGCCTTCTTGTATTGTTATAATGACCAAAATACCATAGCCCAAATACCTTAGTACTTAGTAGAAGTTGTGAAGAACTTCTAAGGTTTCCTTGGATCATACAACTTAGGAGCAAAACCTTGCTCAGGCGCGACTTTTTCTAGGATATTATTGGGCTTACCGAGGTAACTAATCCTAACCCTCTTTTGAATTAGAGAATACTTCTTGTTGTAGAATAAGAATAAGTATAAATACTTAGAAGGTTATTAAGGAATAGAATTGAACTGTAACACCTTAGAAGGGTATAAAGAAGAATATCTGAATCTGTACTTACATAGGATTTTCCACGATGAGACTTATATAGCTCACGGTAGGGTTGTCTGCTAGACTTTCCGTAATTGAGGACCCTCTGTTTAGAATGACCTACGAATAGTCTAGACTTTGATAGATATCCGTGACTATTATAGTGATTCTCTGTGTGACATACTCGACTTGGCGGTGGATTTCGCGAGAAGGTATGTGATTCTTCCTAAAGCATGATATTTTACAATATGTATATAGTACGGTAGGCGTACGTGTAAACTGAATAATACTTACGGCAATGCCTCACGCTTAAGCCCGAATAATACGTGACGGCAATGCCTCACGGCTTAAGCCTGAATAATAAAGAACTGAAAACATTTCAAAAGGACTACTGAACCATTTTTTTTACAGAAGAGAATTAATTGGTTTCTCAAACAGAAGCTTAAGAGTTATACTAGCTTTATGGGAAGTTAAGTATAACCACTTAAGATTGATAAAAGAAACAAGTTGCCTATGTATTTCTAATAGACTTATATGAAATTGTGAAAAGAATAATAAGATGGTTTGATAAGTAGACATGACATGTTGCTATGCGTGTTAGTACGCGTAACGTTTGTATAAGTGAGTATCCTTGTTGTACTTATGTTGTTTAAAGATAAGTCGTTATGTTAGTGTACTATCACTCACCTCTTGAGATGATACCGGAGGTTAAGCTGCCCTCCGATGCGGGGTAGACTCAGGCGGTCTGGGACCATGATTCGAGAATACCTACGCGGGTCCGGGGGCCTATGCGAGCTACGAGTTCCGTGTTAGTATGCGGGTTATGCCTCACGCGTGCATGTGGCCATGCGACAATGAGTCGGGGCGACGCCGAGGAGTAGCTACCCTCGACGCGGGTTATACCTCACGCGCCCACGCGAGTGGCCTACGCGGACTCGGGAGTCGGGATTAGGCTTGCAGAATGAGGATGTGGGCGAGTGGCCTGTCTCGATCATTCGCGGCCTAGACAAGACGACTGATTACCTATTGTTGCTCTTGTTTGTGATGTGGCACTATGCGCGGTTTCTCGTTGTTTCACACATATTTGTAAACCGGTTTTAAAATGATATGTTTTCATTTAAGTACTTTACGCTGCATACTTAGTACTGTTATCGACTCTCCTTCGGGGCCGTGCTCATGCCGCAGTGGGCAGCAGTGCTAGATCCGCATCCTTAGGATCTCTACGTTGGTGTCGTGAGCTCCATCTCTTCCGAGGCTCTACTTTTGTATGATCTCACCATTGTAGATAGTTTTGTACAGGTATGGCGGGCCCTGTCCCGCCATAGTTGTATATTTCAGAGGTCATGTAGTCATGTTGTACGTTGTCGGATGAATCGCTAAAACATGATTATATATATACGCGAAAGGCGTGTTTTCTCACATAACTGTGTCTTGTTTTATAAACTGTTTCATGTCTTGCTTTATGTTTCCGATTACTCGATGTATGACTACTGGGTGCCGGTAAGAGCACTACCACGCCCCGAACGGGTCGTGACAAAAGTGGTATCGAGCGATTAATCCTCGGAAAGTGTCTACGCATCAGATCTAGTAGTTCTTGATTATCGGTGTTGTGCACCACACCAATAATCGTGAGGCTATAGGATATTTAGGATTGGTTCGCTCTTCTCATTCCGAAATCGTGCTTTAGAGTCGTGTTATAGGTTGGACCTCTAACGTATTCCTTTCGTAATGATTATGCCTCCACGTAAGGCAACCCGCCCGTATGGCAAGGCACCGAGGAGTCGCTAGCAGACACCCAGAGTCACGAGGGCTGTGCCCGCCTATACCAGACGGCGAGTTCTATGACGCCGGCCCCAAAGAGACCACGATACCCACACCTCCCGTCCCACACCGGGCGGAGGAGTTAGGGTACAAGGAGACGGCCCACCTTTGGCAAAGTCAGGCCCGACACGAGGAGAGGCCGGACGCGGCAGCCTGGCCTACCCCAAAGGCGGCCGCACCATTGCTTCACCCGAGGCGCAGAGTTTGAGGCTACGAGACTTCGAGCCAGAGTTCACGAGTTTTACGGATCGAGGCCGAGGATGATCCGCAGGAGTTCATCCGCCGCCTTCAGAGGATTTTGAGAGTGATCGGGCGCCGAGACCGAGTCCGTGATCTTTGGTTCACATAGTCCGCGCGATACCGCAATGATTGGTTTGATTCACGGAGTTATCCCGGAGAGCACGCGCCCTCACTACTGGGATGAGTTCTCGCAGGCTTTCTCACTCACTTCTTGCCTCCACAGATGGCGAGGGCGCGGCCGATAGATTTTACCATCGAGGCGCAGAGGACGACCGCTGTGAGTACAATGTCGAGTTTGATTCATCGCTCGATATGTCCCAAAGATTGCAGCAGAGATGAGGATAGGTGCACCGCTATGTCACCGCTAGACGACTATATGGCCGAGTCATGTGGGTTTCTCCACCGGTATGGACATTACCCGCATGCAGCTCACGCCTGGACGCGGCGAGCGCAGAGGTCGACGAGTGACAGACAAAGAAGCAGGTTAAGGCCAGACGGAGGGTCTTCGTGGTTATCGTGGGCGGCGGCCTCAAGAAGCCCAGATTCGCACCACGCCAAAGACAGAGCACTCCCGCACCGCCCTCAAGACGGCCACGCTGAGGGCGTACTGTGGCCCTGTGGCTTCGTGACGCCCAGTAGCAGAGATCGCCGACGACCACCCCAGCCGTGGCCGATGCAGATCCCATTACGGAAGTGTGGTACTACTTTTGATCTTGTTACGGTGGCCAGCAGGTCACTTTGGCAGGGATCGTCCGACCGGGGCACGCGGTAGGTCACCTTCGTGTTCTCGCTTCATCATCTCCTACAGCTTATCGCCCCGAGGCGTGGTGCTCGGGTCAGCAGGTCGCGCAGAGGCCGTGGCTCGTCTCAGCCTAGCGGTCCTCGTAACCGCATTTATGCTTTGTCCACCGACAGATCGTGAGGCCTCACCGATGTCGCCACGTACCTTATCGGTTCGGGTTTGATATGTATGCTTTGATAGATCCGGTTCTACTGGCCCCATATATCTCCCTTTGCTAGTAGGATAGGATAGAGCCCGAGTCCATAAACCCTTTCGAGGTAGCTACGCCTGGGTGATTCGTGGTAGCTCGCGTATATAGAGCTTGTCCCGTGATCATTTACGCCGCCGACCGCCGACTTGACAGAGTCGAGATGATTGACTTCGATGTGATCATGGGGATGGATTGGCTAGCTTCCGCTACGCCAATGTAGACCGCAGAGAGAATAGTACGGCCCAGCTCGGCGAGCCGGTTGTTGAGCGAGGAGCACAGACGCCGGCGGTAGGTTTATTTCCTACCAAGGCTAGGGAAGACGGTGCGTGGCGGGTATATCTACCATCTCGCTCGGGTGTTTGATAATCAAGTCGCGTACTGCATTTTCCGCTGGCCCAGAGTCACGAAGTTCCCGTGACGTGTTTCAGATGACCTCCGTATCCTCCCGAGAGGAGATCGAGTTTTGTATAGATGTGTTGCGATACTCGCCTATTTCCATTCCGCCATACGTAACGGCACCGCCGAGTTGAGAGAGTCAAGGATCACTTAGGGATTTGCTAGAAGCGGCTTCATTAGGCCTAGTGTTTCTCCCCGGGAGCGCCAGATTGTTCGTGAAGAAGCGACGGACGCCGCGCACGTGTGTTGATTACATGCACCAACAAGGTGACCATTAAGAACAGATACCCCTTCCTAGGATTGATGATTTGTTCGACCACCAGTGGTGCGAGATGTTTCTCCAAGATTGACCGCGATCGGCTATCATCAAAAGTAGTCGAGAGGTGGATGTCCCTAGATCGCATTCCGACCAGACGCATTATGAGTTCGTGGTCATGTCTTTGGTTGACTCAATGCTCCGCCAGATTCATGGATTTGATGAACCGAGTGTTCAAACCATTTTTGGACACGCTTGTGATAGTGTTCATTGATGATATCTTGGTTTATTCTCGCCAGAGCGAGTACGCGAGCATTCGGCGATCGGCCGATGCTTCTCAGACCAGCAGCTTGACGCCAAGTTTTCCAAATGTGAGTTTTGGTGACTTCATGGCGCTTTTGGGCATATTGTCGGGTGATGGCATTCAGTTGATACGGCCAAGATCGAGGCAATCGAGACTTGGCCTAGACCTACTACTCCGGCTGAGGTTCGCAGCTCGGGCCTCGCAGGTATTATCGGCGTTCGTGGAGAAGTTTGCTTTATCTTCGCATTCATTGACTAGGTCGACTCGTAAGGCGCAAGTTTGATGGATCGATGCTTCAGGAGCGGTGGTTTCCGAGCTTTGAAGAGAGATCGACGACCGCTTCGCTTCTTACTTCTTCCGCAGGTCCAGATGGTTATGTCGCGGTATTGTGACGCGCCGTGCATCGGGTTGGGATGTGTGTTGACGCAAAGATGGCAGAGTTATAGCATACGATCCCGACAAACAAGAAACACGCAGAGGAACTACCCCACCCATGATTTGAGTCGCACTGTGATTCACGCCAAGATCCGAGGCACTATTTGTACGGGTTCACGTGGATATTTTACGCACCACAAGAGCCTCCAAAGATATCTTCACCAGAGGAGCCGAACTTACGGCGCAGACGGTGGTTAGAGTTGCTTAAGGATTACGACGTGACATCCTTGCACCACCCGCAAGGCCAATATCAGGCGTATGCCCTTAGTCGTAGATCGGGGGAGCCCATCGACGCGCAGCCAGAGAAGCGGACACGGTTCGTAATTTGCACCGCGAGCGAGCCTCGTGTCCGCTTGATTGATTCTCGATAGCAATGGGTTAGAGTTCGCGAGGTTGCCGAGTCTTCCATCGCTGGCGAGGTGAAGAGGCAACAGCTCGAGGATCCACTTTGATTCGATATCGCGATACGCCTCTTCGTGAGGCGCGGTCCTGAGATAGCACCGATGGGTGCTAAGGCTCGAGGGCGTGTTGTGTGTTCCGATGTTTCGTGACTTCGCAGCAGGTTCTCGGGAAGCACACACAAGCGTTACTCCATCCATCCGGTCGACTCAAGATGTACCACGACCTTAGATCCGTGTATCAGCGGATGGCTTGAAGAGGACGCTGCAGAGTTCGTAGCTCAATGCCCGGTTGCCGCAGCGAAGGTAGAGCACCGAGACCCGTGGTTTGTTACAGCGATAGAGATCCCGACCGGAAGTGGGAGGTAATCAACATGGACTTCATCACAGGATTACCTCGCACTCAGGGGAGACATGATTCTATATGGGTTATCGTCGACAGGCTGACGAAATCAGCCCACTTTCTTCCCGTCAGGACGACTTTTTCTACCGAGGATTACGCCGACTTTACATCCGAGATCGCCGATCGCACGGAGTCCCTACTTCGATCATATCGCATGCAGGAGCCCGCTTACGCCAACTGGAGGTCCTTCCGCAGGGTTTAGGGACGCAGTGAGCTCGAGTAATCGCATTTCATCCACGCATGACGGACAGCAGAGCGCACTATCCGCACTCTCGGTGATATGTCGCGAGCCCGTGTTATCGACTTCGTGGTAGTTGGGAGGATCATTTGCCTCTAGTTGAGTTCGCAGATAATAATAGCTACCACTCCAAAGATTCGGGCGCCTTATGAGGCCTTGTATGGAGGAAGTGCGATCGCCTATAGGTTGGTTCGAGGTGGCGAGGTGACTAGTGGGACCAGACGGCGCAGCAGCAGTGGATAAGGCGAAGCTTATCCGAGAGCGCTATCGATACCGTGAGTCGATGTAAGTCGATGCAGATCATCGCCGCCGACATCCGAGTTTGCATGATGATTGGGTTTTCTCGGCGCCACCCACGGCGGTGTGATGAGATTCGGAAGAAGAAACTCACCGCGTACATCGGGCCGCTTCAGATTGTCCGCAGGTAGGCAAGGTTGCCTATGAGTTGGATCTCGTCCGATCCGGAGGCAAGGCATCCGTGTTTCACGCTTTACGCCGGCGAGATGTATCGGATCCATCTAGTGGTACATCCGATTGACGATGTCCAGTGATCGAGGGGTTATCGATGAGGAGATTCCCATAGCGATAATCGATCGCCGGGTTAGCGCTCGCGACGGCGGACGTGGCTTCCACAAAGTCTTGTGGCGAACGAGCTCGTGAGACGACGCGGGAAGCCGAGGAGGACACGAGGCGTAAGTATCCTCACTGCTCCCACCCTCCGTAATTCACTTTCCTACTTGTAAATCTTCATTATCGCTTATGCCTAAGTGTTGTTTACGGCCGCGCGTGGCTTTTGCAAACCGCTTAAGTTTTGAAGAACCTTATCGTTATCTGCTTGGGAAGGAACATTCGACGAATGTTTCGGCGAGGAGAATGTTATACCGTGATTTCAGAGTATGTACGAAAGGAATACGCATAAAAAGTTTGGTCTTAAAGTTAGGCCTTGACGATTTTTAGGCACAACTCACAAAGCTTAACAGCTTTTCCGACGAAACGCTTCCACACTTTTCGTAGGATAAATTCCGCTATGTCATTTCTAATTTTTATGGATTTTTCCGAGAGACGAACACTTTGGACCAACGAGAGGGCGACATTTGCCACCCTCTCATTGGTGGACTTGTCACGCAATAGGCGAATGGATGACCATCCTTGTCATAAAGTTGGTTAGATATTTCGTGCAAGTCACAGGTACACTTGCCCTAATCTCGACCTTACACTTGCCTAGCACTACAAATCTTCGCCATTGGTTGGCCATGTCTTGACCTATAAATACCCTCTTGAGATGAAGAGTTCTTCATCCACAAAAGCTTTCCAAGTCTAAAAATCCTTCCCTCTCCCTTTGTAAGCAATTCGTCCAACACACCCTCCCTCGAGAAGCTCGGCCGAGGCTACCCCACCCCTAGCCTAGCCGAAACCTACCCTCCCTTGGTAGAAAAGTTGCCTTCTTGTATTGTTATAATGCCCAAAATACCCTAGCCCAAATACCTTAGTACTTAGTAGAAGTTGTGAAGAACTTCTAAGGTTTCCTGAGCATACAACTTGTGAGCAAAACCTGCTCAAAGCGCGACTTTTCTGTGATATTATCAGCTTACCGAGGTAACTAATCCTAACCTCTTTGAATTAGAGAATACTTATCGTTGTAGAATAAGAATAAGTATAAATACTTAGAAGGTTATTAAGGAATAGAATTGAATCGTAACACCTTAGAAGGGTATAAAAGAAGAATATACGAATCAGATTTACATAAGATCGTTTTCACAAAGAGACTTATATAGCTCACCGGGTAGGTTGTCGCCCGACTTTCCGTAGAATTGAGGACCCTCTGCTTAGAATGACCTACGTAATAGTCTAGACTTTGATAGATATCGTGACTATTATAGTCGATTCTCTCACGCGACATACCGACTCGGTGGATTTCGCCGGTAGGTATGTGATTCTTCCTAAAGCATGATATTTTACAATATGTATATAGTACGGTAGACGCATACGTGTTAACCGAATAATACTTACGCAATGCCTCACGCTTAAGCTGAATAATACGACGCAAGAATGCCTCACGCTTAAGCTCAATAATAAAGAATCAAAACATTTCAAAAGGACTATCAACCATTTTTTTCGTAAGAGAATTAATTGGTTTCTCAAAAGAAGCTTAAGAGTTATACTAGCTTTATGGGAAGTTAAGTATAACCACTTAAGATTGATAAAAGAAACAAGTTGCCTATGTATTTCTAATGTACTTATATGAAATTGTGAAAAGAATAATAAGATGGTTTGATAAGTAGACATGACATGTGCTATCCGTGTTAGTACTTGTAACGCTTGTATAAGTGAGTATCCTTGTTGTACTTATGTTGTTTAAAGATAAGTCGTTATGTTAGTGTACTATCACTCACCTCTTGAGATGATCGAGGTTGTCGCCTCCGACGCGGGTAGACTCAGTGTCCGGGACCATGATTCGAGAATACCTACGCGGTCCAGGGCCTACGCGAGCTACGAGTTCCGTGTTAGTATGCGGGTTATGCCTCACGCGGCCTATGTGGGCTGCGCGACAATGAGTCCAGGATTTACGCCGAGGAGTAGCTACTCGACGCGGGTTATACCTCACGCGCCCACGCGAGTGGCCTACGCGACTCGAGTCCGTGATTAGGCTTGCAGAATGGCGATGTGGGCGAGTGGCCTGCTTCGATCATTCGCAGCTCAGACAAGACGTATTACGCTACCTATTGTTGCTCTTGTTTGTGATGTGGCACTATGCGCGCTTTCATGGTTGTTTCACACATATTTGTAAACCGGTTTTAAAATGATATGTTTTCATTTAAGTACTTGATTTCGCATACTTAGTACTCAGATCGACCTCTTCGGGCCGCGTTCATGCCGCAGGGGCAAGCAGTGCTAGATCCGCATCCTGGATCTCTACGGTGTCGTGAGCTCCATCTCTTCCGAGGCTCTACTTTTGGTATGATCTCTGTCAGTAGATAGTTTTTGTACAGTGGTATGGCGGCCCCGCCCCGCCATAGTTGTATATTTCAGAGGTCTGTAGTCATGTTGTACAAGTTGTCGGATGTAATCGCTAAAACATGATTATATATATACGCCGAAAGGCGATGTTTTCTCACATAACTGTGTCTTGTTTTATAAATCGCTTTCATGTCTTGCTTTATGTTTCACTGATTACTCGATGTATGACTACTGGGTGCCCTTTGCATATCACCACGCCCCGAACGGTCGTGACAATTGAATCAAATCACATCGAATATAAAAGAAGAATTGAATCAGACTACATGCGTATCTGATTAAAGAGACTTGAGTAGTTTGACGGTGGGAAATGCGCCCAATTTTCCGTATAGAGAACCTACGCTAGAACTTTCTCTGAGTAGTCTAGACGTTGATAGGCGATTTGACTATTATAGGTTGATACTGCGCGCGACATATTCGACTTGGCGGTGGATTTCGCGGAGGTATGTGATTCTTCCTATCCTCTTGAGCATGATATTTTAAAATATATATATAGTACGATGACGCGTGTGTTAACTGAACATGGTTTTACTTGACGTCTTTTGACTTGAGTCTAAATAATAAAGAATCTTGAAGTATTTCAAAAGAATTATGAATCATTTTTGAAAGAAGAGTAATACTTGGTTTTTAAACAAAAAGCTTAAGAGTTATACTAGCTTTATGGGAAGTTAGGTATAACGACTTTAGAAAGATAAAAGGAACGGTTTACTTATGTGCTTATGAAAGACTTGTATTGATTTGGAAAGTATAGTAAGATGTTTGGATGAGTTGACATATTATGATGCTATGTGTGTTAGTGTCTTGTAACGTTTGAGAGGTTATTCTTATTGTGCTTATGTTGTTTAACGATAAGCCGTTATGTTAGTAGCATACAACTCACCTCTTGACATGATATACCGGGGTTGCCGCCCCGACGCGAGGGATGCCTACGCGGGTCCAGGGACCTACGCGAGCTACGAGAGTTCCGTGTTAGTGTGCGGGAATACCTCACGCGGTCTATGGCTACGCGACCACGAGTCCGTGACGATGCCGGCGAGTAGTTACCCTCGATGCGGAATACCTCACGCGCCTGGGTGCCTACGCGGATCGCGGAGTCGGGATTAGGTACGATAATGATACTATGGGCGATTGGCCTTGCCGATCATTCGCACCTAGAAAAGACCGCACGCTTTACCTATTATTGCTCTTGGTTGTGATGTGATGCACTATGCGTTACATCGTTGTTTCGTACATATTTGTAAAATTGGATTTAAATGATATGATTTCATTTAAAGTACTTTACAGTTTCACATACTTGGTACCTGTTGTACTGACCTCCTTCGGGGGGCTGCGTTCATGCCGCAGGTAAGGGAAAGCAGGTGCTAGATCCGCATCCTTAGGATCTTTACTTTGGTGTCAGGAGCTCCATCTTCTCCGGAGGCTCGACTTTTTGGTATGGTTCTCCCTGGTGTTGTAGATATATGTACATTCAGTGTATGGCGGGGCCCTGTCCCGCCATAGTTGTTTACTTTCTTAGAGGTCTGTAGTCCTATTGTACAGTTGGGATGTAACTGCCAGACTTGGTTTATATATATATGTCGCAAGGCGACTTTTTCTCAGATAAACTATGTCTCATTTTACACTTGTTTCATGTCTTGTTTTTATATTCCGCTGATTACTCTGATGTATGACTACTTGGGTGCCCGGGTAAGGCACCATCCACGCCGAACAGGTCGTGACAAAAGTGGTATCGAGCGATTAATCCTCGGAAAGTGTCTACGACCGTATCTAGTAGTCTTGATTATCTGCTGTGCACCACACCAATAATCGTGAGGCTATAGGATATTTAGATTGGTTTCCATTCTTCTCACCGAGATCGTGCCTTAGAGCTGTGTTATAAGTTGGACTCCCTCTGACGTATTTCTTTTTGTACCAGTTATGCCTCCACGCAAGGCAACCCGGGCCCAGAAGGGCAAGGCAGCTGAGGGAGCTGCTAGTAGGACACAGAGGGTCACGAGGGCTGTGCCCGCCTATACCAGACGATACCTCGACGGCGAAGTTCCACGACGCCACGCCCAAAGAGGTTTAGAGCTGCTGAAGGGTCGATGAGACCACAAGACTGCACTGCACCTCCACACCAGGCGGAGCAGAGATGGGGTACAGAGATGGCCCGCCATCGCCGAGATCAGGCCGATACGCAGATAGGTCGACGCAGTTCAGCCCAGAGTACCCGTGGTTCACCCGAGGTCGGATAGTTTGAGGCTACGGGATTTTTTGAGTTGTAGCCCGCCAGAGTTCTACGGGTCGAGGCCTGAGGATGATCCGCAGGAGTTCATCCGAAGCGATTCAGAGGATCATGCGAGTGATCAAGGCTTCGAGACCGAACCGTGATCTTCGTTCGCATCACCGCGTGATACCGAGCCGATTGGTTTGATTCGCGAGCTATCCAGGAGAGCATCGCGCTCAAAGAAGATGGGACGAGTTCTCTGAGGCATTTCTCACTCATTTCTTGCCGCCACAGATGAGGAGAGCACGGGCCGACAAGTTTTTGATGCTGAGACAGAGAGGGCGCACAGTTAGGGAGTACAACGTTGAGTTCGATTCGTTGGCTCGGTATGTCCCGACGCTAGTAGCAGATATGGAGGACCGGGTGCACCGCTACGTCACCGGGCTAGATGATTATATGGCAGAGTCTTGCGCGGTGTAGCTCTTCACCGGCATGGACATTGCCGCACGCAGCTCACGCGCTGATGCGGCGAGCGAGGTCGACGCCGATGTGACGAGCAAAAAGCGGCAGACGCAGGTATTTTGGTAGCTCTGGGGTGGGCGGCATCAGCAGCTAGCTTCAGATTTGCACCACACGGCTGAACACTCCTACACCGTCTTCGGCGCACCGAGGCCCTGTGACTTGACGCCGAGGTAGCAGAGGTGCTAACCGACGGACCACCCGTCGGTGGCCGATGCGTAGATCCCATTACGGAATCGGGGTACCGCTACGGAGTTTGTTTCACTGGCGGCGCAGGTCACTTTGGCGAACCGGCCATCGGCGGCAAAGCAGATGGTGGGTCACTACGTGGTCTGCACGGTCTCATCTCCTAGATACTCGCCCGGGCGGGGTACTACGGCCAGCAGTGTCGCGCAGAGGTCGTGGCGGGTCCCAGCTTCTAGCGTCCTCGAATCGCGTTTATGCCTTTGTCCACCGGCAGACCGTGAGGCGTCCGGATGTTATCACAGAGTACCTTATCGCTTTGTGATGTGTATGCCTTGATAGATCCGGTTCTACTGGCCCCATATATCTCCCTTATTGCTAGTAGGATAGGATAGAGCCTAAGTCCATAGACCCTTTCGAGGTAGCTACGCCATGGGTGATTCGGTGGTAGCTCGGTATATAGGGCTTGCCCTGTCTTTATGCTGTCGACTCAGCCGACTTGATAGAGTCGACATGACTGATTCGATGTGATCATGGGTATGGATTGGCTAGCTTCTGCTACGCCAATGTAGACCGCAGGAGAGAGTGGTACGGTTCCAGCTTCTGGAGCTGTTATTGAGTGGGAGGAACACCGTGTCGCCGGCGGGTAGGTTTATTTCTACCTAAGGCTGGAAAGATGGTGCGAAGGGTATATCTACCATCTCATTCGGGTGTTTGATATCGAGGTCGCGTACCAGATTTTCATCCAGTAGTCGAGAGTTCCCGATGTGTTTCAGATGACCTCCCGTATCCTCCCGAGAGGAGATAGAGTTTTGTATCGATGTGTCGGACACTGCCTATTTCCATTCCGCCATACGTAATGGCACTGCCGAAGTTGAGAGAGTCAAGGACCACCGAGAGATTTGTCGAGAAGCGGCTTCATCGAGCCTAGTGTTTCTCCCCGGGAGCGCCGTATTGTTCGTGAAAGAAGGGCGGACGCCGCGCATGTGTTGATTACGGTGAACAAGGTGACCATTAAGAATGATACCCTTCCTGTGATTGATGATTTGTTCGACCAGTGCAGGTGCGAGATGTTTCTCCAAGATTGATCTGCGATCGGCTATCATCAAAGTGCGAGTTAGAGAGGCGGATGTCCCTAGATCGCATTCGACCCAGACGCACTATGAGTTCAGGGTTATGTCTTTCGGTTTGACCAATGCTCTGGCGGTATTTATGGATTTGATGAACCGAGTGTTCAAGCCATTTTTGGATACGTTTATGATAGTATTCATTGATGACATCTTGGTTTATTCCCGCTCAGAGCAGGAGCATGCGGAGCATTTGAGCGATCAGGAGAGTTCTCCAGACCAAGCGGTTGACGCCAAGTTTTCGTGTGAGTTCTAGTTGACTTGGTGGCTTTTCTTGCGCACATTGTAGGGGTCGATGGTATTCGTGGATACACCAAGATCGAGGCGGCCAGACTTGGCCTAGACCTACTACACCGGCAGAGGCGGCAGTTTTCTCGGGCCTCGCAGTTATTATCGGCGTTCGTGGAGAAGTTTGCTTCTATCTGCACCATTGACTAGGGTGACTCGTATGCGGCTAACTTTGATGGGCGATGCTTGGAGCGGTGGTTTCCGCCATCAAGGAGAGATCGACGACCTCCCCGTTCTACTCTTCCGCAGGTCGAGACGGCTATGTCGCGTATTGTGATGCGTCGCATCGCTTGGATGTGTTGATGCGGCAGGCAAGGTTATAGCGTCACGATCCCGAAAGCACTTAAGAAGCATGAGAGGAACTACCCCACCCATGATTTGGAGTCGCGCGGTGATTCACGCCTTGAAGATCCGAGGCACTATTTGTATGGAGTTCATGTGGATATTTACACGCACCACAAGAGCCTCCAAAGATATCTTCACCCAGGAGCTGAACTTACGGCGAGACGGTGGTTAGAGTTACTCAAGGATTATGATGTCGATATCTTGTACCACCCGGGAAGGCCAATGTTGTGGCGTATGCCCTTAGTCGTAGGTCGATGGGAGTCTATCGACGCATGCCAGAGAAGGAGGCATGGTCCGCGAGTTGCATCGACTAGCGAGCCTGGAGTCCAATTGATTGGTTACGATAGCGTGGGGTTCGAGTTCGAAGTTGCCGAATCTTCCATCGTCGGAGGTGAAGAGGCAACGATTTGAGGATCCGCTTTGACACGCATCGTGATACGGCTTCGTGAGGAAGGGTCTTGAGGTAGCACGACGGGTGTGCTAAGGTTTGAGGGTTGTGTGTTCCGGATATTGCGGAGTTGGCGAGTTCTGGGAAGCACACGTGGCATGCATTTCATCCATCCGGTCGACAAAGATGTACCACGACCTCGGATCCGTGTATTGGTGGGATGGCTTGAAGAGGACGTTGCGAGTTTGGCTCGCCCGTGTTGTCGCGGTGAAGGTAGAGCATCGAGGCACGGTGGATTATTGCGACGATAGAGATCCCGACCGAAGTGGGAGGTGATCAACATGGACTTTATCACGTGATTACCTCGCACTCGGAGGAAGCATGATTCTATCCGGGTTATCGTTGACGTGATTGAAATCAGCCCACTTTCTTCCGTCAGACGACTTTTTCTGAGGATTATGCCGCACTTTACATCCGAGATCGTGAGATCGCATGGGTCCCTATTTCTATCATATCCGACCGGGAGCCCGATTTACGGCTAACTGGAGGTCTTTCCATGGGATTAGGGACGCAGTGAGCCTCGATCGCATTCCATCCTCGAATGACGACAAAGCGAGCGCACTATCCGCAACTGAGGATATGCTACGAGCCCGTGTTATTGACTTGTGGGTAGCCGGGAGGATCATTTGCCTCTAGTTGAGTTTGTATAATAATAGCTACCACTCGATTCGAGATGGCGCCTTATGAGGCCTTGTATGAGGAAGTGCATCGCCGATAGGCTGGTTTGATGCGGGCGAGGTGCGATTAGTGGGACGCACCGTTCAAAGAAAGTGGATAAGGTAAAGCTTATCCGAGAGCGGTTCTCGACACCTTCGAGTCGGCTGTAAGTCGATGCAGATCATCATCGTCGGCATCCGAGTTTGAGGTTGATGATTGGGTTTTCTGAAGGTGTCACCCATGGCGGTGTGATGAGATTTGGGAGGAAAGGGAAGCTCAGCCCAAGGTACATTGGGCCTTATCAGATTGTCCGCAGGGTAGGCAAGGTTGCCTATGAGTTGGATCTGCCGTCCGATCTGGAGGCAGTGATCCGGTTTTTCATATTTCTATGCTGAGGAGATGTATCGGGGATCCATCTAGGGTACACCCAATTGACGATGTCCAGGTGACCGAGAGGTTATCATATGAGGAAAGTCCCATAGCGATACTCGATCGTCAGGTTAGGCGGTTGCGGACGAAGGATGTGGCTTCCGTCAAGGTCTTATGGCAGAACGAGAACAGGGAGGAGATGACGTGGGAAGCAGAGGAGGACATGAGGCAGAGGTATCCTCACTTATTCCCCACACCTCAAGGTAACTCACTTTCCTACTTGTAAATTTTCTTTGGCATGTGTACTTAAGTGTTGTATTGTGGCAATGTGTGGCATTTGCAAACTGTTTAAGTTATGAGGAACCTTATCATTATCTGTCTTGGGAAGGAACATTCGGGACGAATGTTTCTAAGGAGGGGAGAATGTTATACCCCGTATTTCCTGAGTATGTATGTGAGGACGTACGTACAAAAGTTCAAGCCTTAAGTAGACATAAGGGACGAAATTTGTGCACAACTAGCGAAAAAGATTGTTTTTCCGACGAAAAATTTTCCGAACCTTGTAAGGGAATTTTGCGTGTTCAATAATTTAATTTTTGCGGATTTTTCCGAGAGATGAAATATTTTGGACCAACGAGAGGGTGACAAGTGTCACCCTCAAGTGGACGGCATTGAGGGGAATTGTTGGCACGTTTTTGCCATGTAAAATGCCTTAAACATTTGGTCAATGTTTGCTAGATATTTTGTGGAGTAGATGGATAAGGTACACATGTGCAAATCTACACCCTCCACTTGCCCTCCACTTGCCTTAATCTTGGCCCTTGGTAGTCCTATAAATACCCCCCCTTAGTGCAAGAATTCTTCATCCACAAAAATATTTTCCAAGTCTCAAAAAAACTCCCCTCTCCCTTTGTGAGCTTTTCGTCCAAGCTCTTCCCCCCGCCCCTTCCTTGTGTTCTAGCCGAAACATACCCCCCCCCCCCCCCCTCCCTTGGTAGAAAAATTGTCTTCAAGTATTGTTGCTATGCCAAAATACTTTAGCCCAAATCCCTTGTAGTATTCCCAAGTCACCTCTATACTAAAAGCCCGTAAATACTACTATACTTCCTTTAGTTACTAAACGAAACCCTAGGAGAAACGCATAGTTGGTTGAAGTAGTAAGAAGAAGTGTAGAAACTTCTAAGGGTTTCTTGAGCGATTGAGCGCATGATTATGAGCTAAACCTTGCTCAGATCGACTTATATCTTAGATAATTTTGGGCTTATCGAGGTAAATAATCTTATCCTTCTATTGTAATCGAGATTACATACCGTAGTAGTATAGAAATAAGTATAAGATACATAGAAGGATATTAAAGAAGAGAATTGAAATGTAATTACATTGAAGAATAGAATTGAAATGAAATCACATCGTAAGAATATAAAAGAAGAATTGAATCAGACTTACATGGGAGTGTATTTACTGAGACTTGAGTAGTTTGACTGGTGGGAAATGCTGCCCAATTTTCCGTAGAATAGAGAACCCTCTCGCTTAGAACTTTCTACTGAGTAGTCTAGACGCTGATAGACGTATTTGACTATTATAGGTTGATACTCTGCGCGACATATTCGACTTGGCGGTGGATTTCGCCAGGAGGTATGTGATTCTTCCTATCCTCTCGAGCATGATATTTTAAAATATATATATAGTACGATAGACGACGTGTGTTAATCGAACATGGTTTTACTTGACGTCTTTTGACTTGAGTCTAAATAATAAAGAATCTTGAAGTATTTCAAAAGAATTATGAATCATTTTGAAAGATGAGTAATACTTGGTTTTAAACAAAAGCTTAAGAGTTATACTAGCTTTATGGGAAGTTAGGTATAACGACTTAAGAAAGATAAAAGGCAGTTTACTTATGTGCTTATGAAAGACTTGTATTGATTTACGGAAAGTATAGTAAGATGTTTGGATGAGTTGACATATTATGATGCTATGTGTGTTAGTGTCTTGTAACGTTTGAGAGGTTATTCTTATTGTGCTTATGTTGTTTAACGATAGCCGTTATGTTAATGGCATACCACCACCTCTTGACATGATATCGGGGTTAAGCTGCCTCGACGCGAGGGATGCCTACGCGGTCCAGGGACCTATGCGAGCTACGAGAGTTCCGAGTTAGTGTGCGGGGAATACCTCATGCGGTTTATGTGGCGTACGCGACTACGAGTCGGGGCGATGCCGAGTAGCTACCCGATGCGGAATACCTCACGCTGGCCCTAGCGCCCATGCGATCGCGGAGTCCGAGATTAGGCATGCATAATGATACTATGGGCGATTGGCCTTGCTTCGATCATTCGCAGCCTAGAAAAGACACATAGATTTACCTATTATTGCTCTCGGTTGTGATGTGGCACTATGTGCGGTTACATTGGTTGTTTCGTACATATTTGTAAAATTGGTTTTAAAATGATATGATTTCATTTAAAGTACTTTACAGTTTCACATACTTGGTACCTGTTGTACTGACCTCCTTCGGGGGGCTGCGTTCATGCCGCAGGTAAGGGAAAGCAGGTGCTAGATCCGCATCCTTAGGATCTTTACTTTGGTGTCAGGAGCTCCATCTTCTCCGGAGGCTCGACTTTTTGGTATGGTTCTCCCTGGTGTTGTAGATATATGTACATTCAGGGTATGGCGGGGCCCTGTCCCGCCATAGTTGTTTACTTTCTTAGAGGTCTGTAGTCCTATTGTACAGTTGGGATGTAACTGCCAGACTTGGTTTATATATATATGCCGCAAGGCGACTTTTTCTCAGATAAACTGTGTCTCATTTTACACTTGTTTCATGTCTTGTTTTTATATTCCGCTGATTACTCTGATGTATGACTACTTGGGTGCCCGGGTAAGGCACCAGTCACGGGCCCCGGAACGGGTCGTGACAGGAATTGTGTATATCCAGGGAGGTAGCCTTATCGGCTAGCCTATTATTTATTCTTGGTAAGTTTATGTATGTTTGATTATCTACGATGTATACCGTGGTGCGGGTAGAACAACACGGGCCGGGTCGGTCGCGTGACATGACCCGAAACAGTGTCCGCGATCGTGCCTTACAGGGCACCCTTGTACTCACACATCACACATAATCAGCGGAAGCCAAAGAACTCCCCTTTTTTCCACATTAGGCAAGACGACAAGGCTGCCACTATATACAAGGTAACCAAAACAAACTATAATTGTACAAGTCCAACCCACACATGACTACAGACCTCTAAGAGTAAGACAATGAACTATGACGGGACAAGGCCTCATCGTACCCCTGAATGTACATAAGCATGTAATAGCAAAACTGTACCAAAATGACAAGCTCCGGAATAGTGGAGCTATCGCAAAAAGTTGGGCAAGGAATCTAAGCTCGAGGATCACCAAACTGAATACCAATACATACGGGCATGAACGCAGCCCCACGAAGGGGTTCAGTACAACAGGTTCCAAGTATGTAAACATAAAGTACAATAATTAAGATCATAACTGCCCAAAGAATGACAGGGACAAGTATGAAAATCAAATATCAGATCCAACCGTGTCATATAAAATAGAGCCAACTGTACCTTTTAAAAGTGAGAATCAATTGTGCCCTTTTAAAATTGAGTCATTTAAAACCATGAATATCTATTCATATAATCATATACTCTCATGGGAATCTAAACCCTCGTCGTGGATACAAGTCCACGGATAATACACATATCATGGGAATATATACATGCATCGCGAATACAAGTTCACGGACAATACACATCTCATGGGAATCTATACCCGCATCGTGAATACAATTTCACGGACAATACACATCTCATGGGAATCTATACCCGCATCGTGAATATGAGTTCACTGACAATACACATCTCATGGGAATCTATACCCGCATCGTGAATACAAGTTGTTATACCCCATATTTCCAGAGTATGTACGTGAGGACGTACGTACGAAAGTTTAAGCCTTAAGATTAGGCAAGGGACGAAAATATTTGTGCACAACTACCAAAAAGAATTGTTTTTCGACGAAACGTTTTCCAAACTTTGCGAAGGGAAAATTTCGGCTGCAACATTAATTATTTTTGCGGATTTTTCCGAGAGATGAAATATTTTGGACCAACGAGAGGGCGACACTTGTCACCCTCAAGTGGACGACGTGAAGGACCATTCTTGGCGTTTTTTTTTTTTTTTTGGTCAAGGAGTTGGTAGGATATTTTGTGATATTTTGTGTAGTAGATGAGCAAGTGGGACCCACAAACACTTGTCCAAATCTTGACCCTCCACTTGCCCACCACTTGTCTTGATCTTGGCCATTGATTGGCCTATAAATACCCCCCCCCCCTTAGTTGAAGATTTCTTCATCCCTCAAATGACTTCTAAGTCTTAAAAATCGCTCCTCCTCAGTGAGGCTCTGCCCAAAGAGCACCCTCCCCATGAGGCCTTTGGTGAGAAGTACTCCCTTCCTTGTGGTGCTAGAAAGTACCCCCTACCTTGAGTTGTTCTCGTGAAATACACCCCCCCCCCTTGGTAGAAAAGTATTCTCCAAGTATTGTTACTATTCCAAAATACCTTGGCCCAAATACCTTGTAGTATTCCAAGGTTACCCCTATACTAAAAGCCCAGAAATACTATTATACTTCCCTTCAGTCAAAAAACGAAACCCTAAGGAAATCTCCATAGTCGGTTGAAGTATTAAGAAGAAGTTGCGTAGAACTTCTAAGGGTTGTTTGGAGCGGGTTGGAGCGCCCAGAGTAGGAGCTAAACGTTGCTCAGGATCGACATTTAAACTTGGATAATTTTGGGCTTATCGAGGTAAATACTCTTGTCCTTATATTGTAATTGGAAATTACATACTGTAGTAGAATAGAAATGTATATAAGATACATAGAAGGATATTACAGAAAAGAATTGAACTGAAATCACATCAGAAGAATATTAAAGAAGAAGATTGAACTGTACTTACATAGGACTGTATTTACAGTAGACTTGTGTAGCTTAACGGGTAGGGAAGTGCTGCCCGATTTTCCGTAAAATAGAGAACTTACTGCTTAGAATATTCTACAGAGTAGTCTAGACGTTGATAGACGTATATGGCCTTTATAGGTTGAAAGTTCTGCGAGTAGCATGTTCTACTTGAAAGGTGAACAAGGCTAGCCGGGTTATAGCCGTGGAGCGTTTTGCTAATAGTCGATAATCGTCGCGAGGTATGTGATTCTTCCTATCCTCTTGAGCATGATATTTTAAAAGAATATATTATATAGTACGGTAGACGTACGTGTGTTAACTGAACGTGGTTTTACTCCGATGTCTTTTGACTTGAGTTTAAATAATAAGAATCTTGAAGTATTTCAAAAGAATTAAGAAACCTTTTTGAAAGAAGAGTAATACTTGGTTTTAAAAGCTTAAGAGTTATACTAGCTTTATGGGAAGTTAGGTATAACGACTTAAGAGAGATAAAAGGAACGGTTCACTTAATTGTTTATGAACGCCTTGTATTGATTTGGAAATGAGAATAAGTATCGAACAAACCATCGCTAGCTAATAAAGGGAAATGTATTGACTAATAAAGTATTATTAAAACCAGTAGAAACCTCCATCTGCATAGAAGCTAAGATGAGACAAAATGATATTACATTTCCTAGATCATGGCTGCTTTAATAAGATTGTTATGAACAAGAATAACATATTCACACATAAGGCGTATGTTTCTCAAATTGTTTTAAAAGAGAATTATATTATTAAGTTATTAAGACTATGAACTACGAAACCTTTCGAAAATGAGAAACTTGAGCATTTGAAATTAGGCAAACTTGAACGTTTGGAAAATAATGTTGTGTCACGACCCGAACCCGGGCCCGTGACTGGTGCCTTACCCCGGGCACCCTAGTGATACAACATCAGAGAAAATCAGCGGAAATAAAAACAAAAACATGAAATAAGAGATTTGATTAAATAAACAGGCCAACCAAAACAGTTGCCTTCTGCATATAAACATAAAAACCCGAACAGTTTAATCGTTTTTACAACCCCGCCACAAGATTTCATGCACTTAAGAATGAAATGACAACTATGGCGGACAGAGGCCCCACCATACCACGAATGTACAAGAACTTATGCACTGGTGGTAACATACTAAAAGATAAGCCTCCAAGAAACGGGCTTCCTAACACGCCGAACTTTGATCCATGGCGAGGATCCACAACCGATGTACTTCTACTGCAGATGAACGCAGCCTCCGGGCGAGGTCGATAACAGTACCAAGTATGTGAAATCAGAAAATATCAGAAATGAAATCATAATAGTCTATATAAAGAGAGACGTGTATGATAACCAAACTACAGTTCACAACATAAAAGGAGTCATGTCAAGTCAGAGACTCACGCCCTCAAGTCATCCCTCATGCCCGTGGAACTCCTTCCTCACTGCCGGCAGTCTAGGTATAATCGTGTGGAATACGTGTCCCGGCCCATCCCGTGGGACTCGAAGAATCATGTGAATACGTATCCGCCATCCCATGGGATTCGTGAGAATCGATGAAATCGTGTCCGCCCATCTCGGACTCGGTGAATAATCGGATGAAATACGTGTCGGCCCCATCTCGTGGGACTCGGTGAATAATCGATGAAATCGTGTCCCGCCCATCTCGGACTCGGTGAAGAATCGTTCATAACAAATCAGCCGCCCTCCATCGAGAGACGGTGGTATGGAAATACGATTTGCACAACAAGGCTATCAAACACAAACATAGGCAAGTTACACACAACTCAAGTTTATTTTAGGCCAAAGTCCAGGTTCTGACCCCCAAGTATTACATACGTTAAATTCTTTTTAAAAGATCCATTTCTTTTATAAAGGTCACCCGATACCCGTAGTATAAAAATAGGGTGACTCACATTATTAGGTAAACCCAAACACTTTCCTTTTCAACATCAAGTAACAACATTCTTTTCCCTAAGTTCAAGTTTGCCTAATTTCAAGTACTTAAGTCTCTTATTTTAGAAAGGTTTCATAGTTCATAGTTTTATTCACTTAAGAATATAATTCTCTTTTAAAACAATCTGAGAAACATACGCCTTATATGTGAATAGGTTATACTTGTTCATAATAAATCTTATTAAGCAGCCATGATCTAGGAAATGTAATATCATTTTGTCTCATCTTAGCTTCTATGCAGATGGAGGTTTCTACTGGTTTTAATAATACTTCATTAATCAGTACATTTCCTTTTATTAGCTAGCAGATGGTTTGTCGATACTCATTACGATTTCAAATCAAGAAACATTATTCCTTTTAAAAACCACGTACTCATTACTCACGAATGAGGTTTCACACAAAATTCATATTAATTCATTTAAGTCAAGTCTCTTATCTTTTAAGATCAAGTCTCTTAACTTCTAAAATCAGTAGCCATTCTCTTTACCTCTCTTAAGACGTTATACCTAACTTCCCATAAAGCTAGTATAACTCTTATGTTTTCAAAACCAAGTATTACTCTTCTTTCAAAAAGGTTTCTTTTGAAATACTTCAAGTTCTTTATTATCACACATCAAGTCAGTTATAAGTCAAATCAGTTACCTTTTAAAACCACAAAGCATTTTCTTACCTACATAAAGTTGTTATAACCAACTTCCCATAAAGCCGTTATAACACTTTATGTTTTAAACCAATCAAATACATTTAACACATGTACGTCTACCGTACTACATAGTTATACACATATCATGCTAGAAAAGATAGGAAGAGGTTCACATACCTCGCGACGATTATCGACTAATAGCAAAACGCTCCAAGTACCTCAAACCGTCGGCTACTCCTTAAGCCAAGTAGATCACGCCATACGTAGTACTTCAACCTATAGAGGCCATGGCGCCTATTAACATCTAGATCTCAACGTAGAATATTCTACGTAAAATTCGCAAAGACTCTCCCGCATATCACAGCGTAAATCTCCTCTCTATCGAGGCCGCTACCAAGCCAACCGTGGGGATTTATACGCCTAACCTGACGTGTACAATTCTACTTCACGAATGCTACACAAGTCTGCATGTAATCTATGTAATTCTGATTCGCTTCTTTTCTTTATTATTGAGCTTAAGTCAAAAGACATTGCCGCAAAATTATGATCAGTTCTATATATAGTATACTTCTACTATATATTCCTACAACATGTAATTTCCAATTACAATAAGGGGACAAGTTTAGTTACCTTGATGAGCCCAAAATTATCCAAGTTTAAAGTCGATCTGAGCAAGGTTTAGCTCCTCCAAGTGCGCTCGATCCGCTCCACGAAACCCTTAGAAGTTCTACGCAACTTCTACTTATAACTTCAACTACGGGTGAAGATTTTCCTTAGGGTTTCGTTTAGTGGCTAAAGGAAAGTATAGTAGTATTTTCAGGCTTTTAGATAGAGGTACTTGGAAATACTACAAAGGTTTTGGGCTAGAGTATTTTGGCATAACAACAATACTTGGAGAAGTATTTCTAAACCACAAAGGGGGAGAGGTACTTCTTGAAAACAACTAGGCTAGGGGGGGTACCCCTCGGCTAGAACACTACAAGAGGGGGGGGACCCTCTCGGCCAAAGCTCACAAAGGAGGGGGAGGACTTGGCCGAATGCTACACTTAAGGGGGAGGGATTTTTGAGACTTGGAGAATGATTTTTGGATGAAGAAGTCTTCAAGTTAGAGGGGTATTTATAGGTCAAGCAAGGGCCAACCAATGGCCAAGATGAAGACAAGTGTGGTGCAAGTGTAGGGCTAGGATTTAACCATGTGTCCTTATCCATCTACTACACAAAATATCCTACCTAACCCTTGACCAAAAAAAACACAAAAAACGTGCCAAAGGGAAGCCCTCTTTGCCGTCCATTGAGGGTGACAAGTGTCACCCTCCCGTTGGTCCAAAATATTTTGTCTCTCGGAAAAATCCGCAAAAATAATAAATGACATAGCCGGAATTTTCCCTTCGCAAAGTTTGTAAAACGTTACGTCGGAAAACGACTCTTTTCGGTACTTGTGAACACAATTTTCGGCACTAGCCTACTTTAAGGCTTAACTTTAATACGTACGCCCTCACGTACATACTCTGGAAATACGGGGTATAACATTCTCCCCTCCTTAGAAACATTCGTCCCGAATGTTCCTTCTCAAGACGGATAACGATAAGGTTCTTCTTAACTTAAACAAGTTGCCAATGCCACATATGGCCACAAAAATAACACACGCTCCAGTACTTAACCCAAGTCAACGAGGAATCACCTCTAGCATTTCAAAAGCTTCCACCCCCCGGTCTAACAGATATTCCTTCGCACCTTTACTTCACAAGGGTAACGATCATTTCTATTCTCTCAGCACATGTTCACATCTATCCTTACCCGTCGTACTCTTCTCGAACACTTGAACTTCTAGTGTACATACCATACTTCACCATCGTCAGTCCCAAAACTTTGGAGTCACCACCTCCAAACTTGGTCATCTTACTAGCCTCAATCTCCCTTAAGGCCATTCCCGACCTTCACGATCCGCTTCTGGTCGAACATATCCACGAACTCATACGATGGTCATCTAAACCTGGGCCTAGCACCCTCGTGACCCTACCACCTGGCGGGACCACCCAGAGCTGACCCCACCTCGAAACAGGCCGCGGGTTGGCCCGCAACATGGCCCCAACCCGACCCACTTAACGCATCAAGCTCTTGTTTCCCGATCCGGAACAATCTTACCTATACAGGTCATGAAAGCTACCACTTCCATTTCACACTACCCATGGACTTATCCCACAACACATTTACGTAAACCAAGTATTTCAACAAAGACTAACCGTAAAATCTTTTATTCAAGATGACCTCACATCTAAGGTCTCAACATGAAATATTCTAAGGTTCACACTTTCCATGCCCCCATACATATTCTTTCAACTAGCCATGCTTTCTAACTCATAACCAACATAACGCTATCCGTACATAGCACACAATAATAAGGTCAGCATATCATGCCTACAAATCTCTAGAGGGTTAAGGATATACCTGAATTTACCGCTTCACTCTAATCATAGGCCTGCTCTGCAGGGCGCATAGCTGTAGAAGGCGATGAACTCGCCGCTGACCGGTAGCCGAGTCATTCGCTCGCATCCTTCCTATTAGGGTTTCGTCATATGGCCACGGCGCGTAGAAAACAAGCACCGCAAAGACGACATTCCGGGATGGCGTCGCCACATTGTGCACACCGAGGAAAACACGAACGTGGCTAGAACCCATGTATATTCGTGAACGAAGCCACGGAGCCACGACCAGCCCCGAATACCCCGAGCGTCACGAAGATTGTGAAGGACCACTGCACCGGCGAGGTACATAACTAGTCTGCTGCTGCCGAGGCGGCCGCCTCGAAAGTCACCAAAGGACCTCGCTGCTCGCCTCTTCTCGATCTGGTCATTCCGTCGACCTCTCCGTGCCTCACATCCTAGTGCATGAGCTTGATGCGGGCAATGTCCATGCCCGTGAAAAGCTACACCCGCACAAGCCTCGCCAAGTAATCATCTAGCGGTGGCGTAGTGTACTCTGTCCTCCATATCGGCTACTACTCGGGAACATACCGAGCTAATGAGTCGAACTCACATTGTACTCTCTAACCGTCCGCCCGCCCCGCTCAACGTCAAAAATTGTCGCCCGAGCCCTCTCATCTGTGGGGCAAGAAATGTGCAAGAAAAGCCCTGAGAACTCGTCCCAAACGTGGAAGTGCATGCTCTCCCGACAGCTCACGAATCAAACCGATCGCAAGATCACGCGGTGATCAACCCAATACCACCGACTGCCTCGAGACTCGATCACTCATGATCGGCAGAGTCGGATAAACTCCCGAGGTCATCCTCGGCTCGATCCATAGAACACCGGCGGGCTACAACTCGTAAAGTCCGTAGTCTCAAACTGCTCGCTCGGGGTGAACTACGGTGCTACCGGATCGAATCTGCTGATCCAGCCTCTCTCATGTCGCCACGACGACGCCGAATCGCCATCTCCTTGTACCATCTCATCCGCTCCGTGGGACGTGAGGCTCAGTATCGTAGTCTCGGCAGCCACCGCTGCGGCTCTAAACTCTGCCGTGTTGGCGGCGTCGCAAAACTCGCCGTCGAGCGCTATCTCGTGTAACGACCGGGCCTTCGCCGGTAACCTCCGTGCTCTACTACGCCTCTCGGCGCCTTGCCCTTCGGGCGGGTTGCCTTACGCGAGGCATAATCGGTAAAGGAAAGGAATACGTCGAGGGTCCAACTTATCACACGGCCTAAGGCACGATCTCGGAATGAGAAGAATGGAAACTAATCCTAAATGTCCTATAGCCTCACGATTATAGATGTGGTGCACAACACACCGATAATCAAGACTCTACTAGACACGATGCGGACACTTTCCGAGGATTAACTGCTCTGATACCACTTTTGTCACGACCCGAACCCGGGCCCGTGACTGGTGCCTTACCCCGGGCACCCTAGTGATACAACATCAGAGAAAATCAGCGGAAATAAAAACAAAAACATGAAATAAGAGATTTGATTAAATAAACAGGCCAACCAAAAGCTTGCCTTCAGTATAAACATAAAAACGAGCAGTTTAATCGCTTTTACAACCCCGCCACAACAAGATTTCACGCACTTAAGAATGAAATGACAACTATGGCGGGACAGGGCCCCGCCATACCCCTGAATGTACAAGAACTTACAGACTCAGGGTAACATACCAAAAGATAAGCCACCGAAGAAACGGGGCTTCCCAACACGCTGAACTTTGATCCTATGAGCGAGGATCCACAACCGATGGACTTACACTGCGGCATGAACGCGGCCAAGGAGGTCAAGACAACAGTACCAAGTATGGAAATCAGAAAAAATCAGAAATGAAATCATAATAGTCTATATAAAGCGGAGACATGTATGATAACCAAACTACGATTCACAACATAAAAGCGATCATGTCAGTCGTGGACTCGCGCCATCAAGTCATCCTCCGCCGTGGAACTCCTTCCTCACCGCCGCGATCTAGGTATAAATCGTGTGGAATCGTGTCGGCCCATCCCGTGGGACTCGGTAAAGAATCATGTGGGATCGTGTCCCGCCCATCCTATGGGACTCGGTGAGAATCGGATGAAATCGTGTCGGCCCGTCTCGTGGGACTCGGTGAATAATCGGATGAAATCGTGTCGACCCGTCTCGTGGGACTCGGTGAATAATCGGATGAAATACATGTCGGCCCATCTCGTGGGACTCGGTGAATGTCGGATGAAATCGTGTCGGCCCGTCTCGTGGGACTCGGTGAATAATCAGATGAAATACGTGTCCCGGCCCATCTCGTGGGACTCGGTGAATAATCGTTCATAACAAATCAGCCGGCCCTCCATCGTGAGACGCGGTGGTATGGAACTACAGTAGTTGCACAACAAGGCTATCAAACACAAACATAGGCAAGTTACACATGACTCAAGTTTATTTTAGGCCAAAGTCCGTGTTCGACCCCAAGTATTACATACGTTAAATTCTTTTAAAAGATCCATTTCTTTTATAAAGGTCACCCGATACCGTAGTATAAAAATAGGGTGACTCACATTATTAGGTAAACCCAAACACTTTCCTTTTCAACATCAAGTAACAACATTCTTTCCTAAGTTCAAGTTTGCCTAATTTCAAGTACTTAAGTCTCTTATTTTAGAAAGGTTTCATAGTTCATAGTTTTATTCACTTAAGAATATAATTCTCTTTTAAAACAATCTGAGAAACATACGCCTTATATGTGAATAGGTTATTCTTGTTCATAATAAATCTTATTAAGCGACCGTGATCTAGAAATGTAATATCATTTTGTCTCATCTTAGCACATGCGGATGGAGGTTTCTCTTGGTTTTAATAATACTTCGTTAATCAGTACATTTCCTTTTATTAGCGCTGCGATGGTTTGTCGATACTCATTACGATTTAGAAATCAAGAAACATTATTCCTTTTAAAAACCACGTACTCATTACTCACGAATGAGGTTTCACACAAAATTCATATTAATTCATTTAAGTCAAGTCTCTTATCTTTTAAGATCAAGTCTCTTAACTTCTAAAATCAGTAGCCATTCTCTTTACCTCTCTTAAGACGTTATACCTAACTTCCCATAAAGCTAGTATAACTCTTATGTTTTCAAAACCAAGTATTACTCTTCTTTCAAAAAGGTTTCTTTTGAAATACTTCAAGTTCTTTATTATCACTCATCAAGTCAGTTATAAGTCAAATCAGTTACCTTTTAAAACCACAAAGCATTTTCTTACCTACATAAAGCTGTTATAACCAACTTCCCATAAAGCCGTTATAACACTTTATGTTTTAAACCAATCAAATACATTTAACATATGTGCGCTCACCGTACTACATAGTTATACACATATCATGCTAGAAAAGATAGGAAGAGGTTCACATACCTCGCGACGATTATCGACTAATAGCAAAACACTCCAAGTACCTCAAACCGTCGGCTACTCCTTAAGCCAAGTAGATCACGCCATCGTAGTACTTCAACCTATAGAGGCCACGGCGCGCTATTAACATCTAGATCTCAGCGTAGAATATTCTACGAGAAAATTCGCGACTCTCCCCGCAACCGTAGAAATCTCCTCCTCTATCGAGTGGCTGCCAAGCCAACGGGGATTTATACGTCTAACGGGGCGTGTACAATTCTACTTCACAAGTAATGCTACACAAGTCTCACGTAATACAGTCTATGTAATTCTGATTCTTCTCTTTCTTTATTATTCAGGCTTAAGTCAAAAGACATTGCCGCAAAATTATGATCAGTTCTATATATAGTATACTTCTACTATATATTCCTACAACATGTAATTTCCAATTACAATAAGGGGACAAGTTTAGTTACCTTGATGAGCCCAAAATTATCCATGTTTAAAGTCGATCCTGAGCAAGGTTTAGCTCCTACTCCGTGCGCTCCAATCCGCTCCAAGAAACCCTTAGAAGTTCTACGCAACTTCTACTTATAACTTCAACTACGGGTGAAAATTTTCCTTAGGGTTTCGTTTAGTGGCTAAAGGAAAGTATAGTAGTATTTTCCGGGCTTTTCGTATAGAGGGTACTTGGAAATACTACAAAGGTTTTGGGCTAGAGTATTTTGGCATAACAACAATACTTGGAGAAGTATTTCTAAACCACAAAGGGGGAGGGGTACTTCTTGAAAACAACTAGGCTAGGGGTACCCTGGCTGTAACACTTCTGAGGGGACCCTCTGCCAAAGCTTCACAAGGAGGGGAGGACTTGGCCGAATGCTACACTTAAGGGGGAGGGATTTTTGAGACTTGGAGAATGATTTTTGGATGAAGAAGTCTTCAAGTTAGAGGGGTATTTATAGGTCAAGCAAGGGCCAACCAATGGCCAATATGAAGACAAGTGTGGTGCAAGTGTAGGGCTAGGATTTAACCATGTGTCTTTATCCATCTACTACACAAAATATCCTACCTAACCATTGACCAAAAAAAACACAAAAAACGTGCCAAAGGAAGCCTGCTTTGCCGTCCATTGAGTGACAAGTGTCACCCTCCGTTGGTCCAAAATATTTCGTCTCTCGGAAAAATCCGCAAAAATAATAAATGACATAGCGGAATTTTCCCTTCGCAAAGTTTGTAAAGCGTTTACGTCGGAAAAGCGACTCTTTTCGGTACTTGTGAACAAAATTTTCGGCACTAGCCTACTTTAAGGCTTAACTTTAATACGTACGCCCTCACGTACATACTCTGGAAATACGGGGTATAACATGTTGTTACTTGATTTTACAAAGGGAAGTGTTTTGGTTTTACTTAAAAGATAGTCACCAATTTTTATACTACGGGTATTGTGTGACTTTTGTGAAAGAAGCGGATCTTTTAAAGAGTTAATGTATGAAGTACTTTGGGGATAAAAACCAACTTGTTAACATAAAGTAGAAAGTACCTTGTGTGAATAACTTGATTGTGTTGGTTTGTGATAGCCTTGTAATACTTTCTTGTTGATTTGATAAGTAAACATGTTTAGGATCTTCGTGTGTTAGTATCTTGTGATGTTTGTGTAAAGGGGTTTCCCTTGATTGTGCTTATGTTTAACGATAAGCCGTTATGCTAGTATTATATCACTCACCTCTTGACATGATCGGGGTTAAGGCCTCGATCACGGGTATACCTCGAGGCGGTGTGACTATGATTCGAGATACCTCGTGCGGGTCAGTGGCCTACGCGAGCTACGAGTTCGAGGTTAGTGTCGCGGCCTTTGTGGTCACGCGGTCTATGTGGCCATGCGGACTGCGAGTGCAGGACGATGCCGGTGAGTAGCTACCCTCGATGCGGGGAATACATCATGCGGGAATATGTGAGTGTCCTATGCGGAGCTGCGTGAAGTTCCAGGACTAGACGCGCACATTAGATCTGCGGCGAGTGGCGGCCGATCATGTGGCGGTCAGACAGACCTCGTAATCTGATTTATGACCTTGTTGATGCGTGGTTTTAGTAGTCGGCTATGCCTTCGCATTTACCCCAGACGGTTTTATTATGACACAGTGGGACTGGTGTTCATGTGTATTCCTTGGTGCTTTTATATCATAGGCTGCGGCGGTGAGGAAGGTATTCCACGGCATGATTGATGTTGTGGGCGTGAGACCCGTAGTTATATTTGAGTGGTGACTTTGAGGGCGTGAGTCACTGACTTGACATGGCCGCTATTTATTGTGAACTATAGTTTGGTTATCATACATGTCTCCGCTTTATATAGACTACTATGATTTCATTTACGATTTTGATTTCACATACTTGTTATGCTTGACCTCCCCGGGCCGCGTTCATGCCGCGGTAGAGGTACACGATCGTCGATCCTCGCTCTTAGGATCACGATTCAGCGTTTTGGAAGCTCGTTTCTCGGAGGCTTATCGATGTATAGTCCGTCGTTGTAGGAACTTACATTCGGGGTATGGCGGGCCCCGCCCCGCCATTGTCGTTATATCATTCTTAAGTGCAGAAATCTTGTAGTGGGCGAGTTTGTAAAAGGATGTAACTGTCGTTTCATGTTTTTATAAGCGAAAGGCAATTTTTTCTCGATAAACTGTTTCTCATTCATATTATTTTATGTCTTGTTTATATTCCGATTACTCTCATGTTGTATCACTAAGGTGCGAGGTAAAGCACGATCACGGGCAGGTTGGTCGTGACAAAGTGGTATCAGAGCGATTAATCCTCGGAAAGTGTCTCTGAGACCGTATCTAGTAGAGTGCTTGATTATCGGTGTGTTGTGCACCACACCAATGTCGGAGGCTATAGGATATTTAGGATTGGTTTCCATTCTTCTCACTCGAGATCGTGCTTAGAGCGGTGTTATAAGTTGGACCTCTCTAACGTATTTCTTTCCACCGTTATGCCTCCGTGTAAGGCAACTTTGGGCGGAAGGGCAAGCGGCGAGGCTGCGAGTAGAGCACGAGGGTTACTAGGGCGCAGGCCCAATCATCACACAGGGTGGTGCCATTCGGGAGTTCGGCGCCGCCGTCCCAAAGTCTAGCGCAGCGGCGATTCCTCTGCGGCCGTGATATTTGAACCTTGATTCCCGACCATAACGGAAAGTATAGATTGCAAAGAGCGACCACATTACTAGCTAGGGATGTAGCAGCAGAGTATATTATGTATCGATTTATCACGGGCCATGATGACTATCTAAGAGAGGGTTGTGCAAGAGTAGCTCTTCAGTCAGGCTTGAGCATGGCCTGCGTACGGGCTTATGCGCAGCAGGCCGAGAAACGTAGAGATCGACATATTAATCAAGGACAGCAGAAGAGAGCCCAATCGGCAGGATCCTTTGGTAACTTTCGAGGCAACCGCCAAGGCCAATTAGATATGCACTCCGCGGTCAGAGTGGTCCCGCGGGGTTCGGGGCGTTCGGGGTATGCCGGAGTTGTTGAACTCGGGGCTTCGGTTCACGGCTACATAGGTTCGGCCGGATTCAATTTTTCCCCAGTGTTCACAGTGTGACAGGCGTCATCCCGGGGAATGTCGTCTTTTGTTCGTACTTGTTTTGCCTGCGACCGTCAGGGCCATGTATCGAAAGGATGTCCTAGTAGGAGGGATGTAAGTAGGAGGACTCAGCCTACAAGATCAGTTGTGGATTCAGTGATTCGGAGAGGAAGGGGTGTTAGCCAGAGGAGGCCACCCCCACCTCGGTGTGGCTGTTGTGGTAAGTGTCATTGTGGGGAGTGTCGTACTTCTTTGACAGCTTGTTATGCTTGCGGCCAACAGGGCCATTTTGCGAGAAATTGTCCGACCAGAGGTGGCGCGGATGTAGAGACTCATCCTTCGGGATCAGTGGCTAGTTCATCATCTTCCCTAGCTATGCGCCCAACAGGGCAGGATTGATTAGAACGACAAAGGGTAGTGAAGCAGTAGATACAGGTATATCTTTAACCCTCTAGAGAATAGTATGTGTGATAAGATGAGTATATCTTAAGTGTTATGTTCAGATAGCATTGTGTTAATTGTGATTAGAAATCATGGTTAGTTAAAAGGGGTAAGATTGGGGATAGGGAAAGTGTGAGCCTTAGAATGTTATACATGGAGACCTTAGAGGCGAGGCCATCTCGAGTAAAAGATTTATTTTTGACCTTATCGGAGTGCATAGTACACGTGGGATATGTGTGTGTGATAAGTCCCTGAGTGGTTTGAAATGAAAGAGGGTAGTTGAGTTAAGAAGACCATTAGGTTTTAGTAACTTGATTAGTGAGATTGTTCCGGTTCGGGGGAACAAGAGTTTTGTGCGATAGCGGGTCGGGTTGAGGACCGATCGCGGGTCAACCCGCGGCCTGCAATGTGGTGGGGTCAGTTCGAGGTGGTCCCGCCAGGTGGTGGGGTCACGAGGGTGTTAGGCCCAAGTTTAGTTAACCATCGTACGAGTTCGTGGATGCGTTCGACCAGTAGTCGGGCCGATGAGGTCAGCCCATCTTGTCTTTCAGTCAGGACCGTTTACTCGACAGAGGGTTATGCGAGATGTTATATTAGGAAGGTTGTAAGGCTGCACGAGGTGCCTACCTTCACCTTATGACAGGCAGTGGAGCCCAGGTTACGACTATTTCTTTTTCTGGAAGTTTTACCAGGCAGGGTTAGGAACTCAGGTGAGTCTCGATGTCGCGTTCGCCTCGGGCGGTGTTTGGATTTAGGGGTAGTGAGGATTGTTGCCTCCTGTTGAGGGAGTGATTTATAGCTACCATTTCAGTATTCGGATATCGCCTTATGAAGCCTTGTAGGGGCGGAAGTGTAAGTTGCCAGTCGATTGGTTCGATGTTGGCAAGGTTCAGATAGTTGGTTCATACTTGTTTCAGCAGGATGCAGATAGGGTGAAGCTTATCCAGAAGAGGTTATTGGCGCTCGAGTCAGCGAAGTCGTGCGGGTAATCGGCGTCGACACTTGGAGTTCAGGTTGACGGTAGGATTTCTTGAAGGTACCACCCCGGAAGGGTGTGACGAGTTTTGGAAAACAGAGGAAACTTAGCCCGAGTTACTTTGGGCCTTTTCATGTCATGTGAAGAATAGGCCAGGTTGCCTATAAGTTAGCTTTGCCGTCCGACATAGGAGGCGGTACGTCCGGTCTTGCATGTTGTTATGTGCAGAAAAGTATCGGAGATCCATCCAGAGTGTTCCCAGTTAATGATGACCAAGTTGGAGATAGTAACCCCGAGATTTGGAAGCGGCGATAGCAATGTGGTAAGTTATGAGAAAGAGTTGAGTGTACGAGAAGCGGTGCGATGAGTAAGGGAAGAAGCGGCATGTGTTAAGAACATAGGAGTGATCATTTCGTTTGTAAAGAAAAGGTGTGAAGGGAGTATCTTTTAGACCTTGGGTGGGAACTTTTGTGATGTTAGAGGTGATTCCTCGTAGACTTGGATGTAAGTAATTGCGCGTGTGTTATTTTGTGGCCAGGTGTGGCATTGGCAACTTGTTATGTTAAGAGGAACTTATCATTATACGTATCGAGAAGGAACATTCGACGAATGTTTCTAAGGAGGAGAATGTTATACCGTATTTCAGTATGTACGTGAGGACGTGCGTCACAAAGTTTAAGCCTTAAGATTAGTCGGGGCGAAAATATTTGTGCACAACTACAAAAGAATTATTTTCCACTGAAATGTTTTCCAAACTGCGAAGGGAAAATTTATTGCAACATTAATTATTTTGCGGATTTTTCCGAGAGATGAAATATTTTGGACCAACGAGGCGACACTTGTCACGCCAGTGGACGACGTGAAGGACCATTCTTGGCTTTTTTTTTTTTTGGTCAAGGAGTTGGTAGGATATTTTGTGATATTTTGTGTAGTAGATGATCAAGTGGGACCCACAAACACTTGTCCAAATCTTGACCCTCCACTTGCCCACCACTTGTCTTGATCTTGGCCATTGATTGGCCTATAAATACCCCCCCCCCCCCTTAGTTGAAGATTTCTTCATCCCTCAAATGACTTCTAAGTCTTAAAAATCCCTCCCTCCCTTGTAGTGAGGCTCTCGTCCAAAGAGCACCCCTCCCCCTTTGTGAGGCCTTTTGGTAGAAGTACTTCCCTTCCTGTGGTGCTAGCAAAGTACCCACTACCTTGAGTTGTTCTCGTGAAATACACCCCCTTGGTAGAAAAGTATTCTCAGTATTGTTACTATTCCAAAATACCTTGGCCCAAATACCTTGTAGTATTCCAAGGTTACCTATACTAAAAGCCCGAAATACTATTATACTTCCTTGATACAAAACGAAACCCTAAGGAAATCTCCATAGTGGTTGAAGTATTAAGAAGAAGTTGCGTAGAACTTCTAAGGGTTGTTTGGAGCGGGTTGGAGCGCCAGAGTAGGAGAGCTAAGCGTTGCTCGGATCGACATTTAAACTTGGATAATTTTGGGCTTATCGAGGTAAATACTCTTGTCCTTATATTGTAATTGGAAATTACATACTGTAGTAGAATAGAAATGTATATAAGATACATAGAAGGATATTCTGTAAAAGAATTGAATGAAATCACATCGAAGAATATTAAAGAAGATTGAACCAGATTTACATGGATTGTATTTACTGAGACTTGTGTAGCTTAACGGTAGGGAAGTCTTTGCCCGATTTTCCGTAAAATAGAGAACCTCTCGCTTAGAATATTCTCTGAGTAGTCTAGGCGTTGATAGGCGTATATGGCCTTTATAGGTTGAAAGTTCTGCGAGTAGCATGTTCTACTTGAAAGGTGAACAAGGCTAGCGGTTATAGCCAGGAGCGTTTTGCTAATAGTCGATAATCGTCGCGGTATGTGATTCTTCCTATCCTCTTGAGCATGATATTTTAAAAGAATATATTATATAGTACGGTAGACGACGTGTGTTAATGAACGTGGTTTTACTCCGATGTCTTTTGACTTGAGTTTAAATAATAAGATTCTTGAAGTATTTCAAAAGAATTAAGAAACCTTTTGAAAGAAGAGTAATACTTGGTTTTAAAGCTTAAGAGTTATACTAGCTTTATGGGAAGTTAGGTATAACGACTTAAGAGAGATAAAAGGCAGTTTACTTAATTGTTTATGAACGCATTGTATTGATTTGGAAATGAGAATAAGTATCGAACAAACCAGCTGCAGCTAATAAAGGGAAATGTATTGACTAATAAAGTATTATTAAAACCAGAAACCTCCATCTGCATAAGCTAAGATGAGACAAAATGATATTACATTTCCTAGATCATGGCTGCTTTAATAAGATTGTTATGAACAAGAATAACCTACTCACACATAAGGCGTATGTTTCTCAAATTGTTTTAAAAGAGAATTATATTATTAAGTGATTAAGACTATGAACTACGAAACCTTTCGAAAATGAGAAACTTGAGCATTTGAAATTAGGCAAACTTGAACGTTTGGAAAATAATGTTGTTACTTGATTTTACAAAGGGAAGTGTTTTGGTTTACTTAAAAAGATATTCACTCTATTTTTATACTACGGGTATTGTGTGACTTTTGTGAAAGAAACGGATCTTTTAAAGAGTTAATGTATGAAGTACTTTGGGGATAAAAACCCGAACTTGTTAACATAAAGTAGAAAGTACCTTGTGTGAATAACTTGATTGTGTTGGTTTGTGATAGCCTTGTAATACTTTCTTGTTGATTTGATAAGTAAACATGTTTAGGATGCTACGTGTGTTAGTATCTTGTGATGTTTGTGTACAGGGGTTTCTTGATTGTGCTTATGTTGTTTAACGATAATCGTTGTGCTAGTATTATATCACTTACCTCTTGACATGATCTGGGGTTGGCGCCCTCCGTCGGGGTATACCTCGAGTGCTGTGTGACTATGATTCGAGATACCTCACGCGGGTCCAGTGGCTATGCGAGCTACGAGTTCGAGGTTAGTGTGCGGCCTTTGTGGTCATGCGCTATGTGGCCATGCGGTGCGAGTCGGGGCGATGCCGGGAGTAGCTGCCTCGATGCGAGGAATACCTCATGCGGGCCTATGTGAGTGGCCTATGCGCGAGTGCGGGAAGTTCGAGGACTAGACGCGCACATTAGATCTGCGGGCGAGTGGCCCGATCATGTGGCGATGCAGATGACCTCGTAATCTGATTTATGACCTTGTTGGTACTGTGGGTTTTAGTAGTCGGCTATGCCTTCGTACTTACCCGTCACGGTTTTATTATGACACGTGGGACACGGTGTTCATGTGTATTCCTTGGTGCTTTTATATCATAGATCGCCGTGATGAGGAAGGTATTCCACGCATGATTGATGTTGTGGGCGTGAGACCCATAGTTATATTTGAGTGGTGACTTTGAGGCGTGAGTCACGACTTGACATGATCGCTATTTATTGTGAATTGTAGTTTGGTTATCATACATGTCTCACGCTTTATATAGACTACTATGATTTTATTTACGTATTTTGATTTCACATACTTGGTACTCAGATCGACCTCCTTCGGCTGCGTTCATGCCGGTAGAGGTACACGATCGTCGATCCTCGCTCTTAGGATCACAGCGTTTTGGGAAGCTCCGTTTCTCAGGCTTATCAGCCGTATAGTCCTCGTCGTTGTAGGCACTTACATTCAGGGGTATGGCGGGGCCCTGTCCCGCCATTATCGTTATATCATTCTTAGAGGTCTGTAGTACTGTTGTGGGCAGAGTTTGTAAATGGGATGTAACTGTTCAGATTTAAGTTTTTATATATATATGCCGAAAGGCAACTTTTCTCAGATAACTGTTTTACACTTCATATTATTTCATGTCTTGTTTTATGTTCCGCTGATTACTCTGATGTATGTCTACTTGGGTGCCCGGGGTAAGGCACCAGTCACGGGCCCGGGTTCGGGTCGTGACACAAGTTCATGCACAATACACGTCTCATGGAAATCTATACCCGCGTCGTGAATACAAGTTCACGCACAATACACTTGCACGAATAGCTATCATGAGCAACCATGTGCAATTTAAATCATCTTTTGACTCTTAATAAAATCTTTAAAACGAACTTTCATTTTAGAAAAACCAAGACAATACCATGCCTTCCATTTTAGAAACACCAAGTCAACACCATGCCTCTTATTTTAGACAAACCGGGGCAATACCATGCCTTCCTTTTAGAAAAGAAACCAAGGCAATACCATGCCTTCCTTTTTAGAAATACCAAGGCAATACCATGCCTTCCTTTTTAGAATTAAGATCCAATAAAGCCTTGTACGTCCGCCGAACACTTACATTATACAAACCAAAACACTTACACTTTTAAAATCAAGTCACTTACACTTATAGAATCAAGTCACTTACACTTATAGAATCAAGTCACTTATACTTTTCAAATCAAGTCACTTATACTTTTCAAATCAAGTCACTATCATGTATAAAATCAAGACACTTTCATATCATGTATAATAAAGGGTTCAATGGAATTACGTACGTCCGCCGTACGCCCATTTCACATAAATCATGCCAAAAGAAGAAAGGATAGTTCACATACCTTATCGGCTACACCAATAGGATAAGTAGAATACGTCTCAAATAGGTACTTCAACCTATAATGACAACAACACACCTATCAACTTCATGATACTAGTATACACTATACCACAATATCACTCTCCTTTTGTATAAATATTCGGGCAGCACTTCCCCTGTTTATACGTACTTTTCCACCTTTCAAGAAGGCAAATTTCAACAATAACCAAGGCACCAATTAAGGGCACAACAAAACAGCAACCAAGGTGATTCACACACCTATTTCTCACGCCAAAACAACCTCTTAATCACGTGAAACAGTCCACAAAAATCAGTCCATATTTCCAACAACAACAAGGGTAAAATGTGAGGCCTTTTTAATACCTTTCTACACCCTTATTCCCTTAGAACTTTCATTAGTGATTACTACATTTAAACATGCATAGAGGTGGCTAATTTTCCAGCATTTCAATACCAAAAATAGTCCCTAAAGCGCCTGATAATATCCAACAGTTTTATAGTAATTCTCAGCCAACTGCTACAACCAAAGCTATTTCCATAACTTCTTATAATCAAATTTACATTCCAACACTTTTTATGAGTCATATCAACTTGTTAACAACAAAATTCCATCATGTTAACATGCAATAGGTGATGATAACAACAACCATAACCAACGAATCCGACAACACCAAAACTGTCCAGTTTTCGGCTATCATGCCAAAACTGAGACATGTATTTCTTATTCTTCATTCTTCTTAATCATAAGTTCATCTATTAATTACTACAACATGTAATATCCAATTACTTCAAAAGGAAGAATAATCCTTACCTTAAATCTTAGCCAAAACAGTCCACTTAGATTCGGCCACACCACTCCCTTTTGCACCACTTCTTCAAGATCCACCAACACCCATGTAAACTCTACAAGCTTATACCCATCTTGTCTTCTTGTTTTGCTTCCAAAAAGTTCATCTAAAGCTTAGGGTTTCAATCTCAACTTTCGGCCCAAATGATTTTTTTTTTGGATAATCTTGGAGAGTTAACTTGGCTTAGAACCTAGATAGAGGGCTTAATCTTGGGAAAATAAGTTGTCTTTGATCTTCACTTGGCTAAGGATTTTCGAAACCTTGGAGCTTAAGGGTGAGAGAAGAGGGTTTGGATGGTGAAGACTATTGTTTTGATCCAAGTCTTGCAAGCTTTGCCTTATTTGGAGCTTGTAGGACAAGTGGATGGGGGACCCACGTGGACCACTTGTCCACTTCTCACAAAATATCTTCCACACTTGACAATTTTTGTAATTCTCGCCTCGCGGCAGATCTTAACGGAACCGCCTAATGGAAGGTTGCCTAAAGTTCGCAGACCTCAAAAAATGGCACTCATGCTGTTTATCGCAGCGCTACGCTTTGGGCCTAATCGGTCAACTTTCGTCTTTTTTTACTTCGGGAGCTCCTTTTCTGCCTTTTGCCCACACTCTATTTAGAAAGAATTCAATTCTTAGCACTATTTCTCGCCGTTACATTTGTAGTATCCAAAATTACAATTTGTAAATATACTTTCCTTCCAATATTCAAACCTTTTTTCCTAACTTACCTTCTCACTTAGATGCCCTGGAATTACGGGGTGTAACACGTACAACGTCAGTGTCAGTTAATTTCATACCTAGATATTGTTAATTTCAAAGGGTTGCAAGCATATGTGATTTTTTGGATTGACTAAATAATGTCTGGAATGATAAATTGAAACTTGCTTGATTAGGTACACTAGCTTAAAATGTTAGCATGAGGAAATGTACGCAGGGCATCCTTAAATCTTGTATGAATATTCCCCTGCCTATTTGGATCAGGTCCAGCCTGCATAAAATTCATTCCATGATCTGGACCATATGATTAAGGAGCACAGTAGCTAACAGTCTCTGCATTATCCATTGTTTGTATACTTTGAATCTCATACTTAATAAAGAATATTATGCATTTGTGTCATGACAGTTTTCTCTGATTCAAAGTCATGTTGAACTATTTGTTACCACATCAGTGTATTGAATAAGAATTGAGTCTGTATGACATAAATATCTACTCCTGTGATAGGTTAACCCCACTTGTTATATGTATATTGTTTGATCCAAAAATGATTATTCTTGTCTACTCTTGTGTCTCAACTTGCTCACCCAGAGATTAACTAAGGCATCTGAGTGCCTAGGATGATTAAATATGAAGTAAATCACATACTTGTGTAATGCATTCCCACAATTTGATTTTATCTGAAAGCTTGACCTTTAGTTGGTGGCCTTGCATGAACTGGGATTTATCTATATGTCTACTTGTATCCCTGGAGTGCACGAAAATAATAATGTCTAGTGTGTATATTTGTAGTGTGCCCACCCTCTTTTTTGTGAACAATTGTCCCAAAAGCATGTTAAGAACAAATTTTCAATATGCTGATGAGTCTAGTTAATATGTTCCAACTTTCCTTAAAACCACATTTATGTCTTTGCGAGAGATATGTTGTATCAGTCTTAAATATTCATAAATCCAGTGAACATCATAGGAATTTATGGGCTGTGAGGTAGCTAAATGAGCTGTTGAATCTGAATACATGAGCTGAAAGTGTTTAAAGAATCATTTAGACTTTGTTTAAGTGCATTATGATGAATATGTGCATCACTGCTGATCTAAATTGAGTTTAGGGTATGTTCCTACATTTTAGTTAATACTCAGTCTTGCCTTCCTATTATGTTGCCAATAATACCTCACTTGAATCACATTCTATAGGTATAATAATCTGTTTTAGCTTATTTATTCATATTATCCTCTTTTTTTCTCTTATAGCTTCTGTGGTCAGTCTAAGATATGTTGCTAGGCCTTAAGGATGTCCGTTACTGCTAGATACATTCTGAAGGTATAGACTAATAGTAATGGCATTTTGAAACATGAAAAGTAACATGTATATGTTTGACCTATACAAGTTGAGCATGTAGTTTAAAATGCATATTTTGTGTATGTGTTAAGAATGTTAGCATGATATAGGAGAGGTGTATCCTTAGGTTGTGCTACATTTTAAGTTGAAATGAGTTACATTTTGTTTTTTAGACAATTTTGAGGCTTGAATGTTGATGTACCTTAGCCATTAACACTTCATGTGATTTAAGTCATGTATAAGGTGTCTGTGTTATGTAGAGATCTAGACAATTACTCCTATGCATGTTTCTAGTGATGTATGACTTGACTAAGTTTCAATAACTACTCAAGAGCATATGAAATGATACTTGGCCAACTGGGATGTGATCCAATCCTTGGTTATAATGTTAATAAAGATGCATGACCCTTAGATCACTTTAAGTATTTCCTTTAATCATATAAGACCTGTAAACTAGACTCAAGTAAGAACAGGGCAGATTAATCTATATGTCTGTGATAGCATGATATTTGGTTGGTGTTTTGTGGTATGTTTATGGTAATACCTTGGTTTAAATATCACATGTGTTCCTGGGAGGTGACCAACCTAGTTTTAATACTTGGTTTATTTGTGGATGGTATGGTTCTTGCAGTTTCCTATTTAAATATGTTACCCTAATTTAGAGATTTGAATTCTGGTATATACGTTGGTTTCTTGCTTTGGTTTTCCTATATGATATTTGTTTTGTATATTTGTTTAGATTAAATGAGGGGCACGAATTAAATATTCTATAGAAGTAACCTTAACAGGGATGTTAGAGGAACTTAGGAGTTGTATCTATCATCTTATGTACATATATTAGGCAAGTTGCCTTGTGCCATTAGTATGCTTGGTTGTTTTAGTCTAAATCCCTATGTTGTCTGAACCTCATTTTCTGTTAAATGGTTCGAACACTAATTATAAGACTATGGAGTTAGAAGAAACTTGGGAACTTAATTTAAACCAGTCACATGACAGTAAAACAGTTGAAGCACGATTATTTGTACTAATTTGGTTATTGCTCTAATGACTATGAATTCCTATATGTTTAATCTAAACTAGATCTCAGAACTCTTCATTTTCTTAGCCTACTATTTGAAACTGAAGAATGTATAAGATGTACTACAGACCTAGGCAAGAGTTCATTAACCTATTAACTTCCTGTTAAGCAGTTGACTAAATAATGACAGCTTCACACAGGATTACTGAATATTAGAATTTAAAAGGTGTCACTATGTGTGTATTTTATATGTAGAATTATACATGTAAATGGCCTGAACTTGAGTCTAGTAAGTAAGCATAGATTGATGTGTACTTTCCGTTCTAGATAATAATCTGAATTAATCCATGAGAATCTATTTCCTGTTCAGATGAATTAGTGTGAACTACCTAGTATTGCAATATTGCAAAGCTTAGGTACCGTAAGTATGAGGTTACGATAGTTGCCTAGAATTAGTTCAAGTTAGTGAAATTCCTTACTTGACTATATTGATTGATGTATTATACATGTGATATATTGTAGCCCTAAGAGGCATCTATGAGTTTGCTGAATATAGGTTGGTAAATATAGTTAGAGAGGAGATTTGGTCGAAATTTTTATAGCATGAGACCTATTATGAACATTCGAGGACGAATGTTTCTAAGGGAGGAAGGATGTTAAACCTTGGAATTTTAGGGCGATGAAGTGAGAACGTAATTAAGGAAATAAGATTCGAGTATTGGAAATTAGTATAAAAAGAATATAATCCCGGAATAATTTTGGATATAACAAATGCGACGATGGGAATTAATACTAGTAGTTGAATTTTCCCAATATGGTTATGGATTAATGTCGAATGAAATAAAAATGTGAACTTCGAATTTTCAGAATTTTAGTTAAGTGTGGGATTAATTTAGTGGAGATGATGATAAGTGGGAAACTAGTGAAAAATAAGTGGCACCTTGTGCTCTCCAAGTGGCGAAAATCATAGCATGCATAGGCTAAAAATCAGCCCTTATATCCATGTCCCTCTCACTCCTCCCCTCCATTTCAAAAATCACTCCACCTTCACTCATCCATTCTCTCTCCCTCCAAACAGATTGTCCTCCATCTTCATAGCTTAGTTAAAGGTTCAATCAACTTCCCTTCCAAGATTAAGCTTCTTTACTAAGTTCTAAGCCATGGTAACTCCCCAAAATAGTGGTCACGGTAATCTGGACCGAATTCTGCCCCAGAAATTGTAAGTTTTGGAGATAAGTTATTTGGAAGAAAAAGATGCAAGTAGGATGGATTTAAACTCATAAGGAATGCATGCATGTCATTGTAAGTTGAAGAAGTGGTGAAATGGAGCAAAAATGGTACAGTGGCCGATTTTGGGACAGTTTTGGCTAAGTAAGGTAAGATTTATTCTTCTTATAGAATATTTGGAGTTGAATGATGTTGTAGTTAAGAGATGAACTTGTGTTAGGAGAAATTGGAAGTAAGAAATTGCATGTGGTTGTTTCGGGTGTTGTAGTGAGCCGATTTTGGGATTGTTTTGTATACATTGGGTTGATTGTTGTTATTGTTATCATTGTTATTGATTGCATGTTAAAATTGAAGGAAACCTTGATATTTAAAGTTGTAATTGGTTATATGAAAGTGTTGAAACATGAATTGGATTTTAAGAAGTTATGAGAAGAGTATTGGTATTATGTTGTTGTGGCCGTGACATCCATAAAAATCGTGGGTATTGTTGTGTCGAATTTAAGGGTTGTTTTGTTGAGTCAGAATGCTGGAAATTTAATTATGAAAATGCATGTACATTGTTGTAGTTGCGGATATATGTCCTAAAGGAATTAAGGTGTAGAAAAGTGTTATGTTGCAAACTATAAGACTTGAACTCTCGTGTTGCTAGAAGTATGGATTGTTTTTAGTGGCTGTTTTAATATGATTAAGAGGCTGGATTAACATGAGAAATAGGTGTAGTAGTCACCTTGGTTGTTGTAGTTGTTGTATTCCATGACTGTGAAGAGAAAGAATGTATAATGATGGCGTATATGGAATATATGGGACTGTTTTGGTTATGACCTTGAGACGTGTCTTATTATTGATGTTATTGACATTGTTTGTGAGTTGTGGATGTGTGTATAAGTAGGGGAAGTTCTGCCCAATTTGTTTTATAAAAAGAGAGTCATCATTCGATAATTATAACGTATACTAGTAACCATAGAGTTGACGAACATATTACTATTGTTATAGGTTGAAGTGTTAATTGAGACGTATTCTAAATATTGAGTTGGTTAGTTCGACAATAAGGTATGTGAAACTATCCTTTCTTCTTTTGACATAATTTATATAAAATGCGTGTACGGCGGACGTATTGATTCCATTGAATCCTAATTCCTAGGGATACTTGATATGATAGTTGCCTTTGATTTTACAAGTGATAGTTCATTCTATTTATTCCATTGAGTGTCAAATGATGATTTAATTTGCATATGGTTACTCACGATAATCTATTCGTGCTTGATGTAATTATATCATTTCACCGAGTCTCTGATCGTATGTATATTGATATATATATATATATATATATATATATATATATATATATATATATATATATATATATATATATATATATATATATATATATTTCACCGAGTCCCAAAATGGGCCGGGTATAATTTATGTGGACAGACATCCACGGATATGATGATTTTATGTGGACAATCATCCACGGATATGATGATTTTATGTGGACAGACATTCACAGATATGACTATTTCACCGTCTCATGACGTGGCCGAGTGCATACATGCACGATGATGATTTCACCGAGACCTCACAGAGTGCACGATATATATGTATATGACTTCATTCACCGATTCCTACATTAGGTCGGGTACGGTATATTATATGGAAAGGCACAGGTGCATTGATATCTTTGATTATCATACTTATCTTTTAGCCAGTTATGATCTTCTTTACAGTACTTCATAATTTATATACTCAGTACATTATTTCGTACTGACCCCCCCTTTCTTCGGGGGTTGTGTTCATGCCCGCAGGTACAGACACTCGGTTGGTGATCCTCTAGCATAGAATTTCTGCTCAGCTATTTGGAGAGCTCCATTGTTCCGGAGCCTAGTTATTTTGGGTACAGATCCTTTTGATATAGACTTATGCATCTTCGGGGTTCGACGGGGCCCTGTCCCGTCATATTTCATTATCATACTCTTAGAGGTCTGTAGACATGTGCGGTAGACATGTGCGGTAGACACGTGTGGGTTGTGGTTCGTTTGGGATATTTCCGCATATAGTGGCAGCCTTGTCGGCTTGCCTATTTTGTTATGATTGACTAGTTGTGCCTCCTCGGGAGGCAAGTTCATTTTGATTTATAGCGTTATGAGGCAGTAGCTTACTTTTACAAGATTTTTACATTATCATTGGTATCAGTCTGGTTATATTTAACAGGTCCGTATACGGGTGTCCAATTAGGGCACCGGGTCGCGGTCCGTCGGGTCAGGTCGTGACAGTATGAATGGTACCAATGCCTGTCAATGGCATATGTGTGCCATCAACAGTCACAACAGAAATGGATGGGGGGGAAGGGAGTCACAAGACCTAGATATACCTTATCAGCATGAGGATATTGATTGTGGTGAGACATTTAGTCTGGTGGTTAAACCGGCTACCATTCGCACTGTTCTGAGCATAGCTATGGGTAAGCATTCATCATCTTGATGTCAAGAATTCGTTCTTGCATGTGGACTTGAAATAAAATGTATACATGCTCCATCCGCCAGGATTTGTCCATCTAGAGACCCCTCGTTATGTCTGTCGTCTTCGTAAGTCACTATATGGTTTGAAACAGGCCCCCAGAGTGTGGTAATTGCTAATTATATTATGCAGATTTGGTTTGTATGAAGCAAGTGTGATCATTCTCTCTTTATATTTCATTGAGGTAGTAACAGTGTATACTTGTTATTATATATGGATGATATTGTTCTCACTGCCTCCTCTGATGTGCTGAAAATTGAGATCATAGCTATGTTGAAATCCGAATTCGCTATGACTAACTTAGGGAAGTTGAGTTATTTCTTGGGATATCAGTGACTAGATCTACAGATACTATGTTCATGTGTCAACGTAAGTATGCCGAAGAAATTGTGTACATGACTAAAATGGTGAACTACACGATCATGCCTACTCCGATTGACTCAAAATCGAAGCTAAGTGCTAGTCGGTGCTCCAGTGTCCGATCTCACTCTTTATAGCCTTGTAGATGCACTTCAGTATCTTACTTTCACCATGTCTGATATTTCTTATGTTGTTCAGCATGTGTGTTTGTTTATGCATGCCCCTAGAGAGCCTCATTTTATAACTCTTAAATGTATCATTCAATATGTTAAGAGCATACTTAATTATGGATTGCATCTCTAACACTCTACACCGATCAGGTTGATATCATATACGGACGTCAATCGGGCAGGCTGTCCGTACACGCGACGCTCCACCTCCGACAGAGTATAGAGGCGTTAACAATGATGTTGTTGAGATATGCTGGCTCTGAAACTTTCTTTTGGAGCTTCAGTGTCCCTTACGTAAAGTGTCTATGGTTTACTGTGATAACATATCCACGATCCATGTATCAATATCATGGGACCTGCCAGAAGATTGATAAAAAACAGATGATATAGATGTAGAATCAGATGGACAATCAATAGTGAAAGGATCAATATCAACAAGGTCAGATTTTGATATGCCATGTGAACTAGATAGGATGGAGAAGAAAGGAACATGCTCAATAAAGGAAACATTGCGAGAAACATACATTTTTTCACAAACTGGATCATGACAACGATAACATTTCTGCTCAATCCTATATCTAAGAAAAACACAAATAGCGACACGAGATGATAACTTAGTATGCTCTGTATGTGGATGCAGAACAAAATATGTAGATCCAAAAACTCTCAAATGGGAATAGAGTGGGGTGTGACCAAATAGTCTAACATACGGAGAAATCCCAGAATTATGAGAGGTACTGATCCTATTAATAAGATAAATAGATTTAAGGACATCTTCTCTCCAAAATTTGTTAGGGACACTAGAGGACAAAATCATAGATCGAGCGGTCTCAATAATATGCATATTTTTTCTCTTGGCTATCCCATTTTGTTGTGGGGTATCAGTACAAGAAGATTGATTTATTGTACCATCAACTTTGAAAATACCAGAAAGATTTACACTAGTATACTCACCCTCAAAATCAGCCCGAAAATATTTAATAGTGGCAAAATGTTGAGTTTTCACATAGGCTTGAAACTCAGTATAAATATGAACAAGATCAGAACATCGTTTCAGTAAATAAACCCAACAATAACGAGTAAAATCATCAATAAAAGAAACATAATATCTGGAGCCCCTTAGTAGGGATAGGTGCTGGCCTCCAAACATCAGAATGAACTAGATTAAATAATGCAGAAGAAGTAGAAGTACTGACATTAAAAGGAAAAGCGAAAAAATTTCCAAGTTTACATCCACTACAATCAGAAATATCATCGGATTGTAAATCACCAAGAATATCAGTATTACACATAAAATTTCGGCGAGATCCTGATACATGACCGATTCTAGAGTGCCACAAATGAAATTTCGAAGAAGAAAGTGTCAAATAGAAAGAATACAAATTAACATGCATAGTTGTTGCATGAGTAGTAAGATGTAGCTCATCTAAAACATAGAGACTGTTTCCCTCTCTACATCATGTCCCAATCACTCTCTTGGATTTTAGATCATGCACATAACAAGAATTGGAGAAAAGACCAACAAAATAGCTAGAGTCACATATTTGACCAACAGAAGTAAGATTCATATATAATTTGATAATGCAATAAACTTCAGGTAAAGATATAATGGATGTATGAATGGTATCAATGCATGTCAATGGCATAGGTGTGTCATCAGTAGTCACAACAAAAGTGGATGGAGGGGAAGGGGTCACAAGACATAGATATAAAAGAAGAAGAATCATGAGACATATGATTTCCAGCTCCAGAGTCCAAAATCCAAGAAGACGAATTGATACCTGAACCAATAAATGGTGATGAATCGGAAGGAGCAGAAAGAGCATAAGACTGGGGATTACTTTGAAACTACTGGAAGGCGATGAACTTTTGAATCAGCTACGGAATCAATATTGGGACTCACTGAAGCTCCTGAAGCTGAGTGATCAATAGAGAGCACAAAGGCAGCCTGAGTAGGTGGATAGGAGTTCTGGGATTGAGCCCCAGAGTATGGATTTTGTTGCCTTCTATGATATTGTTGTCGAGGTTTCCGTCCTTGTGATCTTGACTGCGGATGCTTCCAACCTTGTCCTGACTGTGGAGGCTTCTAACCTGACGCCTTTCGTAGCTCAGGACATTGATCCTTCCAGTGTCCTGGTTCCTTGCAATAATTATAATTACCTATGGTAGATGTTTTATACTGGTGTGTATGGGCTGCAAAGATCGATGCAGACGAAGAAGTTGTCAAGACGAAAGTAAAAGCATTATGCACCCCCTTTAGAGTCTTCAAATAAGTTTCTTCGGCCATGAGTTCATTTACCACATCTTCAACAGATGGTAAGGGTTTGCGGTGCAAAAGGCTTGAACGACAATGTTACACCTCGTAAGTTTAAGACAATAATTCAGAACGTCATTAAGGAAGTAAGATTCGAACATTGGATATAAAGTATATTTATATATGTTAATCCAGAAGTTAGAATATGAAGGATGTGATTTTGGAGAAATAATTTTGGATGTAACAAAGGTGACGACGGGAGCGGAAAATAATTTGAAAGATGCATAAGGAAGTTATGGACTAGTGTCATATTACAGAATTGTGACATTGAGTATATAAATCATTAGGATTTAAGTGAATTGAGGTAACAAAAAGTTAACTATGTGAAAATTGGCTAATCGAAGAGATAAAGTTAATTAGCATGGGATGAGTTCTCCTATAGCATTTCCACGTGTACAAGGGAGGGTGAAGTTGTAGTGATGATGCTTTAAAGTGCGTAGGTGGCATATAAGTAGTAATCCACTAATTTTGTAATTTAAAGACTTGACCCACTAAGTGATTAAATACAAGGCCTCATTTGTGCTGAGAATTTATGAATACTAAATAGTGAAGCTTTTTTTTTAAAAAAAATGTTTACTTCATCCTTGGCAGCAACGTTGTTTCAGTTTCATTTTGGGAATTTTTTTTTAAATGCAAGAAAATCGTTCCAGCAATTCTTTCACGATGGAGTTCAATTTTTCACTTTGGAAATCAAATTCTTTTACTTTGGGAGTTCATTTGAAGGGACAAATATGTGGCCAACAGCTTCTTTTCACTTTGTGTAATTCAATTGAAGGATTTATTCTTGGGTTGTAGTTTTTTTTTTTTTTGGTTTGTACGCTCACACTGATGCAACTTATTATCTCATTAGGAGTGTAAAGGGGTCAATGGTCATGTTCTCATCTTCATCACACAATGTATTTATTCTAAGTAATCACATTTTAGTCTAATCTTATCAGTGTGTGTGAGCCTCTGCTTTTGTCACATACTTAGTTATTCTCAGGTAATTTCTACTTTTAGTTTTCCAACTGAATGGCTAGAAAAGATTAGTGACATGTTTTTGCTAAGTAAACAAGACTAGGATTTAATACCTATAGGCAGTAATAACACAGGCACACCACCCTACTCATGATTATAACCAGATACACACATGCTACATCTAGACTTATTCATTTTTTTTAGGCCTTGTCTTAAACCTTTAGGCTCCCATGGTTGCAGCTCAAATCAGTTGACAAAACTCATAGAGAAGAGAATACAATTTCAAATAGGGCATGTTAACATAGATGGACATCACACAACCTTATTACCAGATGGACATTAGATTTTCTGCAAATCAGGCAGGCTATTTACCATAGGAGTTTCAAGTTCCTTTCATGGTTGGAACGCATGTCATTAAGGTAACAATCAAATACTGGTTTTGACATAGCTTTTGGATCTCAGTCAGTTTAGCTACACTGGTTCATGCATAACAGAAAAGTGGTGTTCATTAAAGCATAAAGTAGTGCAATTATAACACACCCCTTCTTTTTTTCTTTTTAACAGGAAAGGAGACACACACTATCACCTAGAGAAGTAAAGAATGAGCAGTAACCAAGTCTTAAACCTAGAATCCTTATCCTTTTCTCACAAGGTAGATTGGGGTAATCAATTTTTAAGTTATTAAACAGGGCAATAGAACACAACTTTAAACATGGTAACCCAAATCTACCAGTGGACTAGACACCTAAGATAGGAAATAAAATTCTACAGATCATATACATATTGCCAAATTCATACAGAAGAGATAAAAAAACATGTTACTTAGTAATATTGATTACACACATAATTTAAAAGCACAAAGAGGTATACAAGCAAATTAATTCTGTCCAGAAACACTACATTCTATCCAGCAGACATACTAGTGCACAAGTAAAGGTAGATAATCACAACTCTTTAGTTGAACTGGTATGAAGATATGTCATAGCTTGCGAATACTTATAAGAAGAGACATATGCCACCCAATTAGGGCACCGGGTCGCGGCCCGTCGGGTCGGGTAGTGACAAAAGTGGTATCAGAGCAGTTAGTCCTCAGAATGTCTACAGACCGTGTCTAGTAGAGTCTTGTGTATAGGTATGTTGTGCACCATACTTATACACAGGAGGCTGTCGGACATTTAGGATTGGTTTCTATTCTTCTTACTCTAAAGATCGTGCGATAGAGTTATGTTATTAGGATAATCCACCTATAACGAATTATTGTGTTGCATCTATGTCTCCAAAGAAAGCGACAGTGGCCCGGAATGGCAAATCAGAGTTATTTGGACTTGACGTAGTGCATCAAGCCATAAGGGAAGTGGAAGAAATTGAATAGAGGTATAACGACCAGGTTTGGAAATGCTAGGTCAACGTCAGGTAATGTAACTCTTCAGAATCTTTTACGTACCAAATAAAAGAATAAGTTAACAATTTTTCACTTAAGGGATTGGAATCAGGAGAAATGTCTGAGATTACGTATGTATACTGGAATATGTTGGAATTATGGAAAGTACGAGAAGTAAGAAATGAGTGAACAAGTGTTAAAATAAATGAAGTTGTTTATAATTACGAGTAGTGAGAAGATACAAAAAAAGGGATCCCTCTCAGACCATGGATGAGGTGTCAACTTGTGAAATGTATTGCGGCATTCTCTATCTTACAAATTGGTACTCTATTATGCCACGTTATCTGCTCTATAGTCACAGAAATTGAACTTTTCCTTCCAAAGATAGAAAATGAAGCTTATCTAGTCTTTTCTCTTCCATACCTCTAGTTAAATTTTGAGCTCTAATTGTTAGAACCTGTAACTGTTTTATGGTATACCATGTTGCTGGACTATGTGAAGGTAGGAAACTACAAAAGAATATTGTTCCCATGTAAGGATAAGAAGGGGCTATTACTTTTTGAATAATAAGATTGATATAAACGAATGAAAATGCCTTTTTTTACCGAGTTCTGGGAAGTGCTGGACATAGAGATTATTTGAGTTCTTTCGCAAATGATTTAGAACTTGGGAATGATGAGCACCCTGTTAGTATCTAGTTGTGTCAAACATTTAAAATATCGAAAATAGTAGTGTTTGCAGCGAACCTCTGGAGTTCATATCTTCAGTTAAGAGGCTATTAGAAGGATTGGTAACCAAGGTATGTATTCGTGCACGATTTCATGCATTAGTTCACGCAGAATGCTAAGATGGGGTTATTTAGTCTCTTGGAACCAGAGGTTAAAAGGGAAGAAGCTCATAATGTCTCTCTTAACTTGTGTAGCGAATGATCTTTTAGTACTAGTCCTACTGAGCATCCAAATGGCAGAATATGGTTATTGTGGAAGCCTCATCTCTATGAGGTAGATATTTAAGAACTGTGGATAGATATTAAAAGATTATGTGGCCAAGTGCAAGGTCCATGGGCAATAATAAGAGATTTCAACCGGGTATTAAAGAGAAATGAAAGAGTGAAGTGTCATGTTGCTATGACTGGGATAAGGGATTTTAAACAGTATATAGTAGAACATGATTTGACAGAACTAAGATTATCAGGGGCATACTATACATAGTAGTGTGCTAAAAAGGGTTTATAGCAGTACTTACTACTCAGAAATGGGTTGACAATATGCATGCTTCTAAAGTGCATTTCATGAAACCAGACTTATATGAACATTCTCTTGGGTTAATTAGGTGGAGAGTAGGCATAAATATTTGGTACAGGATCAGATACTTTAATATGTGAAGGTTGGATCCTGAATTTCTACAGATAGCAATAGAAGGGTGGAAAACAGATAAGAGAGGTGCAAAGATATAGATGAATTCAACAAAGTGATAATAGATATTCATTGTGATGCAGCCAAAGATACAACTGAGTCAGTAAGTCCAACAAGAGGATAGAACAAATGCCACTTGAGGAGACAAATGGTAATAATGAGAATAAGGAGGAACAAATAGATACTGGGGAAGAATATGATAAATAATAGAATAAGGAAGACAACAATGGTAAGGTGGTAGAAGTAGAACAACTCATCGAGGACCCACAATTGATAGAAGAATCAGAAGTAACTCTTACTACTAAAGAATAGGTTGAAGGAGCTTTTGTATCAGCAAAAGTTAATGAGGAGCGGAATGTTGACAAGAGTCAGGAGATGTGTACCAATGGTAACAACTCTAATAATAGTAGCACAGTAATATTAAAGGAAGATGGGATAATGATGTCCAATGTGGAGTATTACAGTGGAAATGGATATGTCTATTCTAAATATTGATCAGCAGAGAAACTTAATCAGAGATAATATAAGGGGTGATCAACATGACAAACTTAAGGACTCAAGGGTGAAAGAGTTATATGATTTAGGTAGATATACTATGGTTTATGCAAAAAGTGATGCATTGGAGAGGTTGTTCTCTGAGATAGTTTATACTGTATTATTGACGATATAAGAGATCCTTGGCTAGTTGGTGGGGATTTCAATATTATTATAAATGAAAAGGAGACAATAGGCGATCTTCCTATATATCCTGCAGAGTATAAAGATTTTTGCATTTTGTACTAACTCATGTGAATTGTTTGAAATTGGATTTAAAGGAAAGCTTAGCCCGAGATATATTGGGCCTTACCAGATCATTCATAGGGTAGGCAAGGTTGCCTATGAGTTGGATCTACCATCTGATTTGAAAGCAGTACACCCAGTCTGTCACGACCCGATTCCGGGCCCGTGACTGGTGCCTTACCCCGGGCACCCTAGTGATACAACATCAGAGTAATCAGCGGAACATAAAACGATACAAGACATATTATGAAATATGAAACAATAATCTGAGAAAACTTGCCTTTCGGCATATATATATAAACAACAACTTTTTCAACATGAACGCTTTAATCCTTTTTACAAACTCGCCACAACAGCATTACATGCACTTAAGAAATTATACAACAACAATGGCGGACAGGGCCCCGCCATACCTCGAATGTAAACACCTACAACAACAGGGACTATACCATCGATAAGCCTCCGAGAAACGAGCTTTCCCAAACGCTGAATCGACCCTAAGAGCGAGGATCAATGATCGTGTACCTTTTACTCGCAGCATGAACGCAGCCTCGGGCGAGGTCGATAACAAAAATGAGTATGTGAATCAAAATAACATCAGAATGAAATCATAGTAGTCTATACAAAGCAGAGACATGTATGATAACCAAACTACGCCATAATAAATAAGCGATATGTCAAGTCGTGACTCACGCCTCAAAGTCATCACTCAAAATAACTATGGGTCTCACGCCACAACATCAATCATGCCCGTGGAATACCTTCCTCACCGCCAGCCTATGATATAAAAGCACCAAGGAATACACATGAACACCAGGTCCCACTGTGGTCCAAATAAAACAAGATGCAGGTACGTAAGGCATAGCCGACTACTAACACCTACAAGACTAACAAGGTCACAAATCAGATCATGATATCTGTCTGCATCATACATGATCAAAGCCGTCACGCCGCGCAGATCAAATGCGCTGCCTAGCCTGGAACTCTCCGCAGCTCCGCATAGGCCAAGCTCATAGGCCCGCATGAGGTATAACCCCGCATCGAGGGTAGCTACTCCCCGGCATCGTCCTGGACTCGCAGTCCGCATGGCCACAAAGACCGCATGACCACAAGGGCCGCAAACTAACCTGGAACTCCCGTAGTTCCGCATGGATCCCCTGGACCCGCATGAGGTATTCTCGAATCATGGTCCTGCATCACCGAGTCTACCCTCATCGGAGGCGCCTTAACCTCCGGAAACAAGTCAAGGTGAGTGGTATAATACCAACATAACGGCTGAGAGTCAAACAACTTTAAGCGCAGTCGAGGGGAAACCCCTTTACACTAACATCACAAGATACTATCACACGTAGCATCCTAGCATGTTTACTTAACAAATCAACAAGAGAGTATTACAAGGCTATCACAAACCAATACAATCAAGTTATTCACACAAGGTACTTTCTACTAACAAGTTCGGGTATCCATCCCCAAAGTACTTCATACATTAAATCTTTAAAAGATCCGTTCCTTCCACATAAGTCACACAATACTCGTAGTATAAAATAGAGTGACTGTCTTTTTAAGTAAACCCAAAACACTTACCTTTGTAAAATCAAGTAACAACATTATTTTCCAAACGTCCAAGTTTGCCTAATTTCAAATGTTCACGTTTCTTATTTTAGAAAGGTTTCGTAGTTCATAGCCTTATTTCTTTAAGAATATAATTCTCCTTTAAACAGTCTGAGAAACATAAGTAGGACATTCTTGTTTATAACAATCTTATTACAGCAGCCATGATCTAGGAAATATCATTTTGTCTCATCTTAGCTTCATGCAGATAGGAGTTTCTACCGTTTTATTAATACTTAATTATTCAATACCTTTTCCTTTATTAACGCTGCAGTTGGTTTGTCGATACACATTGATTTCCAAATCAAGAAACATTATCCCTTTTAAAAACCAAGTACTCATTACTCACGAATGAGGTTTCACACAAAATTCATACAGTTCATTTAACTTAAGCCTCTTATCTTACAAGATCAAGTCTCTTAACTTCTAAAATAAATAATACATTCGTTTTATCTCTCTTAAGCCATTTTACCTAACTTCCCATAAAGCTAGTATAACTCTTAAGATTTTAAAACCAAGTATTACTCTTCTTTTAAAAACAGTTCTTAATTCTCTTGAACTACTTCAAGATTATTATTATTCGGGCTTAAGTCAAAAGACATTGTCGCATAACCACGCTCAATTAACACACGACGCCTACCGTATCATAGTTATACACATATCATGCTGGAAGAGATAGGAAGAGGTTCACATACCTCGCGACGATTATCGACTATTAGCAAATCGCTCCACGACTATAACCCGGCTAGCCTGGTCCACCTTCTCAAGTAGCCCATGCTACTCGCAGAACATTCAACCTATACAGGTTACACAAGTCTATCAAAGTCTAGACTACTCGGTAGAATAAATCTAGATGCAAGATCCTACGGGGAATTGCACTCTTCCCTACCCAAGTTAACTATACAAGTCATCAATACATCCCACGTAATTCTGATCGCCTTAACTTTAAATTCAGGCTTAAGTCCAAGGACATTGCCACAACATTAAGTTCAATACTATATATAGTATACTTCAACTATATATTCTAACATCATGTAATTTCCAATTACAATAGAGGGACAAGATAATTACCTCGATAAGCCCATAATTATCCAAGTTAAAATGTCGATCCTGGGCAACGTTTAGCTCCAACTCCGAGCGCTCCAACCCGCTCTAAACCACCCTTAGAAGTTCTAACCAACTTCTACACAATACTCCAAACTGACTATGGAGATTTTCATTGTGGTTTCGTCAGGATCGGACGGAAGTATAATAGTATTTCGGCTTTTCAGATAGGTATAACCTTAGAATACAACAAGGTATACGGCTAAGGTAATTGGGCATTATAACAATACATTTGAGAGTATTTCTACACCACAAAGGGGTATTATACGAAAGCAACTAGGCTAGTGGGGTACCCCACGCTAGCACCACTAGGAGTGGGTGAAGTCTCGCCACAAGGCCACAAGGGGAGGGCTCTCGCCGGGGGAGGGGGATGGTGTTGACGAGAACACCTCAAGAGAGGAGGGTTTTAACACTTAGAGATTTGTGGAAAGGATGAAGAATTCATCAAAGGGAGAGGGTATTTATAGGTCAGTGAAGGCCAACCAATGGCCAAGATCTTGCCAAGTGCAAGGCAAGTGTAGGCCAAGATCCACCCAAGTGTCCTTGACCAACTAACACACAAAAATATCCTACCAACTCCTCGACCAACAAGGCCAATTCGCCCAACCCCTTTACCGCTCATTCACGCCCGCTAATGAGAGGTGCTTGGCGCCTCTTGTTGGCCCAACACGCTTCGCCTCTGGAAAAATCCGTAAAAATTAAAAATGACATAGCCGGAAATTCCCTACGAAAGCCGTGGAAACGTTTAAAAACGACTCTAATCCGTGTTGTGCACAAAGTAAATCGCCAAGCCTATTCTCAAGTTCAAATTTTCTACGTACGTCCTCGCGTACATACTCTGGAAATACGGGGTATAACATTCTCCCCTCCTTAGAAACATTCGTCCCGAATGTTCCTTCTAAGTCTCAAAACGAACGCGCCAAAGATAGTCTTCACTACTACACTTACGAAACAATCCTGCCACAGCTGGCCACAGAAACACCTGCGCAACTACTTACATCAAAGTCCACGAGGAAACACCTCTAATCATCACCACAAAACACTTCTCACCGGGGTCTAAAATATACTTCCTTCGCACCTTCTCTTTCAAAAGAAATGATCACATCTATGCCGCCATACATGCTCGCTTCTCTCTTACTCGTAGATACCACTTTTGTCACTTTGCATGAGGCATTAACCTTCTCAGTAACCCAACAAATGGTACCACTTTTGTCACTTTGTCGCGAGCCTTGCTCCGACGACTCCAACAAATGGTACCGCCGCCATGATCCTCGAGGATGTCGTACACTCGAACTCTACCACATTCTCGACATCGCTTTCCAAAACTCGGTTACTATCCCTAACGTGGTCATCATTAATCGAATACTCGATGGATCTCCGATACTTTCCGAACATAACAATACGAAAAGATCGGACGATCGCTTCCTAAGTCGGACCAAGAATCGCTAACATATAGGCAACCCGCCTATTCTTCTCATGAACTCAAAAGCCCCAAGTAACTCGCTAAGTTCCTCTGCTTTCCAAAACTCACACAATCCGGGTGGTACTTTCAAGAAGATCGACCGCCAACTGAACTCTGCGCCGTCGCCGATTATCCGCACGATTCCTCCGAGCCGCCGTAACCTCTTCTAGACAAGCTTCCTATCCACGATATCGGAACAAGCTCAACCAACTATCCGAATCTTGCCAACATCGAATCAATCGACCGACTTACACATCCGCCCCTACAAGGCTTCATAAGGCGACATCCGAACACCGAAATGGTAGCTTAAACACTCCTTCAACAGAGACAACAATCCCCACAACTACCTCGAAACCCACACACCGCCCGAGGCGAACGCGATTTCGAGACTCACCAGTTCTTAACCCCGCTCGTAAAACTTCCGAACAAAAACAGCCGCACTGGCTCCACCGTCCGACATAAGGTGAAGGTAGGCACCTCGTGCAGCCTTACAACCTTTCGATAAAATCAACATCGCCGAGTAAACGGTCCCGACAAAACACGATGGGCTGCTTCATCGCCCGACCATCGGTCGAACGCATCCACGAACTCAGACGTTGTTAACTAAACTTGGGCCTAACACCCTCGTGACTCCTACCACAAGGCGGGACCACCACAACCGCATTCCCACCACCAAACATGCCGCGGGTTGACCCGCAACGTGGCTCAACCCGACCCAAGAACGCCGAAAACGCTAGCCCCACTAAGGAAAACTCTCACTAATCACGCTACGAAAACCCAGCGGTCTTCTTAGCTCAACTACCCCTTTCATTCCACACTACTTGGGGACCTATCCCAAACATAGCTCACGCACTATGCACTTCCGATACGGATCAAACATAACACTACACCTTTTCTCGAGACGGCCTCACCTCTAAGGTCTCTACGTATAAAACTCTAAGGCTCACACCTTTCTATCCCCAAATCTTACTCGTTAACTAACCAAGATTTCTAATCACAATATTAACACACCGCTATCAAAACATAGCACTTATGGTATACCCATCTTATCACACATACCGAACTCCAGAGGTTAAGGATATGCCCGACCCATTGCTTCACTCCTAGTCGTTTCTAATCAAACCCGCCCGTAGGCGCATAGCTAAGGAAGGTGACGAACTACCCACCGATCCTCAAGGCTAAGTCTTCCTACCAGACACTCTTTCGACATCGCACTCGACGGCCATAGTACATCAAGTACCAACTAAAAGACGACATTCCCGGATGACGCCTCACCAATCACCGTGGAAGCCACGGAGTTCTAACCAACTCCTCGCATACCCCGAACGCCCCGAATCCGTGGAAGACCACTGCATTGTGGATGTATAATCAAATCACGCGAGGTGACTCGCCAAAGTTACCAAAGGACTGCCGCTTAGCCCTCTTCCATTCGCCCTCGTTAACCCGTCGATCTCTACGCTTTCTCGACTGCGTGTATAAGCCCGCATACGTGCCATGCTCGCTTCAATCAAGAACTACTTGCGACAACCCTCTCGTTGATATTCATCAAGACTCGCAGACATCAGATACTCTCCGTAGTTAAATTCATACCAGTAATGTGGTCGCCTCGTTGAAATCCACATTCTCTGCTCTCGTCGTGAACCGGCGTTCAAATATCATGGCCGCAGAGGAACCGCCGCCGTGCTAAACTTATCAAGCTAGTGATGTCGCAGAAATCCTCGAATGAAGCATTACCTAGGTAATGATTGGGCCTGCGCCCACGTAACCCTCTCAACTCTACTCGCAGCCTCCTCACGCTTGCCCTCCCCTGCCCGGTTTTGCCTCACGCGAGGCATAGCGGTGGAAAGAAATACGTTAGAGGTCCAACTTACAACACACTCTAAGGCACGATCTCAGAGTGAGAAGAATAGAAACTAATCCTAAATATCCTATAGCCTCCGATTATTGGTGGTGCACAACACACCGATAATCAAGACTCTATCGGATACGGTCAGACACTTTCCGAGGATTAATCGCTCGATACCACTTTTGTCACGACCCGATTCGGCCCGTGATCGTGCCTTACCCGCACCCTAGTGATACAACATCGAGTAATCACGAACATAAACGATACAAGACATATTATGAAATATGAAACAATAACTGAGAAAACTTGCCTTTTCGGATATATATAAACAACAACTTTTTCAACATGCAATGCTTAATCCTTTTACAAACCCCGCCACAACAAGATTACATGCACCTCTAAGAAATTATACAACAACAATGGCGGATGGCGGGCCCGCCATACCCCGAATGTAAACACCTACAACAACGGGGACTATACCATCGATAAGCCTCGGAGAAGCGGAGCTTTCAAACGCCAATCGTGACCTAAGAGCGAGGATCAATGACCGTGTACCTTTACTGCGGATTAACGCAGCCTCGGGCGAGGTCAAGATAACAGTGAGTATGTGAAATCAAAATAAATCAGAATGAAATCATAGTAGTCTATACAAAGCAGAGACATGTATGATAACCAAACTACGCCACAATAAATAAGGCCATGTCAAGTCAGGGACTCACGCCCTCAAAGTCATCACTCAAAAATAACTATGGGTCTCACGCCCACAACATCAGTCATGCCCGTGGAATACCTTCCTCACCGCAGCCTCATGATATAAAAGCACTAAGGAATACACACATGAACACCAGTCCCACTGTGTTCAAATAAACAAAGACAGGTAGGCACGAAGGCATGGCCGACTACTAACACCTACGATTAACAAGGTCATAAATCAGATTATGATATCTGTCTTGCATCACACATGATCAAAGCCGTCACCGCCTGCAGATCAAATGTGCGCGTCTAGCCTCGAACTTCCGCGACTCCGCATAGGTCAAGCTCATAGGCCCGCATGAGGTATAACCCCGCATCGAGGGTAGCTACTCCGGCATCGCCCCGACTCGCAGCCGCATGGCCACAAAGACCGCATGACCACGCGGCCGCAAACTAACACGAACTCCGTAGTTCCGCATGGATCCCCGACCCGCATGAGGTATTCTCGAATCATGGTCCTGCATCGCTGAGTCTACCCCGCACGGAGGCGACTTAACCTCGGAAACAAGTCAAGGTGAGTGGTATAATACCAACATAACTGGTGAGAGTCAAACAACTTTAAGCGCAAATGGTGGAAACCCTTTACACTAACATCACAAGATACTACCACACGTAGCATCCTAGCATGTTTACTTAACAACTCAACAAGAGAGTATTACAAGGCTATCACAAACCAATACAATCAAGTTATTCACACAAGGTACTTTCTACTAACAAGTTCGGGTATCCATCCCCAAAGTACTTCATACATTAAATCTTTAAAAGATCCGTTCCTTCCACATAAGTCACACAATACCCGTAGTATAAAATAGAGTGACTGTCTTTTTAAGTAAACCCAAAACACTTACCTTTGTAAAATCAAGTAACAACATTATTTTCCAAACGTCCAAGTTTGCCTAATTTCAAATGTTCACGTTTCTTATTTTAGAAAGGTTTCGTAGTTCATAGCCTTATTTCTTTAAGAATATAATTCTCCTTTAAACAGTCTGAGAAACATAAGTAGGACATTCTTGTTTATAACAATCTTATTACAGCAGCCATGATCTAGAAAATATCATTTTGTCTCATCTTAGCTTCTATGCAGATGGGAGTTTCTACTGGTTTTTATTAATACTTAATTATTCAATACCTTTTCCTTTATTAACGCTGCAGTGGTTTGTCGATACACATTTCTGATTTCCGAAATCAGTAAAACATTATCCCTTTTAAAAACCAAGTACTCATTACTCACGAATGAGGTTTCACACAAAATTCATACAGTTCATTTAACTTAAGCCTCTTATCTTACAAGATCAAGTCTCTTAACTTCTAAAATAAATAATACATTCGTTTTATCTCTCTTAAGCCATTATACCTAACTTCCCATAAAGCTAGTATAACTCTTAAGATTTTAAAACCAAGTATTACTCTTCTTTTAAAAACAGTTCTTAATTCTCTTGAACTACTTCAAGATTATTATTATTCGGGCTTAAGTCAAAAGACATTGTCGACAACCACGCTCAATTAACACACGACGCTCACCGCACTACATAGTTATACACATATCATCTGGAAGAGATAGGAAGAGGTTCACATACCTTGCGGCGATTATCGACTATTAGCAAATCGCTCCACGACTATAACCCGCTAGCACGTCCACCTTCTCAAGTAGCCCATGCTACTCGCGGAACATTCAACCTATACACGGGTTACAAGTCTATCAAAGTCTAGACTACTCGGTAGAATAAATCTAGATGCAAGATCCTACGAAATTGGGCTCTTCCCTACCGTTAACTACACAAGTCATCAGAATACGCCCCACGTAATTACAGCTCGGTTCTTAACTTTAAATTCGGGCTTAAGTCCAAGGACATTGCCACAACATTAAGTTCAAGACTATATATAGTATACTTCAACTATATATTCTAACATCATGTAATTTCCAATTACAATAGAGAGGACAAGATAATTACCTCGATAAGCCCATAATTATCCAAGTTAAAATGTCGATCACGGGCAACGTTTAGCTCCAACTCAGCGCTCAACCCATTTAAACCACCCTTAGAAGTTCTAACCAACTTCTACACAATACTCCAACTGACTATGGAGATTTTCATTAGGGTTTCGGTTTTGTGGATCGGGAAGTATAATAGTATTTACGGCTTTTCAGATAGGTATAACCTTAGAATACAACAATGTATACGGCTAAGGTAATTTGGGCATTATAACAATATATTTGAGAGTATTTCTACACCACAAAGGGGGGTATTATACGAAAGCAACTAGGCTAGGGGGGGTACCCCACGGCTAGCACCACTAGGAGGGGGGGTGAAGTCTCGGCCACAAGGCCACACAAGGGGGAGGGGCTCTCGGCCAAGGGGGGAGGGGGATGGTGTTGGACGAGAACACCTCTAAGAGAGGGGGAGGGTTTTAACACTTAGAGATTTGTGGAAAGGATGAAGAATTCATCAAAGGGAGAGGGGTATTTATAGGTCAAGTGAAGGCCAACCAATGGCCAAGATCTTGCCAAGTGCAAGGCAAGTGTAGGGCCAAGATCCACCCAAGTGTCCTTGACCAACTAACACACAAAAAATATCCTACCAACTCCCCTTGACCAACAAGGCCAATTCGTCCAACCCCCCCTTTACCGCCCATTCACGTCCGCCAATGAGAGGGTGTCAAGTAGCGCCCTCTTGTTGGCCCAACACGTTTCGTCTCTCGGAAAAATCCGTAAAAATTAAAAATGACATAGCCGGAAATTCCCCTACGAAAGCTGTGGAAACGTTTCGTCGAAAAACGACTCTAATCGGGTGTTGTGCACAAAAGTAAATCGGCCAAGCCTATTCTCAAGTTCAAATTTTCTACGTACGTCCTTGCGTACATACTCTGGAAATACGGGGTATAACACAGTCTTTCACGTATCGATGCTATGAAAATATATTGGTGATCCTTCTAGAGTCTTCCCAGTAGATGATGTCCAAGTGACAGAGGAGTTATCGTATGAGGAGAGTCTCATAGCCATACTTGATCACCAGGTCAGGAGATTACGGACGAAGGATGTAACTTTCGTCAAGGTATTGTGGTGAAACAACAATAGGGAGGAAATAACTTGGGAGACAGAAGATGAAATGAAGATGAAGTATCCTCATATGTTCCCTCTGCCTCCAGGTAATTCAATTCAACTCCTTATTTGATTATAATAATTGGTGAATTGTATATGTGTGATATATTGTGGCCCTGTGTGTCATCTGTTGGTTTGCTGAATATTGGTAGATAGACATAATTATAAAGGAGACTATGCTGAACTTTCTAAAGCATAAAGTGTATTATGAACATTCGAGGACGAATGTTTCTAAAGGGGGGAAGGATGTTACACCTCGTAAGTTTAAGACGATAATTAAGAACATCATTAAGGAAGTAAGATTCGAATATTGGATATAAAGTATATTTATATATGCTAATCCGAAAGTTAGAATATGAAGGATGTGATTTTGGAAAAATAATTTTGGATGTAACAAGGGTGACGACGGGAGCGAAAAATAATTTGGAAGATGCATAAGGAAGTTATGGACTAGTGTCATATTACAGAAATTTTGACATTGAGTATATAAATCATTAGAATTTAAGTGAATTGGGGTAAAAAAAAGTTAACTATGTGAAAATTGGCTAATTGAAGAGATAAAGTTAATTAGCATGGGATGAGTTCTCCTATAACATTTCCACGTGGACAAAGGAGTGTGAAGTTATAGTGATGATGCTTTAAAGTGTGTAGGTGGCATATAAGTAGTAATCCACTAATTTTGTAATTTAAAGACTTGACCCACTAAGTGATTAAATACAAGGCCTCATTTGTGCTGAGAATTTATGAATACTAAATAGTGAAGCTTTTTTTTAAAACAAAATGTTTACTTCATCCTTGGCAGCAACGTTGTTTCATTTTCATTTTGGGAATTTTTTTTAAATGCAAGAAAATCGTTCCAGCAATTCTTTCACGATGGAGTTCAATTTTTCACTTTGGAAATCAAATTCTTTTACTTTGGGAGTTCATTTGAAGGGACAAATATGTGGCCAACAGCTTCTTTTCACTTTGTGTAATTCAATTGAAGGATTTATTCTTGGGTTGTAGTCCTTTTTTTTGTAAACTCTCGGCCAATGTCTTTTTGTGAGATATTGAAATATTCAACAAGAATCGGAAGAACTCAAGATTTTAAGAACTCTAGAGTGAAAGTTAAGGGTTTTCTCCATTTATTGAGATTAACGTGTAGAGAAAGCAGGTTTCGACATTGTTATTAGAGGTTCAACACAAAAAGTATGTTGAGACAAATTCCTCTTTCTTTTGGCATGTTCCATGAAATGAAATATTACAGTGGTATTGCTCCATAAGTTATTCTACTCTTAAAAAATTAAGAAATATCATGTTTTTTATTCCTATGTTAAAAGCACGTCTAATATTGTTAAAGGGGATGGATTAATATGAAAAATATGTGTATTAATCACTTTTGTTGTTGTGGTTGTTGTATTCCGTGGATATAGAGAGAAGGAATGTATTATGATGGCGTATATGAAGTATTTAGTATTGTTGGCTTTTTTTGTAAGTTGTGGACGTGCATATAAATAGGGGAAGTGTTGCCCAAATTTCTATAGAAAAGAAAGCAAGTTATCAATCGATTATAACATATGATAGTAATCATAAGGTTAATGGACATGTTACTACTATTATAGGTTGAAGTACTAGACGAGACGTATTCTAATATTGAGTTGGTTAGTTCGACTAAAAGGTATGTGAAACTATTCCTTCTTTCTTTTTGGCATGATTTATTGAAAGTACGGCGGACGTACATGATTTCTACACAGTCTATTTCCTAAAGATGTTAGTCATGAGAAATGCCTATGATTTTTCAGTAAGAGTTTATTATAATGATTTCATTGAGAGTCAAAGTGATGATTTAAATTGTATAGTTACTCATGATACTTTATTCATGCTGGATATGATTACATGAATTCACCGAGTCCCTCACTAGAGGGCCGGGACACGTTATAGGTATATAGATATGATTTCATGGACATGTATCCATGATGCGGGTAGAGATACCCATGATAGTAAATATGATTTCATGGACATGTATCCATGATGCGGGTATAAATACTCATGACAGTAGATATGATTCCATGGACATGTATTCATGATGCGGGTATAGATACCCATGACATTAGATATGATTCCATGGACATGTATCCATGATGCGGGTATAGATACCCATGACAGTAGATATGATTCCATCGACATGCATCCATGATGCAGGTATAGATACTCATGACAGTAGATATATATATATATATATATACAAGATGATTATATGGATAAGTACTCATGATTTTTTATATGACTCTCATTTGTATATGGCACAGTTGGATTTGAATTCTGATTTTTATACTTGTCTCATGTTATCAGTTGGCTACTTATGATCTCATTTACAGTATTTCATATTTTACATACTCATTACATTATTTCGTACTGACCCCCTTTTCTCGGGGGGCTGCGTTCATGCCCGCATGTACAGGTGCTCAGTTTGGAGATCCTCCAGTCTAGGTGTCACGACCCGTCCGGGGCCCGTGACTGGTGCCTTACCGGGGCACCCAAGTAGTCATACATCAGAGTAATCAGCGGAAATATAAAGCAAGACATGAAACAGTTTATAAAATAAGACACAGTTTATGTGAGAAAACATCGCTTTCGGCATATATATATATAATCATGGTTTAGCGATTACATCCGACAATCGCATAACATGACTCTGCACTCTGAGGAAATATACAACTATGGCGACAGGCCGCCATACCACGATCAGATAAAACTATCTACAGCAGGAGATCATACCAAAAGTAGAGCCTCGGAAGAGATGGAGCTCCCGACACCAACGTAGAGATCCTAAGGATGCGGATCTAGCACTGCTGCTCTTACCGCTGCGGCATGAACGCAGCCCGGAGAGGTCGACAACAGTACTAAGTATGCGAAATCAGAAATACTTAAATGAAAACATATCATTTTAAAACCGGTTTACAAATATGTGTGAACGACCAAGGAAACCGCACGTAGTGCCACATCACAAACAAGAGCAACAATAGGTAATCAGTAATAGGTCTTGTTCAGGCCGCGAATGATCGAAACAGGCCACTCGCCCATATCATCATTCCGCAAGCCTAATCTCGACTCGAGTCGCATAGGCCACTCGCGTGGGCGCGCATGAGGTATAACCCGCATCGAGGGTAGCTACTCCTCGGCATCGCCCCGACTCGTTGTCGCGTAGCCACATAGACCGCGTAGGTATAACCCCGCATACTAACACGAACTCGTAGCTCATAGGCCCTGGACCCGCATGAGGTATTCTCGAATCATGGTCCTGCATCGCTCGAGTCTACCCGCGTCGGAGGGCACTTAACCCGGTATCATCTCAAGAGGTGGTGATAGTATACTAACATAACAACTTATCTTTAAACAACATAAGCACAACAAGGATACTACCTATACAAACGTTACAAGATACTAACACACGTAGCATCATATCATGTCTACTTATCAAACCATCTTTATTATTCTTTTCACAATATAAGTACATTATAAACACATAGGCAAACTTGTTTCTTTTATAAATCTTAAGTGGTTATACTTACTTCCCATAAAGCTAGTATAACTCTTAAACCAATTAGTTCTCGTCATTAATATGATTCGGTAGTCTTTTGAAATGTTTTGATTCTTTATTATTCAGGCTTAAGCGTGAGGCATTCTTAGTAAGTATTGTCGAGCTTAAGCGTGAGGCATTGCCGTAAGTATTGTGTAAAATATCATGCTTTAGGAAGAATCACATACCTTACCGTGAAAACCACCGCCAAGTTGAATATGTCGCGAGAAGTCGACCTATAATAGTCACGATATCTATTAAAGACTACTCTCAAGGTCATTCTAAGCAGAGGGTTCATAATTCTACGGTAAGTCGGGCAAGACTTCCCTACCGGTGAGCTATATAAGTCTCTTGTGAAAGCGATCCTATGTAAGTATAGTTTGATTATTCTTCTTTTAAACCGCCTACTGTGGTAACAGTTCAATTCTAATGTGATATTCTTCTAAGTGATTAATACTTATTCTTATACTTCTACGGTATGCATTCTTTAATACAAAGAGGTTAGGATTATTACCTCGGTAAGCCCAATAATATCCTAGAAAAGTCGCGCTGAGCAAGGTTTTGCTCACAAGTTGTATGCTCAAGAACCACAGAAGTTCTTCACAACTTCTACTAAGTACTAAGGTATTTGGGCTAGGGTATTTTGGGCATTATAACGATACAAGAAGGTAACTTTTCTACCAAGGGAGGGGGGTAGATCTTTGGCTAGGCTAGGGGGGGGGGGTATTCGGCCAAGGCCACTTAGGCTAGAGGGGGAAGAGGGCTTGGACGAAATGGCTAACAAGGGAGAAGGGAGGATTTTCAAGACTTGGAAAGTAATTTGTGGATGAAGAACTCTTCATCTTAAGGGGGGTATTTATAGGTCAAGAAGTGGCCAACCAATGGCCAAGATTTAGACAAGTGCAAGGCAAGTGTAGGGTGAGGATTAACTATACACAAATATCCTACCAACTCCTTGACTTGTGCACAAGGCACAAAAACGTGCTCTCTCACAGCCCAAATCGTCCAAATGGGCGATTTCAAGTCCATCAATTGGAGGTGACAAGTGTCGCCCTCCGTTGGTCCAAAATGTTTCGTCTCTCGGAAAAATCCAAAAATTAGAAATGGCATGGCGAATTTATCCTACGAAAGCTGTGAAAGCGTTTCGTCGGAAACGATTCTTTTAGTGAGTTGTGTACAAATAAAAGCGTCCAGCTTATCTTTAAGGCTAGACTTTCGTCGTATTCCCACGTACATACTCGGAAATACGGTATAACATTCTCCCCCTTAGAAACATTCGTCCCGAATGTTCCTTCCCAAACGATTATCGAAGAAGCTTAAGCGATTGTAAATGCCACACGGCCGCGAGCAACACTTAGGCGAAGCGATAACGAAAATTTACAAGTAGGAAAGTGAATTTACCGGAGGTGTGGGAATAGGTGAGGATACTTCCGTCTCATGTCCTCCTCGGCTTCCCGTCATCTCCTGAGCTCGTTCGCCACAAGACTTTGTGGAAGCCACGTCCTTGGTCATGAGCGCCTAACGACGATCGACTATCGCTATGGGAACCTCCTCATACGATAACCCCTGGCCACTGGACATCGTCAATCGGGTGTACCACTAGATAGATCCCCGATACATCTCGCCGGCGTAGATCGTGAAAAACGGATGCTGCCTCCGATCGGACGGCAGATCAACTCATCGGCAACCTTGCCTACCTGCGGACAATGCGAAGCGGCCCGATGTACTGGTGAGTTTCCCCTTCTTCCGAATCTCATCACACCGCCATGGGTGACACCTAGGAAAACCCAATCATGAACCTCGAACTCAAGATGCCGACGGCGATGATGCATATGACACATCGACTACGGTTGTCAATAGCCGCTCTCGGATAAGCTTCACCTTATCCACTGCCTGCTGTACCAAATCTGGTCCCACTAGCTGTCCCTCGCCCACATCGAACCAACCTATAGGCGATCTGCACTTCCTCCCATACAAGGCCTCATAAGGCGCCATCTGAATGCTGGAGTGGTAGCTATTATTATACGCGAACTCAACTAGAGGCAAATGATCCTCCCAACTACCCTTTGAAGTCAATAACACGGGCTCGCGACATATCCTCGAGAGTGCGGATAGTGCGCTCTGCTGTCCGATGCATGCGTGGATGAAATGCGATCACTCGGGCTCGCTGCGTCCTAAACCCTCTGGAAGGACCTCAGGAAGTTAGCGAAATGGCCCGGGCTCCTGCATGCGATATGATCGAAGTAGGGACTCCATGCGATCGGCGATCTCTCGGATGTAAAGTGCGCATAATCCTCGGTAGAAAAAGTCGTCTGACGGGAAGAAAGTGGGCGGATTTAAATCGACTGTCGGCGATAACCGTATAGAATCATGTCTCCTGCGAGTGCGAGGTAATCCGTGATGAAGTCCGTGTTGATTACCTCCACTTCGGTCGGGATCTCTATCGCGTAATAAACCACGGGCCTCGGTGCTCTACCTTCACTGCGACAACACGGGCGAGCTACGAACTCTGCAGCGTCCTCTTCAAGCCATCCCACCAATACGGATCTAAGGTCGTGGTACATCTTGGTCGACCGGATGGATGAAATGCGCTTGTGTGCTTCCCAAGAACTCACTGCGAAGTCACGAAACATCTGGAACACCTGATGCGCCCTCAAACCTTAGCACTCCATCGTGCTACCTCAAAAGGACCCTTGTCCTCGCGAAGAGGCTGTATCGCGATATCGAATCAAAGTGGATCCTCGAGCGTTGCCTCTTCACCTCGCCGGCGATGGAAGACTTCGGCAACCTCGCGAACTCTAACCCTGCTATCGAGAATCAATCAAGCGGACACCAAGGCTCGCTAGCGATGCAAATCACGAACCATGTCCTCCTCTCTAGCCGTCCGATAGGCTCCCATCGACCTACGACTAAGGCATCGCCACAACATTGGCCTTCCCGGGTGGTGCGGGATATCAACATCGTAATCCTTAAGCAACTCTAACCACCGTCTCGCCGTAAGTTCGGCTCCTCTGGTGAAGATATCTTGGAGGCTCTTGTGGTGTATAAATATCCACGTGAACCCATTACAAATAGTGCCTCGGATCTTGGCGTGAATCACGGTGCGACTCCAAATCATGGGTGGGGTAGTTCCTCGTGTTTCCTCGGTGTCGGGATCATATGCTATAACCACGCCATCTTTGCATCAACACACATCCCAACCCGATGCACGGCATCACGATACACGACATAACCATGCGGACCTACGGAAGAGTAAGAGCGGGCGGTCGTCGATCTCTCTTTCGAATCGAAACCACGCTCCAAGCATCGATCCCGGAACTTGGCGCCTTACGAGTCGGCTAGTCAATGGTGCGAGATAGAAGCAAACTTCTGCGAACGCGATAATATCTGCAAGGCCCGACTGCGAACCTCTGCCGGAGTAGTAGGTCTAGGCAAGTCTGTTGCCTCGATCTTGGTCGTATCAACTCGAATGCCATCAGCCCGACAATATGCCCAAGCGCCGAAGTCAACCAAAACTCACATTTGGAAAACTTGGCGTACAAGCTGGTCTGGAGAAGCGTCGGCCACGATCGCCAAATGCTCGCGTGCTCGCGCTCTGGCGAGAATAAACCAAGATATCATCGATGAACACTATCACAAGCGTGTCCAAAAATGGTTTGAACACTCGGTTCATCAAATCCATGAATACCGTCGGGCATTGGTCAACCCAAAGACATGACCACGAACTCATAATGCGTCTGGGTCGGAATGCGATCTAGGGACATCAGCCTCTCGACGCGAACGATGATAGCGACGCAGATCAATCTTGGAGAAACATCTCGCTACCGCTGGCGGTCGAACAAATCATCAATCACAGGAAGGGTATCATTCTTAATGGTCACCTTGTTCATTGCTTGTAATCAACACCGTGCGCGGCGTCGATCCTTCTTCACGAACAATCGGCGCCCCGGGAAACACTGGGCCTAATGAAGCCGCTTCTCGGCAAATCCTCGGTGGTCCTTGACTCTCTCAACTCGGCGGTGCCGTTACGTATGGCGGAATGGAAATAGGTAGTATCCGCAATATGTCAATACAAAACTCAATCTCCTCTCGGGAGGATGCCGGAAGGTCGTCGGAACACGTGCGGGAACTTCGTGACTACGAGGCGATGAAAATCTGGTACGCGACCTCGATATCAAACACTCGAACTAGATGGTAGATATACCCTGCGCACCATCTTCCTAGCCTTGAGGTAGGAAATAAACCTACCGCCGGCGTCTGGTGCTCCTTCCGCTCAACAACCGCCGAGAAAGCTGAACCGTACTACTCTCTCTGCGGTCTACATTGGCATAGCATGAAGCTAGCCAATCCATCCCCATAATCACGTCGAAGTCAATCATCTCAACTCTATCAAGTCGGCGGTCGGCGGCGTAAATGGTCACAGACAAGCCCTATATACCCGTAGAGCTACCAGAATCACCCATCTGGCGTAGCTACCTCGAAAGGGTCTATGGACTCGAGCTCTATCCTATCCTACTAGCAACAAGGGGAGATATATAGGGCGAGTAGAACCGGATCTATCAAGGCATAAACATCCAACCCGATAAGGTACAGTGGCGACATCGGTGAGGCCTCACGATCTGTCGGTGGACAAAGCATAGATGCGGTTACGAGGACCGCTAGGCTGGGACGAGCCACGACCTGCTGCGCGTCCTGGCGACCCGTATGAACCACGCCTCGGGGCGAGTGGCGTAGGAGATGATGAAGCGGCGCGAACTGAAAGGTGAGCCTACCACCGGCGCCCGGTCGGACAATCCCTCGCCAAAGTGACCTGCGGCCTGGCAATCGTAACAAGCTCCAAAAGTAGTACCACACTTCCGTAATGGGATCCACCGCATCGGCCACGCGGGGTGGTCGTCGGCGATACCTCTGCTACTACGGGCGTGCGAAGCCACAGGGCCACGATGCGCCCTCGAAAACTCTGTGTCTTGAGGGCCGGTGCGAGTGCTCACGGTGGGCGTGGTGCGAATCTAGGCTAGCTGCGAGGCGCCGCCCACGATAACCACGAGAAGACCCTCGTCGGCCTAACCTGCTGTCTGTCACCGTCGACCTCTGCGCTCGCCGCGTCAGGCGTGAGCTGCGTGCGGGTAATGTCCATACCCGGTGGAGAAACCCATACGTGACTTCGGCCATATAGTCGTCAGCGGTGACATAACGGTGCACCACATCCTCCATATCTGCTGCAATCTTTGGGACATATCGAGCGATGAATCAAACTCGACATTGTACTCCACGGCGGTCGTCCTCTCTGCCTCGGCAGTAAAAATCTATCGACCGCGCCCTCGCCATCTGTGGAGGCAAGAAGTGAGTGAGGAAAGCCTGCGAGAACTCATCCCAGTAGGCGGGGCGCGTGCTCTCCCGGGATAACTCGTGAATCAAACCAATCGGCTGCGGTATCACGCGGCTATGTGAACCAAAGATCACGGACTCGGTCTCGGCATGCGATCACTCTCAAAATCCTCTGAAGGCGGCGGATGAACTCCTGCGGATCATCCTCGGCCTCGACCCATAAAACTCCGTGGCTCTGACTCGAAGTCTCGTAGCCTCAAACTCTGCCTCGGGTGAACAGTACGACCGAGTGGAGTGGGCTAGGCTGCCGCGTCCGGCCTCTCGCCGTGTCGGGCCTGACTTTAGCCAAAGGCGGGCCATCTCCTTGTACCCTAACTCCTCGCCCGGTGTGGGACGGGAGGTGTGGGTGCGTGGTCTCTTTGCTGTTTGGCGTCATAGAACTCGCCGTCTACGGTATAGGCGGGCACGAGCCCTCGTGACTCTGGGTGTCTGCTAGCGACTCCTCATTGCCTTGCCATACGGGCGGGTTGCCTTACGTGGAGGCATAATCGTACGGGAAAGGAATACGTTAGAGGGTCCAACCTTTAACATGCCTCTAAAGCACGATCTCGGAATGAGAAGAATGAAACCAATCCTAAATATCCTATAGCCTCGATTATTGGTGTAGTGCACAACACACCGATAATCAAGACTTACTAGATACGATGCCAGACACTTTCCGAGGATTAATCGCTTCGATACCACTTTTGTCACGACCCGTCCGGGCAGTGGATCGTGCTCAGGCACCCAAGTAGTCATACATCGAGTAATCGTGGAAATATAAAGCAAGACATGAAACAGCTTTATAAAATAAGACCACGCTTTATGTGAGAAAACATCGCCTTTCGGCGTATATATATATAATCATGGTTTAGCGATTTACATCAAAACCGTACAACATGACTCTGACCTCTGAAATATACAACTATGGCGGGACGGGGCCGCCATACCTCGATACAAAACTATCTACAACGGGAGATCATACCAAAAGTAGAGCCTCGGAAGAGATGGAGCTCCCGAGCACCAACGTAGAGATCCTAAGGATGCGGATCTAGCACCGCTTGCCCTTACTGCGGCATGAACGCGGCCCGAAGAGGTCAAGACAACGGTACTAAGTATGCGAAGCGTAAAATACTTAAATGAAAACATATCATTTTAAAACCGGTTTACAAATATGTGTGAACTAACCAAGGAAACGCGCGTAGTGCCGCATCACAAACAAGAGCAACAATAGGTAATCGTAATAGGTCTTGTCTAGTGCGAATGATCGAAGCAGGGCCACTCGCCCGTATCGTCGTGCAAGCCTAATCTGAACTCGAGTCCGCATGGGCCACTCACGTGGGCGCGTGAGTATAACCCGCGTCGAGGTAGCTACTCTCGGCGTCGTCCCGGACTCGTTGTCGCGTAGCACGTAATCGCATGAGGTATAACCCGCATACTAACACAGGAACTCGTAGCTCGCGTAGGCCCACGGACCGCATGAGGTATTCTCGAATCATGGTCCTGCACCGCGAGTCTACCCGCATCGGAGGGCTTAACCCGGTATCATCTCAAGAGGTGAGTGATAGTATACTAACATAACAACTTATCTTTAAACAACATAAGCCACAAGGATACTCACCTATACAAGCGTTACAAGATACTAACACACATAGCATCATATCATGTCTACTTATCAAACCATCTTTATTATTCTTTCACTGATATAAGTCCATTATAAACACATAGGCAAACTTGTTTCTTTTATAAATCTTAAGTGGTTATACTTACTTCCCATAAAGCTAGTATAACTCTTAAACAATTAGTTCTCAAATCATTAATATGATTGAAAGTCTTTTGAAATGTTTTGATTCTTTATTATTCGGGCTTAAGCGTGAGGCATTCCGTAAGTATTATTCGAGCTTAAGCGTGAGCATCGTAAGTATTATTGTAAATATCATGCTTTAGGAAGAATCACATACCTTCCGTGAAAACCACGCGAGTTGAATATGTCGCGAGAGAGTCACTATAATAGTCACAGATATCTATTAAAGACTACTCAAGGTCATTCTAAACAGAGGTTCATAATTCTACGGTAAGTCGGGCAGCACTTCCACTACGGTGAGCTATATAAGTCTCTGTGAAAACAGTCCATGTAAGTATAGTTTGATTATTCTTCTTTTAAACCGCCTACTTGTGGTAGATTCAATTCTATACGTGATATTCTTCTAAGTGATTAATACTTATTCTTATACTTCTACGGATGCATTCTTTAATACAAAAGAGGTTAGGATTATTACCTCGGTAAGCCTGATAATATCCTAGAAAAGTCGCACCGAGCAAGGTTTTGCTCTAAGTTGTATGCTCAAGAACCACAGAAGTTCTTCCATGACTTCTACTAAGTACTAAGGTATTTGGGCTAGGGTATTTTGGGCATTATAACGATACAGAAGGTAACTTTTCTACCATGGAGGGTAGATCTTTGGCTAGGCTAGGGGTATTCGGCCAAGGCCACTTAGGCTAGAGGGAAGAGGGCTTGGACGAAATGGCTAACAAGGGAGAAGGGAGGATTTTCAAGACTTGGAAAGTAATTTGTGGATGAAGAACTCTTCATCTTAAGGGTATTTATAGGTCAAGAAGTGGCCAATGGCCAAGATTTAGACAAGTGCAAGGCAAGTGTAGGGTGAGGATTAACTATACACAAATATCCTACCAACTCCTCGACTTGTGCACAAGGCACAAAAAGCGTGCTCCTAGCCCAAATCGTCCAAATGGGCGATTTCAAGTCCATCAATTGGAGGGTGACAAGTGTCGCCCTCGTTGATCAAAATGTTTCGTCTCTCGGAAAAATCCGCAAAAATTAGAAATGGCATAGCGGAATTTATCCTCGAAAGTGGAAAGCGTTTCGTCGGAAAGCGATTCTTTTAGTGAGTTGTGTACAAATAAAAACGTCGAAGGCTTATCTTTAAGGCTAGACTTTGTCACGTATTCTCACGTGCATACTGCGGAAATACGGGTATAACACTGGTTTCCGCTCATTTGTTTGGAGAAGCTCCTTTGATTCTAAGCTATGTCATTTTGGTACAGAACCCTACTTTTGTTGACTTATGTATATTTAGGGGCACGACGGGCCCTGTCCCGTCAGATGTCGTCATCCTTCTTATAGAGGTCTGTAGACAGTTGTGGGTTGTATATATGTGGTTTAGTCATATGAGGATTGTAAATATGTTTTGTTCAGTCATATTATTGTATTTCATTTTGGGATGTTCCCGTATATAGTGGTGGTCTTGTCGGCTTGCGTCCTTTGTTATATTTGCTTAGATGTGACTCCTCAGGAGACAGGGTTGGTTGTGTGTAAAGGCAGCCTCACCGGCTTGCCTAACCAGACATGTGTTATGTTTGCGGCGTTATGCTGCCGAATTTCATATTGTCCTTAGTGTCAGTCTGATTACGTGACATGTTAGTATAATGACGTCATTAGGGCGCTTAATCGCGGCCCGTCGGATCGGATCGTGACAGACAATTTTTAAATTCAGGGCGAAAACCCATCAATAGCTGAACAAGACTGTCTTTATCTCTACATTTAATATAAGTATCACATGCTCGCAATTCAACAGATTTCGTCAAAGCTAATTGATTCCAAAAAGTAGTCATTGCATAGAAAAAATCTTGAATACCCAAATCATTTTGTACTATGCACGAATTTCAGATTGTAATTGATATTTAACATCAAATTATTCTGCACAAACAGTTTTGACAAATAATCCCAAATCTCTTTAGCATTTTTTAACTTAGCCAATTGGACAACAATTCTTTGTTCAACAGAGTTATTTATTCAAGTAATAATTTTTGAATTATCGATCTCCCAAATACGAAATAATTCATCAAATTTTTCATCTTCAGTTTTAGGACATTTGGTTTTTCCAGAAATATAGTCTCAAAGTCCCTTGCCCTTCAAAAAAATTATCGTTACATAGCTCCAATATGAATAATGTTTTTCATCTAAATGAACACCAATAGATTGTAATGAATCGTCACCTCCAGCCATCGAAAACAACACAGAAAAATCTCAAATAACAAGCAACAATCCCAATTTTCAAATAACAGACGAGAGTGTCCAAAAAGAAAAACTAATTATGCAACATCAACAAAAAAATCCAGAGTTACGGTAGATCTCACCAATCAAAATGCAGAAGTAATGGGCCGTCGAACAAGAACTCAAATTAATAAGAACGAACACGAATAGCGAAATTAGAAAAGCGAAGCTAACAAGATAGGCGGCAGAGCCGACCATATTATAATGCAATAATTTATGTAATAGCGTCAATAATTTAAAATAACATTAATTTAAAATTAATATTATTTTATTCTCTCTGATATCATGTTAGAATTCATACAATTAATTAACTCATACAAAGTAATAACAAGAGTAAAGAAAAGAGAATAAGAATATTACTGATAGTAAATTGGTAAGTAAAAAAAAAGTAATTACATCATTTTATATAGGGTATAATATATAAGACAAAATGATGATTTTTCAATGTGAGACATTTTATCCAAATAACCAATGCTAACACCAGTGACGGGTGTTGAAAAAGCAAGTAATAAAGTAATGGCTAGAGATGACACTCTTAGATTAGTAGCATGTAGATTCATTTCAGTGGTAGCAGATTCATTTATTTTGGATTTTTATGTTATTCTCTGTGAATGTTTGGAAAGTTTTATAGTTATACTTCATTCCTTAGAGGCGCTTTCTGGTGTTTCTTGCGTTATGTTTGTAATTCAGTTTTCAGACTATTTTAATCACAAATTTGAATAGTATTTTATTGTTGTGCTAACTGCTAAATCTATTAATAGACATTAAACAATTAGAGCAGTTCACTCGACGAATAGTACAAATTGAGTGTCAATCATGTTTTGCTTGTGACATTAATACAATTTTGTAATACATGTAGGGGCGAACATACGTGGGATCCAGCAGAGTCAATTGAACCCACTTCGTCCGGAAATTATCCAGTATGTCTCCCTTTGTGTGTTCTATGTTATTTGTTTGGATATTTCTAATTTGCACTCGAGGTCCCTCCTTTTTACGAATATCTCTTTTCTTTCTTCTATCTACTGATAGGTATTCTACTTGTTTCTGTACTCTCTCATTTAATAATTGATTCTAAAGTTTTTCTTTTGTAGGTTTGGTTCATTTTTAGTTTAGTTTATGATGGAAATTGTATATTTCGGTTACATTGATTTAATGCTTCTATCAGTTTAGTTAAAATATGCATGTATAATTTAGGAAACTATTTACATTTTTTCTTATTTCTGTGATTTACAACCTTTCCATTTTAAAACAAGATAGATTTTAGATTGTGAAGTTTCTTGGAATTTAATTATATTTTAAATTTGTCAAAAAAATTCTTCTAAAGTTTTAAAGGTTTTTTATTTTTGTTGAAGTAAAACTTATTAAGTTAAATAGATTAACATTAAATTAAATAGAGTTTTGGTTTAAGAAACTAAGATTTTGCGGGCTTTTTTTAAATATATCTCAACGACTTTTGTATTTTTAAAAGTTTTTTAATAGTTTTTCTTAGGAAAGACATCATTGTCTGTCCACACCAATGAGGGCCAACTTTTAAAATGGCTTCATACTGAGGCCGAGTTATGAAAATAAGAAGAAAAAAATGTGTCAGCGCGTAAATTTTGCTTGTCTTGCTCAACATTATTCGTACTGTAGCCTATTGCCGTCTTCAGTTGAACCGGCTTGTATAAATTTCTGGGTCTACCAATGATTAAATGTTGTAGGCTACTCTAACCCGTTTATACTCTTTTTGGTGTAGAAAGTTAAATCCATAGGGTGTGTATGGTGTGAGTTACGATGGATGTACGTGATTAGTATATAACTACTATTAGTGTTTTTCGAAAGAATAAACAATAATGAACTACAATACAACAGACTTGAAGCCTAACAAGTATTGTGACAACAACAATGAGTTTATGTTGATCTTCTGTCTTGTATGATTCTTGAGTCCGTCTTGAGTCTTCGTTCAAATTGCAACGAGCTCCTAGATCTTAATAGCCTGAAACCAAAAGACACTAAATCTGGTAGAGTTACAATTTCACTGCTGAGTCGAGTGATATTCACTCTGTCCTTAAGACATTATTGTCTCGTATATATCCTTTTACGATATGAGTAACTGTCTCCCAAGATAAAATAACAACTAAACAAATTAGCAAAAGAAACTCAGGTGTTTCTCAAGAAGAACTTTTGAGTGTGTGAGAGTATGCTAGAGAGAAAGAAGTTCAGAAAAATCTGAACTATACAAGTATGAAGTGTTGTCTTCAATTGAGCGTAAGACCTTAATTTATAGTGTGTGTAAGATGACCTCTCATCTAGCCAACTAATGACAATCAATGGTCATGTAATGACACTTATTGAGAGGTGTTATTCAGCCAAATAATGGCTGAATTCAAGTGTCAAGTAATGAAGGATCAATGCTCCAAAACCAGCCCAAAAGTCAGAAACTTTTCATCTTTCGTCGACATGTTTTGCCTCAGCGCTGGCACGCATCTCTAGTTACCAAAACCAACATTAGCGTCGCGGCGCTTGGCTAGTGGCGCTCCGGCTCCGACGATTCTGCGTCGCGGCCCTTCGAGGCTCCGCGGCGATTTCCGACTCGTTTAATCTTTTACACGTCGTATACTTCTTCCTTCATTTATCAATGTGGAACACGTGTCATTTAACTAACGACCGTCCTTCATTTCATGTCTCAAACGTTTACTCACATACCAATATCTCTTTCACTGATGAAATTTACGATACTTGACACTACATGTGCACGTGTGTGAAATGACTTTTTCGACGTGTGGGATCTCAATTGTTCGAGTCATAAATAATGGGATAATCTTAATTCCACATAGTAAATTTCCAACACTCCCCTCTTGAAAGAGATTTTGGCGCACTCACAAGGTGTCTTTCTAGCAATCTTTCGGCGGACTGATGTTGCATCTGGATAGGTAGTCGTAGCTTTCAACCTTCCATAGTAAAATACCATCGGACTTACTTACTGCGTGGTGAACGTGATGTCTTGAACTGTTAGTTTTTAGTGTAAGTCAAGACAATGGTACCAACACGACAATTTTCCTTACTCTGTTCTTCTTAATGTTTTGTCCGTTGTGGCCGTAGACACACTTGGATTCTTAAGTGCATTCATTTGAGGCGGTCAATCCTCGCACTTAAATAAGTGATCTCCTACAAGGTATCCTACTATACCTCACTTCATAAGTTTTAGACACCATTAAAAGTTTCCCCAAACCTAACCTCAACCGGTGAGGATCATTAAAGGTTTTGAAACTTAACCTCTACCCACCATGCAGGTAGCACTTTAAGGTTTATCGTGAGAACGACTTTGGATTCATGTTTCTTTACAGAAATCATCATCTGTAGTGCTCTTGCTTCCACCAAAGCGATCAACTATACCTTTACGACTTAGTTTTCCCATTGAATCAAATTTTTGGGATCTCCAGTCAGTATGATTGGGTATCCACCGTATCAGTTCTTATAGTTTGGGTTTTAAGTTCATTCCCCTAGACCGGCAGAACTTTGATCTTTAGGTAGTCCCTAATTAAAGGGTCTGGTATATCATTTGATTCAATAATCAAGGATGTGTCACCGAAATGATCAACTGTCATACGGTCTTATGTCTCCGACAAATAAGTCCAGATGCTGTCATTCGTGCCCTTCTTGACGCCAACTGACTAGTCACAGTGTATAACTGACGAAGGCACGAGTTACTCCCGATAAGGGACATCCTCTAAGAGGTAGTAAAGTTACTCAACTTCTCATCATGCTTTGTACAAAGCGATAAACTCCAATTAATGATTGAATCGGCCGATGCAAGTTTGCTTAGAAGATTTTGCAAAGACAAACCATGCACATCCATTTGTGGCTTTGGTGTTCTTCAAGTCTGATGTCCAGTTTGCATCACTGAGTTCTCCCAGAACTGCTAGACATCCAGAATACCATAATCCATAGAGAAGCGAATAGTTCAGATGTCGTCACATCCGATTTAACACATTCTATTAATCATTACCAGTGAATATTAGTTTAGTCGTTCTTCTTTATAAGTCGGTATCAGGTCAGTTGTATTGTGTAAAATACATTGAACTACAGGTGACCTGTGTCTATCGCTCCCTATATATGGGTGCACCATGATTCTAATCAATTCTATGATTCGTATCCATTGGTGACTTCAACGAGACTGTCAAACACCTCACAATTGAGTTTGGTTTAGACCAGTCCGTTAGATGTCTTAGAAATCTCAATTCCTAAGATGTCATCTGCAATACCCATATCATTCATATCGAAACATCATTTAAACATACTCTTAGTCTCTAGGATCAATCTAGGTGTCACGCGACCAGGCCGGGCGCGGCGGTGCCTACACAGGCACCCCTTTCAGTCTACATCGAGAGAATAAGCGGAACATACACAACAGATAAACATCACGGGCTAGCCAGAAGTAAAGTTTGCGCCATAAAATATACATAACCAAAGTAAAACAGTACAACTTTGATTCTTACAGCCCAAACCACAAATGTGACTACAGACCTCTAGGAATAACAACAGTGGCGGGACAGGGCCCCGCCATACTCCTGAATGTACATAATATCTACAACATCAGGGAAAACCGTACCAAAAAGATAAGCCTCCGAATAAATGGAGCTTCTGACACATGATCAGTGATCCTAAGAATGAGGATCCACCACCGCTACCACTGCGGCGTGAGCGGCGGAGAAGAATTCGATGTGATATGTACCAAGTATGTAAAGCGGAAAAATCGTAAACATCATAAGTCTAAAATAAGTGGAGACGTGTATGATAATCAAATTACTGATGCCACTGCCTTACTAACAATGAGAAGTAACCAAGTGCGTCTTTCACTGCATAAAAATAGGAGGCTCATGATCAAAGTAGGTCACCGCGTAGTATCATTAAGCAATCCTACTCACGGGACTATTTCACTGCGTAGGTCTGTGGACCATGATGAGGTCATCCGCCGCGTGAGACTATTTCACGCGTAGGACTATTTCACCGCGTGGGCCCATGATAGTACAAACGCGCTCGCGTCATGGGTAGCAACTCCGTGGAATAAGTAGTAACAGGGGTTTACCATGAGAATAACTTAAACTAGCACAACCGGCTATCATTCATAACATAAGCGCTACCGGCTTATCATAATATATAAGCAAGTTAAGAAATCCCCTAACTTCTTATTAACATTATTATTATACCCTCTCATTTTAGTTTACTTAAGGCACTAACATGTTAGTTTAAAAATCCGGGAATTTTAACCCAAAGTACTACGTACTTCTATTCTTTTAAAAATGACTCTTTTCTTTCATATAAAACTTCCAAGATACTAATAACCGTAGTATCAAGTCATATCTACTTTTCAAGATAAGTCACATTACCTTTTTAGAAATACATTTAGGCTTCTAAATCAAGTGACTTCTTTCTTTTAAAACCTTAAGCAATTGATGCCTTAAAATCAATTTGTCTTTCATTATCTCAAGTCATTTATCATACTTACATTACCTAGAGTAAATCACTCTTTGTAACTTTCCATAAAGCTATTATAATCAACTTCCCATAAAGCCGTTATACTAGCTTTATACTTTAGACAATTACATTCTTCCTTATACTTTAAGTCGTTGTTCACAACAGTCCAATCATAAACGGGAAGAAAAGTGAGATTAAACTTGTTCCTTCATTTACCAACGTGGAACACGTATCATTTAACCAACGACCGTCCATCATTTCATGGCTCAAACGTTTACTCACGTACCAATATCTCTTTCACTAATGAAATTTACGATACTTGGCACTACATGTACACGTGTGTGGAAACGACGTTTCCGACGTGCGGAATCTCAATTGTTCGAGTCATAAATAAAGGGATAATCTTAATTACGCATTAGTAAATTCCAACATATAGTAAGAAGAAAGTGTTTTTCATAGAAAATATTTTCAAAAAATAAGTGGGTTATTTATTTTTTATGTTCAATACAAAAAAAAAAATCCTAAACACATTTGTATATAATTTTTGTGGGAGGTGGAGGTAGAATTGGGGTGAAAATGAGATATATTGGAGGGTGGGGATAACATTATCGGAATGCCATTTGTGGAAGTTATTTTTCCTGCTTTAACTAGGAAACCCATTTTGATCATTTTAAGTAACCTATTTACGAATATGAAAAAATTGAAGAATATTTTGCCTATATTGACTGCAATACGAATTCATCATTGTATATTTTGGCAACCGTAGGATTGCCATGCGATGAGGTGGAGTAATATGAGCGATAGATGAAGAAACATGGAGCCCATTGTAACTCCTTAAAAGATCAGAGGATAGAACAATGAAATCTTGCTGTCTGCTTTGCGTCCACATAACTCCTTAAAAGATCAAACATGTCGAAGTTCTCTTGCTCTTTCATTTCAAGAAAATCGCCTTTGTTCCTCCATGAACTCATCATCAATATGTTCATCAATGTTGCCTCTATGGAAATATTGTAACAAGAACATGCACTACTGGATGTTACCACCTTCAAAGATTAAACTTAGCTTCCTTTATTTCCCTATTTTCTCTTCTTTCACTAATCATGATTCTGTCTCACCCATCAAACCAAATCAGGTATTGAGTCTTTTTATGTTTTATTTTTGGTCTCTTATGTTTTTACATAAATATATACTCCTCTGTTCACTTTTACTTATTAGAACTTTGCATTAAGTTAATTTTATCACGATGCTCATATTAAATAATAAATATATAGTGTATAGTTTTAGTGGACTGGAAAAATAATTTGAAATGAGTAATTAATGCTAGCGGTAAAATAGGAAAAAAAAGATTGTTTTTCCCTTGATATGCTAAAATTAACAAATAAAAATAAAAATTTATATATTTAATATAGTGAACAAATAAAAGTGAATAAGAGAAACCTACGGCAGAGAAATAAGATAAAACGTAGCTGTTTCTTTACCCAGTAGTCACAAATTAGTTTTATGTCATATCAAAGCAAATGATGATTATAACAAAGTTATAAAATTATTTTTGTCACATTCTTTTTCTTCCACAATGATAGTAGAGTCACAAAACTATAGTAGTTAAAGTTTAGTAACTTCACCTATTGACAGTATAGTAAAAATTTAGTGGGTAAAGTTTAGTGGTGACTGGTGATGTTAAGTAACATATCGTTATAACTTATAATAGGTAAAATTCAGTGACTTAATTGTTACAGTTGTGAATTGCGAAGAAAAAGATTGCAACTTTACAACTTATAGCGAGTAAAGTTTATAGAATAAAGTTTAATATGTGACATTTGTGAAATTGTTTCTAGAAATTCATTATCATAAAAGGACTTACATTTCACATGTTCTATTGATAGGCTATGTATGACCCTTCAGAGGAGCTCTTTGGACTTTCTGCTGATTTGAAGCCAAGGTTTTAGCTTCCTTCTTCTGTTTTTTATTTAATTACTTAAATTAAATCACATGGACCATGTTTTCTTGCTGCATTAGCATTTCTATTTGTGTTCTTTGTGCAGTTTGTAGAGTTTGCTAATGACCATTTGTATCTCAAATCAGAAATTTTAGAGTATTGAAGTTTGCTCCTTGAAACAACTAATTTTTATTCTTTTCCTGCTTATAAGATCGTGAGAACTGCATAGACTGGATGTTTTGATAATTGAAGTAAAACTCTATGCCCCATCGTCATGATTAGAAGCCGATTTTCGCGTATTTACTCATAATTATCTATTGCGTAAGTTAACTATCCATCTTTTATCTGCATTCCTATGACCTGTGTTTTAATCATATTCCAGGAAGGTCGTTTCTAGTGCATCAAGTCCGAGATCATGGTTTGGCCCAAATGGCCGATATATAAGAGAATTGCCTTGCCCAAGCTGCAGAGGAAGGGGCTACACTCCATGTATCGAATGTGGAATAGAGATCCAACTTAGATTGCTCATTGTGTAACGGAAAGGTAACTGCTTTTGTAGATCATGCTCATTGAGCTCTCAAATTACCTGTATATACACTTGATATGTACATTTGTATAAGAGTTATGTCCTTAATAGAAGTTTTCATGTACGGCAGGGTATGATAACTTGTCATCAGTGTGGTGGTGATTGTGTCATTTGGGAAGAGTCCATTGATGAAAGACCTTGGGAGAAAGCTCGATCAAGGTAAATATTTCCTACCTCAAGTTTCAATCAGATTCCGTTTTGCCAAAGCCATGTGTTCTCACTGTAATATTATTACATCCGGAAAATAAGTTTGCTCTATAATCAAGTTGTCATTACTGTGTTACTCAGCATGTGCCAACAACATGTTTGCCTCGTGTTGAATTTAGCCATTGACAAGTTTATAGCAGCTATCTAGGTTGAGTGAACACAGACATACACATACAATGGAGTCTGATGAACATGCAATGCGAGAAAGAGAGTAGACAAGATAGAGAAGGAAGAAGAAGACTATTAGGGTTTTCTCCCCTTTTTCAATCTGAACAAACGTTTAATACAAAAGTCGTGTTATTCAGGTCATAAGGCCTGACCTTATACAGAAGATAAAACGGCTAATGGGCTGCTTGTATGGGCTCCCTTAATGGGCTACAATTATCAGGCCTATTTCCTATTTATTTTAACAGGCTCCCTCAAGCTGGAAGATGTTCAGCAATCCTAGCTTGGAACAAAGATGAAGATGCTGATATCTATTTAGCCCTTTTGTGAGCAGATCTGCAGGTTGTTCTGTAGTAGGAACATACTCAGTTTTCACCACTCCTTTCTGAATCTTTTCTCTTATGAAGTGTAGATCAATCTCTATATGTTTAGTCCTTTCATGAAAGACTGGGTTTGATGCTATTTGTATAGCTGATTTGCTGTCAGTGAAGATTGTGACTGGCTGTCTAATATTGAAGTCAATGTCTCTCAACAGCCCACCAATCCAAGTTATCTCAGCAAAGATCGACAAGGCTTACGTATTCGTCTGCAGAGCTCCTAGAGATAGTAGACTGCTTCTTGGACTTCCAGGAAATGAGAGAATCACCCAGTTTCACCAGATAACCTGTAATGGATTTTCTTGTATGTGGGCATGCAGCCCAGTCTGCATCACAGAAAGCAGTTAGAGTATTCTGTTGACTACTAGACATAAGTACCCCTTGTCTTGGCTGATTCTTTAGATACCTTATTATTCTAAAAGCAGCATTTAGATGAGACTGCTTAGGTTGTTGTAGAAACTGACTGAGAGTTTGAACACTATATGCTATGTCTGGTCTTGTAATAGTAAGGTATAGTAACTTACCAATCAGTCTTTGGTAGACCCTAACATTATCTAAGAGTTCATCAGTAGTGGCAGTATTCTTTCCCTGAATATTCTGCTGCTTAGCAGCTAGTTCATCATGTTCTTTAGTAGTCATCTTGGTATTAGAATCAGTAGGTGTGTTAATAGGCTTGGCCCGACTAGTCGATTACGAAATCACTCGATGCATATTTCCTTTGATGCATTAGGATCCCTTTATTAGATCTAGTAAATTCAATTCCTAAGAAGTATCTTAATTCTCTAGGTCTTTCATTTTGAACACATCTTGAAGAAGCGCTTTGTCTCTCTTATCGCCTTCACATTGTTCCTGTAACTAACATGTCATCTACATAGACTAGTATAATGATAATACTCATTGGTTTGTTTTATAAAAAGGAGTGATCATAGTGAGGTATGCGAATTTCATTTGAACGAGCTTCATTAATTTAGAATTCCAGCATGCAGGTTCTTGTTTGAGCCCATACAAGGATTTATGTAGTCTACATACATGTTTCCCCTTGACTAATGAATCCTTGTGGGAGATCCATATAAATTTCATCATCAGATCCTCTGAAGAAAGACATTGTACCATCCATTTGATGAATGTACGACCTTTAGATCTTTGCTATAGCTAGTCTGATTTCTGATCACCATTTTCACTCTGAGAGAAGGTTTCTTGATAGTCTATCCCTTGTTGATTGTATCCTTTAGCAACTAACCTAGCTTTTAATCTTTCTATCTCACTTTGGACTCTTTGTATTTTATTTTATAAATCCATTTACATCCTATCGGGTACTTTCACAGTAAGCGAACAATTTCTCAAGTTTGATTATCTTGTAAGGCCTTTATTTCAGCTCTCATGGCTTCCACCCATCTAGGATCTTTTGAAGCCTCATTATAGTTTTGTGGTTCTATTATTTCAGAAAAAGAAGTTAGAAAGGCCTGATATCTATTACTTAAGTGTTCATAGTGCATATAGTCCTGAATAGGATAGAGTACACTGTTAACATTGGGAGTGACAAAATCTTTGAGCCATATAGGAGGTTGTGCGGACTACTAGATTTTCGATCTTGTTGTATTTCTTGGTTCTTTGTTGAATCTCAGAAAACTCAGAGTTATTAGTGTTATTATCAGCATAGTGAGGAGTTTTATCAGTAGTAGGAATGGTGGTAGTATTTGTGGGTTAATTTTGTGATTCAATTAGTGTGTTCTGAGTAACAGGTTGTGGTATACCATCAGATTGGGTTATGTAGGTATTCTCCTCCAGATTTTTGAAAATAGGTACAGTGGCTATATTGTTCTTAAAAGGATACTCTGTTTCCCTGAAAGTAACATCCCTACTAACAAGAAATACTTTAGCATTCATGTCATACAAAATGTACCCCTTTTGAGTCTCTGAAAAACCCATCAAGACACATCATTTAACTCTAGATTAGAGCTTATCAGTGACAGTTAGGTCTTTAGCAAAGCACAGGCAGCCTATGGTTCTGATGTGACTTATGGAAGGCTTTTGTCTGTAAATGCTTTCATAGGGTGTCTTTCCGGTAATGGAAGAAGGCATTCTATTTATTAAGTACTGCTTTGCTAGCACATAGACCCCAAATTTGATAGGGATATTGGCTTGAAGTCTTATAGCTCTAGTTACCTCTAGTATGTGCCTATGTTTTCTTTCACTATACCATTTGTTGGGGTGTGTAGGCACAAGATTTTGATGGATTATCCACAGCTTACGAAAGAGGTTGCTACAAATATCATTAACAAACTCGTGCCATTGTCGATCTAACTACCTTAATAGTTTGTTTGAATTGAGTAGACACATAACTAAGAAATTGCTTAATAACCACACAAGTTTACGATTTTAATTTCAGAGTAAATCCAAGTCATTCGGAATAGTCATCTACTATAGTTAAGAAATATTTCTTGCCATTATGTGTTTCTATCTTGTAAGGACCCATACATCCATACACCATATCAAATATAGAGTTCTGCAAGTATTGCTATTAGTAAAAAGCGATCTATATTGCTTTGCACAGGACACACATTACAAGTCCTTATTGTTTTAGCTATACTCTCGGCACTAGTAGCAATCAATTGACTTAGTACTTTACTAGAGGTGTGGCCAAACCTTACATGCCACGAGTTTATATCGAACCTGCACTTTCTTTAGCTTATGCGATTAGTCTTGTTGTATGGTTCCTGAAGCTAGTATATAGAGGCCATCATGAAGTTTACCAATCTCCTTCACCTTCCCACTGTAGAGATCCTGAAACAGGCAAACATCAGGATAAAAAATAGCAGCACATTTTAATTCTCTAGTGAGCTGAGATACATACATCAGGTTGTGTTTAAAATCAGGAAGATATAAAACATTACTCAAGGTGCTTCTGGTAGACAGATTACTGGTACCAGTATGAGTGACCTTGGCAGTTTCACCATTTGGTAGAAATACATTCTTAGTGCTTGCATTATTCTCACTTAGTTTGGTTACTTTATCTAGCATACCTAAATCAGATACCATATGGTTTGTGGCACCTGTATCTATGATCCATTTCTTGTCTATATCCACAACATGTAAGGCTTTGAGTTTAGTCATACCTGCAGTGTTTGCTAAAGAATTGTCACCTTGAAGTCGATATTCATAGTAGCGTCGCTTTGTTACGATTTAGCGGCATGAGTATCGATCATATTGGTCTGTGAGAACACCGGTGCTCCTCGATTTTCAAATTATTTCCGGTCTTTCAGTGCGATCCACGAGTGTTGTGTTCAGCACCCTCAACACAGACATTGTTAACTGCATGCTCTTTTATTTTTGACCTGAAGCCTGGTGGGTAACCAACTATTCTATAGCAAAATTCTTTTGTGTGTCCCCTCATTTTGCACACATCACAGAATAGATTTGTATTTCTTTTGAACTTTTCCTTAGCAGTAGTTCCTGTCTTGGAATACATGCCTGAGATGTTATTACGTCCCATCTTCTGGGCCTACCCAGCAAACTGCAGACTTAACACTTATGCCCTTTTGATTCTCATCACTAACAATCATAGAGTAGGCTTTGTTAACTACTGCTAAGGAAAAGTTCAAAAGAAATACAAATCTATTACGTGATGCAAAATATGGACACACAAAAGAAGAATTTCCTATAAATAGTTGGTTAAAGTCAGGAAAAAAAAAAAAGAAAATAATCATAGTAATGAGGCTGTTTGAACATGAACACAACACTCGTGGACTGAAGAAAAAAAATAATTGAATTGAAAGGCACAATGTTCTCACAGCAATATGATCGAATACTCGTAATGGTGTCATGAGTAAGATCTGAGCCCTAGCCTGCATATAGTTTTCATTCAGGCCCATGAGGAATTGGTACAACTTTTGCTTTTGTAGGTAATTTGTAAAGTCTTTGGATGTAGGGCATGCACAGTTAGGGGGTGGCACTAAGGCCTGATATTCTACCCACAGGGTTTTCAATTTAGTGAAGTATTCAGAAACACTATTATTTCCTTGTGTTAGAGTGGCAATTTCCCTATGCAAGTCATAGGTTCTTGATTCATCTATCTTATCGAACCTTTCCTCAAGTCTTCCCATACTTCAAGTGATTCTGCATCTGAAACCCCTCGATGAACTCGGACACTGCATTCATCAGCCATGCTTGGACAATAGCATTGACTCTATCCCATTGGTCCCATAGTTCCATTTCATACTGATCCTTGACACACCTTCCATTCACAAACCCCAGTTTGTTTCTACCAAGCAAAGCTATTTTCATGGATCTGCTCCATACAGTATAATTTTCAGATCCCAAGAGCTGAAAAGATATTAAAGATGCTCCACTCACATCAGAGGCTTGGAGAAAAAGGGGGTGGTTATGGTCAAGAACAGAGGTGACAAAGGAAGTTGTGGGTAGTGTGTTACCCTCGGGAAGGGTTTTGTGTGGAGAGTTGTCTCCAGAACTGGAATCGGTCCCCATTTCATCAATCTGTGATTCTTTACAACACAGAATATTAAGCTTCAGATTTGAAATCAGTAGAGATCGATACACGAGTTTTGGTTACGGGTATTTCAGATTCTTGTTTTCAAGACACCCTTAGTATTTTAGACTGAAGCAGGATTCCAAATCTTCTCAGATAAAGAACCCAGAAACTAGGGTTTCGACAGAAACGATGAGTTTCAGATTTTTTTCCAGATAACCAACTTAACCCAGAAACTAGGGTTTCGACCCACGATTAGTTTCAGATTTTTTTTTGATAACGAACTTACAGAAGGAATCACAGACAGAAAATAACAAGATTTCCTTACAGTGTTTCAGTGATGCGATTCTTTTGACCCATCGATCATCGGCTCTGATACCATGTTGAATCTTGCCATTGACAAGTTTATAGCAGCTATCTAGGTTGAGTGAACACAGACATACACATACAATGGAGTCTGATGAACATGCAATGCGAGAAAGAGAGTAGACAAGATAGAGAAGGAAGAAGAAGGCTATTAGGGTTTTCTTCCCTTTTTCAATCTGAACAAACGTTTAATACAAAAGTCGTGTTATTCAGGTCATAAGTCCTGACCTTATACAGAAGATAAAAGGGCTAATGGGCTGCTTGTATGGGCTCCCTTAATGGGCTACAATTATCAGGCCTATTTCCTATTTATTTTAACACCTCGCCACTTTTGGCGTAAGTATGGCATTCTGTTTTATGTAATCGAAGGAGTTAAATAACCTTTGTTTATATTCTGCACTAGAGATCTTGTGTTATGATCGTTCTTTCTTCCTATTTATATTATAGAAGCAATATTTCTCTGGAAACTTAGTTAACTTTGTTATATAAGAAGCCTACATGATCTTTTTAGTTCCTTTAAAAGTAAAGGAAGGCGATGAAGTGGACAACTTAGACATAAAGCTTGATGCGAAGAGAAAAACCAAGCGCGTCTACCAATCTCCCAACACAGAAGTCAATTTGAAGATCGAGATCACTAAAAGTTAGTATTCATTTTTACATTAGCGCCCATTTGCTTTCTCCACTTGGCACAATTCTTCTTCAATCAAAGTTGTCACTTGGTTTTCTTGTTTTGTGTTCTTATTTCACCATTATTGCATGGACATTGTAGTGAACTTTCCATTTGGATTATTCTCGTGATCCCTATGTGAAATCTTAAACTTCGACGGATGCCAATTCTTGAATATAATCTTTTTGTTTAGTTGGATGATTGCGAGCCTAAATGCCAAAACTGGATTATTTAGTAAGAGGATGAAGATTATACATGGGGATCCCATGCTTCATGCACAAAGTCATTCTTATTAAAGTTTGACTCGTCAACTTCATATCTGAATGATTGACCTCTAGCTATGTGTAACTTTAGCTTAAGTAATATCATTCTATTCCATAAGCTCATTTTATGTCACCCTCTTGAACTAAGAGTTTTAATTTGACATGATGCTCGTTATGCAGAAAGCTAAGGGGACACTGCTGCTAGGAAATGTGCCTCGAATCCATGAAAAATTACTTGGCAATCCGGATAACCCACAAGAGAAGCATATCCATGAAAGGTCTAAAGTTTTTGCTCATGTCACACTTAAATTAATGGTGGTTTTGCTTTCTTCTTTGCTATATCATAGTTTTAATGAAGATGTCAGGTTCCACTTGAATTCTTCTTTAAGGGTCTTGAACCATTACATTCTGAGAAAATGATTAGTGTAAACCATTTTATAATGACTCCGTATAATTGGGCATCGACTCACAAAATTATTTGCAACTGCTTTTGTTTGAGAATTGTTTAAAGAAAGCATGTTTATCTTCAAGAAGAGGATAGTAGCTGATTTTTCTAATTGCGGGGTGAAATTTTCTTGTAAAAATTGTGGACAACAAGACACGAAGTAACTCATGTCCGTAAGTTGAGACAATATGGATAGACGTTATAGATGTGGATTATGTGGAGCAAAGGGTCATAATAGAAGAATCTGCTTAAAGTTGAACTTAATTGTACCGAAGAAGACGGTTAAGGTTAACCATCATTGCAGCAAGTGTCAAAGAATTGGCCATAATAGAAGGACATGTCAACAAAAGAATGAATTCGACACTAAAGTTGTTGCTACAATCAAGGCTCGAGTAAAGAGAACTTATAGCTGCAGTGTGTGCTTAGGAAAAGGACACAACGCAAGGACGTGTCTTCATAAAAACAAAAGCAGATAGTTCTTTGTAAGGAAATCCTGACGTCCGACTTTGTTCACATTTCTCTGTTAATCCAACATTCTACTGAGATTGCACATGTCATCTCATGTTCATTCTGATAGTTTTCGTTTTAAATGTTTGTTAGTTTGAAAACTTTGGATCAATTTGCTCTAAGGTTATGGAAAAATCTGTCTTGAATATAAAACTGTGACACATATCATATGAATAATTGTCGCATGAAAACATGTATTACAGAAAGAATATTTGAATAATTTGTTTGATAGGTCGAATAGGTTGTATTACAATAAATTTCACTCTTGGGGACACATGTAGCCTATATTGAAATTCAAACAGGGAAATTTACATATGCCATTGGCTAGCATGCTTTTCCAATCTTGCACATGATTACTCGGCCTTGCGGTAGTGCGCTCACGAAATTAGCGAGGCTCAAACTTGATCTTGGTATGTTACGTAAATGGAGTGCGCTTGATATCTGGTCGGACTCCTAAAGAAGGCTCCGTTGAAGAACAAATCACCCTCGGACCTCCATTGCCAGTTTCTCCACAGATATTCTGGGGCGCCATTCCGGTTTGTCACCTTCATTTTAGCATACTTTATGTTAGCAATTGGACATACTTTATGTTGGCCTTATGTTACAATCTAGTAGAACATATCAAAATGTGATTGAACAAGAAAAGTTAGGTGATGTCTTCACATATGCTTAAGCCTTGGTAGGCAGATAATATCCGATACATGTGCTGATTGAAGATATTATATGTGTTGATTAGAGATAGTGAATACTATCTGGTATATGTGCTGATTGGAGATTGTAGTTATTATCTGGTATATGTTCTGATTGGAGATAGCAGGTACTTGGTAAAATAATCTATGTGGATGCGCACCAACAGACACCACCGTTATAAAAATGTGATTGGAATGTTAAGCATACCTCTTTAGTGTTTGGATTGTTGGCAGCCTTGAATCGGTTACCCTGGCTAATAATGGTGGGATTAGCTGTGCCACCAATTGCATACATTTCCCATTTAGCGTAGTCATTGTTGACAACATGGAAGAATCCCCACCTGCACCTTGGCATCCTCTGGATACATCCCCTTCCAAACCGATTGAATGCAACTGTAACTTGCATGATTTTATCTTGAGGGAAGGCATCGTTCGCTCCCAAAAGCATCACCTGAATGATATTGTTATTCTAAGGCCAAATACATTGACAACCCCCTAAACTTGCGTGATATCTAAGGGTCTGACTTATTGAACACGATTGAAAATGTGCCTAGTCAGAGTAGGAGAAGAGAAAAACTTACGTCATTATGATGGTTGAATTTGCAGTTAGAAATTGTGATAGCAGTGGAAGCCATGATTGCATCGATGAGGCCATCGGCACCCTTAGTTAAAGTACAATGATCGATCCAGATACGGTTGGAACCGAAAATGGAAATAGCATCACCATCACTCACAGTCCTAAGACCAATATGGTCAATAGAATCTCTGATCATACCACCATTGGTAGATTCAATGCGATGAACTCTAATGTTGTGGACAATCACATTGTGCACAAATTGTATGGTTAGTCCTGCTCCATATGCAACATGAATAGAAACTCCCCTGCCATCAATGGTCTTATCATTATTGATCATCAGTTCTTCTTTCAACTTGATAATCATCGACTTCTCGAAGATGATCCACAATGGCTCCTCTTGGATGACAGCATGACGAAGGGTCCCTGGCTTAGGGTCCTCCACATTGTCATCCGAGGGATCGGTGACAACATAGAATCTACCGTCTTTACCACCAGTTGTGCCATGGCCAAAACCCCTAGCACAATCTGCCAAGGCCTTCCTGTTATTAGCCCAGTTTTTGTCACATCTCCAGCATTTGTCAATTGGATTGTATGCCTTGCAACCATCATTATCATCCTTATCATCTTTATCTTCTTCCTTCAGATGCCTCCTTGTGCCATTGAGAATTGCTCTGTTATATTTGACAAATAACAAATGTTAGGAGGAAAAAAGGAGCGTTTGATCTACCCGTATAACAAGGAGACCCTTAGATCAGTTACAAACTAATGGATATACACAAATAGTGCTCTTTCAATCATTCAAGATGGCCATGCATAACTTCTTGATGGATTTCCCACATAATCGGCTCATACTTAATATTCTAACCTCGTGTCAGAGGTTTCAGAGGCAGATCCAGAGTTTATACTTTATCCGTTCGAATTAGGGATTCTACCACAACCTATTTTATTTATTGGGTTCAGAATCTAATATTTGTACTTATTTAGTGCATTTTTAACACATACATGGTCTGAGCCAAAACTACCGGATCCGAATTGCAGATGAGCCATAATATCAACACTACATCCACCCCTCGAAATATTTTTTTCCTTTCAACCCCTATATGCACTCGACGAGGTATTTTGTGCTTGGCCTATTTGAGAGTCTCTTCCTGTGGCGGAGCCACCTTTTGAACTATGAGTCCAGCATAACTCAATAACTTTCGCTCAAATTGTATATTTATATTAAAAATGCTTCGATTTGTATAAATAATATATATTCAAAAACAGTAAGAAGAAAAATTGTGATTCAGAACCCATAAACTTTAAATACTGGTTCCACCGCTAATCTCTCCAACATTTGTTTATGAAAAAAAAAAGTTATAAAAGCACTTACTCTCCAACTTCTTTGTTGAAAGAGTCAGTGAGTTGCTCAGGATTTTCATTATAAGCAGCAAGAGAAGACTTGAGAGCTTCTTCAGCTCTTTTTTCCAAATAAGGGTCAAAGTCAGCAATGTTGGCATATAAGTATGGGATTATAGAAGCAAAACATAAAAGGGAAAACAGAAAATAAACTGAATTACAACTAATAGAGGCCATCATTTATGGTAGCAGATTTTTTTTTTTTGGTTTGTCTTTGTTCTGCCTACCACCTGCAGCTTGGGGGGAATCCCAAGTTTTGGCAGTTAATTTTTATTTACTGCAGGGGAGTTCCCAAAGCTTGGGAATACAATGATAGTAGACACATATATACCACTTACATAGGAACAAACTTTTAGCGGGAACTAAGGATGACCAAATACTAATTTTGAGGTTAACAATAACTGTTTTGTAACTAACTTTTTTTGTGTGGAAAGGACAAGTCAAAGGATGTTAACAAAAGCGGATCTAGGATTTTGGTTATAACTATATCTGTACTTTAAATTAATGGCATTTGGTGTAGTTGTTAAGATAATACGTACATCTGTTCATTCCAAATATAATCAAGAAGTCACAAGGTGTCAGCCAAACGTACATAGGAGGTGTATAGTCGTCTGGAAATATTTTAACTAAACAACAAAAGAAATTTCTAATTATATTGAACATATATTTTATCAACAAAGTTTTTGTAAATGTAACTTACTACTCTCTTTTCCTTACTACTAAATATTGACGCCAGGACGAAGGAATGTTAAGAGAGATTGCTCGTTATGTTAAATGCTAAATTTTCTGTCTACGTGATTCATTTTCATGAAGAGTTTGATTATAAGGACAAATATTTACTCCATCCGTCTTAATTTAAGTGTTTTACTTTCCCTTTTAGTTTGTCCCAAAAAGAGTATCTCTTTCTATATGTAATACGTTTTTCAATTCCAAAGCAAGTTTAAGATCACAAAATTTAAAAGATCACACATTTTTAATTTAAGACCACACATCTCCTTTTATTTCTTAAAACTATGATACTTAAATTGGGACGGAGAGAATCTCAAAAGTTAGGAAAATGCTACTCCCTCCGGGTCAAAAAGAGTTTATTTAGCCTTTTGCACACCCCGTAAAAAAATACTAACCTCTAGACAAAAATAAGTAATTTGACTAAAATGCCCCTAATTAAATAGTATTGTGATTTAATCACCTAACACTTAATAAGGGCAAATCTAGGGATGACACCGAATCTTTCATAAGAGCTATATGCCTTTTGAGGCAATAGTGGGCGGGTTTTGGGATTCTCGTACCCTACCCACCCTCCCAAATGTGCTACGCATACCCTACTCATTACCCACTGGGTATATAATTTTCATACCCTTATTTGCCCCTTTCGGGTATTGGGTACCCGCGGTACCCACGGGTTATACACTTCCTCAAATAAAAGACAAAAATTCTACAAATTTCATAAAATATATTACTAAATAAGTTTTATAATTATCAAATACAATCAAAGTTCCATGAAAAAAATTGTCCAAACACTAATGTCATCTCAAAAACAAAATGCAACTACATCAAACATGTCTTTAAGGTCTTCAAACTTTTAGTGTGCTTCTCCATAAATCTATGAAAAAACAAAAGAAGAAAATAATTTAAAAAAAGAAGAGATTATATAGAAAAAAATATATCTCAATATAAAGGAAGAAAAAACACAACAATAAAGTCATACCTTTGGAACAACAAAGCACTACATTGACCATTGAAAAATCTTATTATCAAAGGATCTACAACATTGATAAAAAATTAATTGAATTAGCCAAATAGAAAAAAAATTACACCTTCATTTATTAATAAGTAATATATGTAAGATTTCATACCTTCATCATCGACATCTTCATCAACACAAATGGTTGGACATTCAACTAAGTTTGATGTAATACTAGGAACTTCATCTACAAATAAAATTACAATTAAATAAAATAGGAATCATGAATATAAATTGAACGAATAATGGGCAGTGGGTAGGGTACGGGTAGGGACATCCATATCCTTTCCCGCCCCTAACCCACCCTCAGAAAGTCGGGTTAATACCCTATCCGACCCATGAGTCGGTCAAAGTGGGTAATTACCCGCGTCGATTGGGTAGGTACGGGTAGGGTAAGGTGGGTCGGATCAATTTTATCATCTCTATGCAAATCTGAAATGGTAAAGTTAATTCTTTTTTAATTTGGTAAGTTGACACTCATTTTGACTCAAAAAATAAAGGCTAAGTGTACGTTCTTTTTTTATCCGGAGAGAGGGAGTATGTAATAATGAAGCCCTATTTTCATTTTTGTGTATGATCAGTTAATTTTATAGAGTTAAACAGGGAGTCGCTTGTTCATAGTTTTTCACTTTACTTCTGCCATATTAAAGTAAAGCAAGGCAAGCAGACCTAAATATAATTTTCATTTTCATGGAGAGTTTAATAATAAGAATATAAATATTTATTAAAGTATGGAGAGATGCAATGTTATAGTGCACTTGTTATATAGAAGCTCAAATTTAACAATAATGGTGAAACCCGAATGAGAGGGTCAGATCATTAGAGAAGAAGATATGGAGATATTTTATTGATCTAATTGAATTGCTTACAACTAATTCAAGTAGTTAGTAATATAGGGCCCCACCAGTCATGTGCACATTTAATGACTTTCTAACAAACTAACTATTCTAAAGCTTAACTAATCACTCTTTTAACACACCCTCAAGCTGGGTTTTAAATACACCTAAAACACATAACTTGCATAATAAAGTGTGATGTTGTGAAACTCCTAGGCCTTTGGTGAGAAGGTATGCAACTTGAGACTTTGTTCCAAAATGCTCAGGCTTGATTAATCATGTCTTGAGTTTTACTCTCACATAGTGACAATCAATTTCTATATGTTTGGTGCGCTCATGAAACATAGGATTTGATGTTATCTATATGACAGCTTTGTTATGACAGCAAGGCTTCACAAGCTGAATCACTGAGACCCTTAGATCTTTCAGCAAGCCAACTAACCACATGACCTTTGTAAGTGCTCCAGCCATGCTCCTATATTCAGCTTCAGCTAAACTTCTACTAATTCTTAGACTTTCATGAGGTGAGTGAATTCCCCAATTGAATTACATAATCAGTCACTAATCTTCTGGTATTGGGGCATGATGCCCAATCTGAATCATAATAAGCTGTCATATTGTTTATTCCACCCTTGCTCAGTAGTATTCTCATGCCTGGAACATTCTTTACATACTTTACAACTCTCAAAACTGCTTCCTAATGAAATTTCTCGGGCTGCTGGATGAATTGACTGAGGACTTGTACTATAAAATATATGTCTGGTATGGTAATTTTAAGGTAAATCAATTTACCAACTAATTTTTGATATCCAGTAATGTCCTCTAGGCAAGGATCTTTCTTCATATCTGGATCATCAACTTTTCCATATATTGATCATACTCTAGTGAAGTGAGCTTGATATTCAACTCAAGAGAGGTAGATGCTGATTTGGCAACCACTCAATCCTAGATTTGAGATCAACTCCAAAGAGTACTTCCTCTGATTGAGAACTCCTTTGTCAGACCTCATGATCTCAATGCCTAAGAAATATCTAAGAATTTCAAGATCCTTAACTTTGAACTTTCTGTGAAGAGTTTGTTTGGCAGCCTCAATCATGGACTGACTACTACTAATTATAAGTATATCATCCACATAAACCGATATAACAACTATGTCATCATCTTGTTTCTTAGAAAACAAAGAATGATCATATGAACTCTTGCAATAGCCTATTTCAATCAAGGCAGAAAACAATTTAATATTCCATTGCCTAGAAGCCTGTTTTAGGCAATACAAAGATTTTAACAATTTACACACAGTATTTCCCACTATATGTGAAAATCTTGAGGCAAAGTCATGTACATCTCCTCCATTAAATCACCATGTATAAATGTATTATTGACATCTATTTGAAATAGTGGCTAGTCCTTAGAGGCAATAATAATTATAACAGTCCTCGATGTCACCATTTTTGCTATAGGGGAGAAGGTTTCATGATAATTTAATCCTTCTTTTTTTTGTGTACCCCTTAGCAACTAGCCTAGCTTTATATTTGTCCAGTTCCCTATTTGCTTTGTACTTGACTTTGAACACCCATTTAGATCCTATGGGCTTCTTGCCTGGTGGTAGAGAGGTAATTTCCCAAGTGTGATTGTTTTCTAAAGTAGTGATTTCATCCTGCATTGTTGAGATCCACTTGGAGTTCTTAGATGCTTCGAGAAAGGTTTTTGTTTCAAGATCAACAGACATGTGACCAAGGTTTGCTTGATATTTTAAGGATAAGTGAGAATATGAAACATGATAAGAAATGGGATATAGGCTATGTTTGGATGGTTTGATGGGAGTGATGAAGTCTTTAACCATAGATGAGGCTTGGGAACTCTAGATGGTCTTGTAGTATTAAGGGGAGGTGCAGTAGTAGTTGTAGTTGTATTAAAAATAATTGGAGCAGGATCAGGGAGACTAATGTCTACTACAAATTGTATTTCATCAGAAGGAAGTATTTCTTCACTAGAATTATGTGCATCAATAGAGGAAGAGGTGTGATATGTAGTAGTAGGGTGAGAGGCATATACACTAGAAGGATCAATGTTTGGTAAGTCTGATGTTGTAAACTCAACTGTAGAGGGTTCTTGAGAATTGTTAGTAAAAGAATGATCATCTATAGATAGGGTGCAGTGATGTTGAGATATGTCTTGTGCATAATCAAATATATTAGGTGTATCAGTGAGGCTTGCATGTTTAAATGAGAAAAGGCTTTCTCTGAATATCATATCTCTCCTCACAAAAAACACTCTGTTAACCACACAACTTATAACCTTTCTGTGTTTCTAAGTATTCAAGAAGCACAACTTTCCTAGCTCTAGGCTCAAATTTATCACCTCTGGTCAATTTACTAGCATAACAAAGAGAACCAAACGATCCAAATTAGTTGATTTGTGATACAATACTTCATAAGGTGACTTTCCACCTAGAACCTATGTGGGAAACCTATTGATAAGATAAATAGTTGTTTTGACACATTCTCCCCAAAAATTCAATGTCACAAAACTTTGAAACTTCAGTGCCCTAGAATATCATTTTGTTCTAGTGTGTAAGAACAACTACTTTGATGAACAATACCCTTAGAACCAAACAAGTCTTTGCATTGACAATTGTACAACTCAGTTCCATTGTCAGACCTTAATGTTTTTACAAATATATTAAATTGTGTGTTAACAAAGGCAATGAAATCTTTCAAAACAATAATTACTTCACATTTAGAATGTATCAAATAAATCTAGGTATATATATTATAGTCATCAACTATTGTCACAAAGTAAAGCTTTTTTTCATGTGTGGAATTCTTATAAGGTCCCCACACATCAACATATATCAATTCAAACATTTTATTAGTAGTAGTAATACTACTCATAGGAAATTACAACCTGTGTTGTTTAGCCAAGGGACATATATCACAGTCATCTTGAATGTCATGATGGACCTGGTTACTTATTGAGGGAATGTGTTTCATTATTCATGTAGATGGGTGTCCTAATCTCAAATGCCAAAGTTTTCCATGATCATTTATTTTACTTGCTACTGTCCTCACTGTTTGTTTCAACTGCTCCTTTAGGATGTAGAGTCCCTCATTCTCTCTACTGATTCCATCACCCTGTTAGTAATGAATGCCTGCAATATATAGAATTTTGGGAAAAGAGACTGAATGTTACACCCTGTAGTTTCAGGGTATGTATGTGAGGACGTACGTACGAGAATACGACATGAAGAATGGAAAGGAAGAAAGATTTGATTTTCCGACGGAAAATTTTCCGGATTTTGTGAAGGAAAAAGGTTCGTAAATGGGAATTGGATTCCCAGATTTGGTATTCGGACTTCTGGGAATATAATAGAATTATGGATTTTATTTTCCGGAACTGGTCACGTGGGGCCACGGGAGGAATTTACGGTTTTGTGGGGCCCACTTTGTTTTTGAGATTTTGGACATTATGGATATTTCCGGGAGATGAAATATTTTGGACGAATAGGGGGAGACACGTGTCACCCCCTTAGGTGGCTAGTAGCCGAATTGGCATGCCATGTGGCCTCTTGGCCGATTTGTGTTGACATGTGGCTAAGCCACTTGTATCAAGCTTGTCTTGCTTGGACAAGTGGCTTGTGGCACACACACTTGTTCCCCAATCTCACCACACACTTGTTTTCATCCTAGCCATTGGTTGGCCTATAAATACCCCCCCCCCCCCTTGAGCTTGCAAGATTTCATCCATACTTGAGAGTTTCCAAGATTTGAAATACTCCCTCCCCTCTCCTTGTTGCTCTCGGCAATACCCCCCCCCCCCTTGACCAAAGTTGTCCAAAAATCCTTAAACTTTTAAGTGTTCTTCCTTAAGGTGTTAGGAAGATTGTGAACCAAGAGTTGGAAAAGATTTCACATCCCTAGCCTTTGAAACTCACCTTGGCCGAAAGTTGCCTAGTTTGAGCCTAAGGTGTTCTTCACTTTTTGGAGTTGAATCTTGAAGAGGAGTTGGTTAGGAGCTTCTAAGGGTTGCTTGTAGTGTATTGGAACGTAAAGAATTGGAGCTAAGATTCCTAAGGATCGAATTTTAAGCATTGGATAATTTTGGGCTTATCGAGGTAATGATCTTTGTCCTTCTATTGTAATTGGATATTACATGTTGTAGTAGTATATAATTGAGTATGTGGTATGTGATAGAAGGTTGAAAAGAAATGGACTGTTTTAGTATATTGTGGGGCAGAATTTTACACGTCCAGTTAGGCGTGTAATCCCCTCTGAGTTGTTGTATTATTGCGCCTTAAATGTGGCATGTTGGCTATTGATATCAGGCCTTGAAAAAGGTGGAAGTACATAGTTACAGGGGAAGTGCTGCCCAATTTTCCGTAGAATAAGGAACCTTATACTTAGAATTATTCTACGATGAGAACTAGAAGTTGATAGATATATTGTGGTTATTATAGGTGGATTGTCTACGCGCGGCATACTCGACTTGGCTTGTGGATTAAGCCGAAGAGGTATGTGATTCTTCCTATCCTCTTGAGCATGATTGTTGTGAACTATATAGTACGGTAAACGTACGTGTGTTAAATGAATTTGGTTGTCTTTGTTTGGTTTAAATATAAAGTGTTATAATAGCTTTATGGGAAGTTAGTTATAGCAACTTTATGAAGATAAAAGAATGGCTTGATTATTCTAAAAATATAAGAGACTTAATTTTGAGAATTAAGAGATTTGATCGTGAAAGATAAGAGACTTAGTTCATAAATGATTTGATTTTTGGGAAAGTAGAAGTAATTTGATTTAAGAGTATAGGTTACTTGTTTGTAAGTAACTTGTTTTTAACTTGTCTTGATTTGGAAAAGTATAATTGGCGTTGTTTTAAAAGTGTGAGCCACTTGGTTTAAAAAGTACTTGATTTAAACATGAGAGTGTCTTGATACTACGGGTATTAGTACCGTGTGGTTTTTACTAAAAAGGGATCTTTTTAAGAGAGTTGAAGTATGTAGTACACGGGTTGAAAACCGGATTTTGGCATGAAATGAGAGTCTAGAAGTATGGTAATTTGCTGTGCTTGCTTGTGATAGCCTTGTTGTGCAAAAATTGTATTCTTATACTCTGCGTCTCTCGATGGAGGCGGTATATTGTTATTGTTATTACATGGACATGTCTTGCAGATGAAGAATTAGGGAGCATGCGGCCATGCGGGTTAAACTCGGTATATTGTTATTGTTGTTACATGGACATGCGCACGATGAAGAATTAGGGGCATGCGACCATGCGGGTTAAACTCGGTATATTGTTATTGTTGTTACATGGACATGTGCTGCGTCGATGAAGAATTAGGGGCATGCGGCGTGCGGCGGGTTAAACTCTGGTATATTGTTATTATTGTTACATGGACATATACGCACGATGAAGAATTTCGGGGGCATGCGGCCATGCGGCGGCCGGTATATTGTTATTGTTGTACATGGACATGTCTGCACCGATGAAGAATTCCGGGGGCATGCGACCATGCGGCCGAGTTAAACTCGGTATATTGTTATTGTTGTTACATGGACATATACTGATAGAAGAATTAGGGGCATGCGGCGTCGTGGCGGGAAATATATTGTTATTGTTGTACATGGACGTATACGCGCGATGAAGAATTAGGGGCATGCGGCCATCGCGTCGGGTTGTACACGGTATATTGTTATTATGGTTACATGGACGTATACGCAGATGAAGAATTAGGGGCATGCGGCGTCGTGGGTTAAACTCGGTTTATTATTATTGCAACATGGACAGATCTACACAGATTAATGAATTCCGGGGGCATGCGACCATGATGCGGGCATGATATATATGTAGATATATATTACATTAGCGCTGGCGATGAGGAAGGAATTCCATGGGCACGCTTGATATTGTGGGCATGAGACCCGTGGTTATATTTGAGTAATAATTTTGAGGGCATGCGTCCCTGACTTGACATGATTGCCTATATTGTGAAATTGTCTTTTAAAAGATGAAATTGATTTGCATTACTCTTGTTGTTAACCAGGCTTTGTATACTGTATTTTGGTTATCATACATGTCTCCTGTTTTATATAGACTGTTATGATTCCATTACCGTATTTTCGATTTCACATACTTGGTACTGTTGTCTTGACCTCGCCCGGGCTGCGTTCATGCCGCAGGTAGAGGTACACCAGTTGTTGATCCTCGCTTTTAGGATCACGGTTCTGCGTATTGGGAAGCTCCGTTTCTCCGGAGCCTTATCTTTTGGTATAGTCCCCTGTCATTGTAGGTACTTGTACATTCAGGGGTATGGCGGGCTACTGTCCGTCATAGTTGTTATAAAAACTCTTAGAAGTGCATGAAATCTGTTGTGGCGGGGTTTGTAAAGGATGTAGCTGTCGTTTTTATATATATGCGAGAAGGTGGCCAGATTTTGGTTAGCTTGTTTCTTGTTTCATATCTTGTTTCATGTCTATGATTTTATTTCTGCTGGTTTTTCTCTGATGTGTTATCACTAGGGTGCCCGGGGTAAGACATCAGTCGCGGGCCCGAGGTCGGGTTGTGACAAAAGTGGTATCAAAGCAGTTAATCCTCGGAAAGTGTCTACAGACCGTATCTAGTAGAGTCTTGATTATCGTCGTGTTGTGCACCTTTATGTCGAGTGCTGAGATATTTAGGATTGGTTTCCATTCTTACCGCTCTGAGGTCGTGCCTTAGAGCGTGTTATAAGTTGGACTCCTACGACGTATTCTTATGTGATAGTTATGCCTCTACGAGACAACGAGCCCGGAAGGCGAAGGCGAATGGAAGCTGCGAGTAGAGCCGAGAGGGTTACGAGGCACAGCCCGGTCTTTACAGGTGGTGCTACGACGGCGAATTCTCTGGCGCCGCGACCCAGAGAGTTTAGAAGTAGCGGCGGTCTCTCACGAGGCCATACACTGAGACTTGGTCCCGCGACTAGAGCCGATAATATGGATTACAAGAGATGGCCCGATTATTACTTGAGATCGTGGCAAGGCATGAGATAAACGAGGCGGCGGTTAGGTTGTACCGTAGTTCATCCCAGATCAGATAGTTTGAGACTTCGGGACTTTTGAGTTCTGATCCACTGAGTTCTATGGGTCGAGGGCGAGATGATCCTCGAGTTTATCGAAGCGATTGCGGATCGTGAGAGTGATGAAGGCCTCGGAGACAGTCGGTGGTATTGAAGTTCACATCGATTGCGTGATCTGTGATCGGGTTTTATTCATAGGAACTATCCTGGGAGCATGCGGCTTTCGGTGTTTGGGATGAGTTCTCGAGGCGTTTCTTAGCCATTTCTTGCCTCATGAATGAGGAGGGCTCGGCCGATAGATATTTGATGTTGAGGCGAGCAGGCGGGCGGTTGGGAGTACAATGTAAGTTTGACTCGTTGGCTCGATGCGTCCCGCCTTAGTGGCGAGACATGGAGGGCAGTGCCGCTATGTCCACGTGGGCTCGATGATTACTGAGGTTTCACGGGAGTATCTCTTGGTAGGGCATGGGCCTGCCCGTGCTCAGAGCATGCACGGGGGCGGAGCGTAGAGGCGGCGTAGAGACGGGAGATCAGCATAAGAGGCGAGACAGCAGGTCCTTTGGTAACTTTCGAGGCGAGCCTCGGCAAGACTAGTTTTGCGCCTCCGCCAAGTCTGCAGTGGTCCTCCCGCGGCCTTGAGGCATCGAGGTATTCAGGCAGTCGAGCTCGAGGTTCGAGTTTTGAGGAGTAGGGGTGTTGGCGGATCGGCCACCCTGCCTCGGTGTGGTCGATGTGGTAGACCTGCATTTGCGAGTGTCGTCTTGCTAAGGGGCACTGTTATATTTGCGGCCGTCAGGCCATTTGCGCGGACTATCGACGGAGGTAGCGCGGATGTTACGACTCAGCCTTCAGGATCAGTGGCTGGTTCATCGCATTCTATAGCTATGCGCCCTGCGGGGCAGGACTATAATTAGAGCGACGAAGGGAAAAGTGAAGCAATAGTGACAGGTATATCTTTGACCCTTTAGAGACTTGTATGTGTTGTTATGGTGATTGTATGTTAAGTGTTATGTTCGGATAGCATTGTGTAATTTGTGATTTAGAAAACCTGGTTAGTAAAAAAGGTAAGTTTGGGGACATGGAGATTGTGAGCCTTAGAATATTGACGACCGTAGAGACCTTAGATACAAGGTCGTCTTGAGTGAAAGATTTACGGTTGATCTTGGTTGATGTACCTTGTATGCGTGGGATTTAATTGTGTGATAATCCCAGGGGTTGTGTGGAATGAAAGTGGGTAGTTGAGCTAAGAAGACCACTAGGCTTTCATGACTTAAATAGTGAGATTGTTCCGGACCGGGAACAAGAGTTTTGGTACGAAGTGGGTCGGGTTGAGGCCATATCACGGGTCAACCCGCAGCCCGGAATGAGATGGGGTCAGTTTGAGGTGGTCCCGCTATGTGATAGGGTCATAAGGGTGCTAGGCCCAAGTTTAGGTAACCATTGTACGAGTTCATGGACGCGTTCGACCAGGACCGAGTCGTGAAGGTCGAGCATGGCCTTAAAGAAAATTGAAGCTAGTGAAATAACCAAGTTTGGAGATGGTAACTCCAAGGTTTTGGAAACTGAAGCAATAACTGAAGTATGGTATGTGTAATAGAAAGAGTCCGGGTGTACGAGAAGGGTACAATGAGTAAGAAAAGAAGCGAACATGTGTTAAGAGAATGGAAGTGATTGTTTATGAGAAGGGAAGGTGCGAGGAGAGTATCCTTTAGACCATGGGTGAGAGCTAATTGTGATGCTACACGTTAGAGGTGATTCCTCGTTGACTTGGATGTAAGTATTGCGCGTGTGTTATATTATGTCCATGGGTGGCATGATTGGTTTTGTAAGTATAATAGTGAAGACTATACCAGCGCATGTGTGTTTGGAGACTTAGAAGGAACATTCGGGACGAATGTTTCTAAGGGGGGAAGAATGTTATACCCCGTAGTTCCAGGGTATGTATGTGAGGACGTACGTACGAGAATACGACATGAAGAATGGAAAGGAAGAAAGATTTGATTTTCCGACGGAAAATTTTTCGGATTTTGTGTAGGAAAAAGGTTAAGTAAATGGGAATGGATTCCCAGTTTGGTATTAGGACTTCGGGAATATAATAGAATTATGGATTTTATTTTAGGAATTAGTCACGTGGGGCCACGGGAGAATTCTGATTTTGTAGGGCCCAGCTTTGTTTGAGATTTTGGACATTATGGATATTTCGGAGATGAAATATTTTGGGCGAATAGGGGCGACACGTGTCACCCCCTTAGGTGGCTAGTAGGCGAATTGGCGTGCCGTGGCCTCTTGGCGATTTGTGTTGACATGTGGCTAAGCCAACTTGTCTCAACTTGTCTTGCTTGGACAAGTGGCTGTGGCACATTCCCAATCTCGCGCGCACTTGTTTTCATCCAAGCCATTGGTTGGCTTTCATAAATACCCACGAGGGTGCAAGACTTCATCCACACTGACGAGAGTTTCAGATTTGAAATACTCCTATCTCCTTGTACTCTGATAACCCACACGACCAAAGTTGTCCAAAAATCCTTACACTTTAATTGTTTTCCTTAATGTATTAGGAAGATTGTGAACGAGAGTTGGAAAAGATTTCACGTCACAGCCTTTGAAACTCATGGCTAGAAAGTTGCCTAGTTTGAGCCTAAGGTGTTCTTCGCTTGAGTTGAATCTTGAAGAGGAGTTGGTTAGTGAGCTTAAGGGTTGCTTGTAGCGTGTTGGAGCGTAAAGGTGGAGCTAAGATTCCTAAGGATCGACTTTTAAGCATTGGATAATTTTGGGCTTATCGAGGTAATGATCTTTGTCCTTATTGTAATTGGATATTACATGTTGCAGTAGTATATAATTGAGTATGTGGTATGTGATAGAAGGTTGAAAAGAAATGGGTATTTTAGTATATTGTGGGCAGAATTTTACACGTCGATTAGGCGTGTAATCCCTCGAAGTTGTTGTATTATTAAGCCTTAAATGTGGCATGTTGGCTATTGATATCGCCTTGAAAAGGTGGAAGTACATAGTTCAGGGAAGTCGTGATTTTCCGTAGAATAAAGACCTTATACTTAGAATTATTCTACACGATGAGAACTAGAAGTTGATAGATATATTGTGGTTATTATAGGTGGATTGTCTGTGGCGTACTGAGCTTGGCTTGTGGATTAAAGCCAGAAGAGGTATGTGATTCTTCTATCCTCTTGAGCATGATTATTGTGAACTATATGATGCGGTGAGGCGTCGTGTGTTAAATGAATTTGGTTGTCTTTGTTTGGTTTAAATATAAAGTGTTATAATAACTTTATGGGAAGTTAGTTATAGTAACTTTATGAAGATAAAGAATGGCTTGATTATTCTAAAAGATAAAGAGACTTAATTTTGAGAATTAAGAGACTTGATCGTGAAAGATAAGACAACTTAGTTCATAAACGATTTGATTTTGGGAAAAGAAGTAATTTGATTTAAGAGTATAGGTTACTTGTTTGTAAGTAACTTGTTTTTAACTTGTCTTGATTTGGAAAAGTATACTTGGCGTTGTTTTAAAAGTGTGAGCCACTTGGTTTAAAAAGTACTTGATTTAAACATGAGAGTATCTTGATACTACGTATTGTTAATCAGAGTGGTTTTACTAAAGGAGATCTTTTTAAGAGAGTTGAAGTATATAGTACACACAGGGTTGAAAAGCCGGATTTTTGGCATGAAATGAGAGTCTAGAAGTATAATTTACTGTGCTTGCTTGTGATAGCCTTGTTGTTCAAAAAAGTTGTATTAACTTATGCTATCGCGTCTCTGATGAGGGCAGGTATATTGTTATTGTTGTTACATGGACATATACCTTGCGCGCAGATGAAGAATTTCAGAGCTTGCGGCCGTCTGGCCCGGGTTAAACTCGATGATATTGTTATTGTTATATCACATGGGCGTATGCTGCTTGCGATGAAAAATTAGGGGGCATGCGACCCGTCTGCGGCGGGTTAAACTTCCCCGGTATATTGTTATCATTTGTTACATGGACATATACGTCTGCATCGATGAAGAATTTCGAGAAGGCGTGCGGCCACGTCATGTTGTACGGCCGGATATTGTTATTGTTGTACATGGGCGTATACTGCGGCATCAATGAAGAATTTCGGGAGACATGCGGCCCGTCTGGCCCGGAGTTGAAACTCATTATATATTATTATTGTTATTACATGGGCGTATACGCTTGTAGATGAAGAATTAGGGGCATGCGGCCCGTCTACGCGAGTTAAACTCCGGTTATATTGTTGTATTGTTACATGGGCGTATACGCCCGATGAAGAATTCCGGGAAGCATCTGACGGCTTGTGTGGCCGGCGGTATATTGTTATGTATTGTACATGGACATATACTGCGCAGATGAAGAATTAGGAGCATATGCGACATCTGGCGGGTTAAACCTTACTCCGTTATATTGTTATTATTGGTTATATGGACATGCCAGCGGCACTGTAGCTGAAGGAATTCGGGGCATGCGGCCACAAATGCAGTGAGTTAAACTCGGTTTATTATTATACCTTATGGACATGTCTACCAGCAGATAGAAGGAATTAGGGAGCATGCGGGCATGATATATATGTAGATATATATTACATTGGCGCTGTAAAGCAGCCGATATAGAAGGAATTCCACGAGCATAACGATATTGTGGGCATGAGACCCGTGGATTATATTTGAGTAATGATTTTTTGAGGCGTGCGTCACGACTTGACATACGCATTGCACATGTTGTGGAAATGGTCTTTTAAAAGATGAAATTGATTTAGCATTACTCTTACATTTGTTAACTGGGCTTTAGAGTATGCGTATTTTGGTTATCATACATGTCTCTTGTTTTATATGAAGCCCAGACCGTTATGATTCCATTACTATATTTTCGATTTCATATACTTGGTACTGTTATGCTGACTTCATGAGGATGCGTTAAATCTGGCGTGTAAGTACACGGTTGTTGATCCTCGCTTTTAGGATCAGTTACGCGTATTAGGAAGCTCCGTTTCTCGGAGCTTATCTTTGGTATAGTCCCTATCATTGTAGGTACTTGTACATTCGAGTATGGCGGGAGCCAGTATTACTGTCGTCGTAGTTGTTATAAAAACTCTTAAGTGCAGTAGTCTTTGTTGTGGGCGGGGTTTGTAAGGATGTACAACCGTTCAAATTTTTATATATATGCGAGAAAAGGTGACGTTTTGGTTAGCGTAAGCCGTTTCTTGTTTCATATCTTGTTTCATATACATGCCCACATTTTATTTCATTGGTTTTCTATGATGTGTTATCACTTTAGGGTTTCGGGTAAGGCACGATCGCGGGCCAGTCGGGTTGTGACGAACATCTCAATTATGGTATTTAGACACCAGAGCAAGCGAATTTGAATTCGAACATATAACACGTCCTTGTCGCCCGGTATGTGATCTCTAATATATTGGCATGTACGTGTCGATACTACATCCACTGATAAGAACATACTTTCCTACTTTGATACTCTCTTATATTTTTGAAGCCTCTACAATCTCCTCTTTTTGGCGAGTAATATGGTAGAAAGATCTGAGTCAACTATCGACTCTGAAGCGTTAGACAATTCAAATACCGTATTTGGATGTGCAATCACTTAGTAAAAGATATGCTCAAATTCTTAGCCACTTGTGGTATTGGTCATTAGTGAGATAATGGCCTCGTGTGTGATGACCTCGTGTATGTTGAACTACAGATGCGCTACGTTTTTAGTAGTGATATGATGCATAGGTTTATTAGTACCTTGATCATTATTCTTCTTCTTGATCTTGAAATCGGAGGATAACCCACAATCCTATAACAATCATTAGTAACATGTCCTTTGCCAACCACGATTTCCACATCTTCTCCAAACATTAGCTTAGGTTTTATATGGACAAGTTCTTCACAGTGGTAAGCTGTTACACCCGTAGTTCGGGACATCACGCCATTTAGAGCGTCTGAAGGAGTAGACTTAAAATTTTAGAAGAGACCAGGAGTTGATGGATTGTTTGGACGGGTTTTAGTCAACTTTGGCGGAGTTATGACTCGTTACATTGAGGTTCTATGTGTTTCAAGGCCTAGTGCGTAGTTCGTTGAGTCTAGTTTCCATGCAACCAAGTGTTCGTCGATAAGACATCGGAGTAGAAAGTTATAGGAGTTACAAGTTCGGTCTTGTGATCGGACGAAATAGGCGGTGTTCGGTGCGTGAGCCACGAGGCCACGCGGCCGGATCGAGGCAGCGGCGCGAAGATCTGATGTTCGCGAGATTGCAGTGCCATGGCCCCACAAAGGGAAGCGAGCGCAGCGCCGAATGTTCAGGAGTCAGCGAGGTTTGTGCCGCGCCAGGCGGATTCAGCGGAAAAAGCGGGAAAATCGATTTCTTCTTTTAAAAGGCCATGGGAGGTGACAAGTGCCACCACACATCTGATGTTGCATGCACTACTTATTGACCAAGTCTTCAAGACTTGGTCATTCTTCAAACTCTCATCTCTCTCTAAAAATAAAGCTCTCCCTTCTCTCTAAAATTTCAAGAGGAAATCTGAAAAAGTGTGGCAAGAAGAAAGCTTGTTGGCTAGCTTGTAGGAGTTGTTGTGGTGGTGTTTTTGGAAAGGAGGATAGCAAGCTTTGTTGGATTAATTTGGCTAAAGCTCTAAGGTAACAATTTTTCTCTTGTAGCTAGTTTTTGATGTTGCATGTAAAGAAGAAAGAACTTGTAGTTGGAAATATTGCTCTTAGATGAATTGCATGTAAGAAATATGGTTGGGATATGAAAGAATTGGATAAGAAGGTTATGTAAGCATGTTGTAGCCTAAATACTACCTTAAACTTGTTAAGTTAGTTGTTGTACATTGTGGGGCAGAATTTTACACATCCAGTTTAGGTGTGTAATCCCGCTTTGAAATGTTTGGATTATTGGGCCTTAAATGTGGCGTTTGGATGTTGAATTCGGCCTTGAAAAAGGTGGCAAAGTATGTAGAAACAAATGCTGCCCGATTTTCCATAGGATTTAGTGACTTTGAACTTGGAATATTCTCATTGAAACTAGAGGTTAATAAGCGTGTCATGGTCATTATAGGTTGACATACTACGTGCGGTATTTTGGACTTAAAGTGGATTGGGAGAGGTATGTGGAACTTTTCTATCTCTTGAGCATGAATGGTTTTACTTATGTGAGTGCGATATACGTGCAAGGTTTGATATCATTACTTGTTTTAAAGATGCCTTGAGTTTTCAAAAGTTAAGGGACTTGATGTGTTCAAGTATATGATTCTTGTTCTCCTTTTAAAATGTGTAAGTCCACTTAGGTTTAGGAAAATGTATTTGACTAGGTATAACGTTAATATAATGACTTTATGGGAAGTTGATTATATTAGCTTTATGAAAGGATTAACAAAGGAAGATTTACTCTAAGTAAAATGAGTGCGGATAAATGATTTGAGGTTGTGAAAGGCAGGTTGGTTTTAAGCATCAATTGCCCAGCGGTTTTAAGTGAAAAAGAGTCATTTTTAAAAGAGTGGAAGTATGTAGTACTTTGGGTTAAATCCCCAGATTTTTCTTTTATTTATGCTATGTATGATGGCCGGTTGAGCTAGGGTAAGAGTATAAATGAGGGTAAATCGCAAGACGTTATACCACCTCTCGGGGTAAGAGTATAAATGAGGGTAAATCCCCAGGCGTTATACCACGCCCGAGTAAGAGTATAAATGAGGTAAATCCCAGGCGTTATACCACCTATTAAGTGGATTTGCTACCCGCGATCGAGAATACCTGCATGCAGTCCGTAGGGCTCGTATCACGACCGTTAGGGGCGTGTATTTGGTTCTTAAGGGCACCCAGTAGTCATACATCCCAGTAACGGTGGAATATAAAACAAGGCAGAAAGCTTTATAAAAATAAGACCACGATTTATGAGAAGCGTCGCCTTTAGGCATATATAAATAAACATGGTTGTGATTACATCAGTATACAACATGACTACATACCTCTAAGAAATATACAACTATGGCGGAATGAGGACAGCCCCGCCATACTACTAATACAAAACTATCTCAGTGGGAGATCATACCCCAAAGTAGAGCCTCGGAGAAGATGGAGCTCACACGCGCATGTAAAAGATCTGGGATGCGGATCTAGCACTGCTTTGCCTTTACTGCGGCATGTTGCGGCCCCGAGAGGTGATCTAACAGTGCAGTATGTGAAACTATAAAGCGAAATGAAATCAAAGTATTTAAAACCTTTTCAAATACAATCGGTTCAATTGCACATAGTGCCACGTCACAAATGACAAATACGCAGATAGGAAAAAGCGCCATGCAGTGCATTCTAGGCGCGAATGATCAGCAGACGTCGCCCATAGTATCATTCTGCGTGCCTAGTCACGGACTTGCGATCGCATATCGTCGCGACGAACGCGTAGGTATTCCTCGCGTCGGGAGCGACCCCGACATCCGCCTGGGCTCCGGCCGCGTAGCCTCGAAAGACGCGTAGTCTCAGCCAGTGCGTAGAATCCCGCGTCGGGCTAAACACGGAATGATCAATCACGGAGCATACCGCTGCTCGCATAGTCTCGCGACGCGTAGGCCGTATAGACCCGCGTCGAGGCAAGCCCAATTATAACATTCGAGGGTAGGTGATACAATAACGACAAGCGGACTTACCGGTTAGCGTAAGCGGCAAGAATGACCCTTTACACGGCGTTTCAAGACACTAACACGGTAGCGTCATAATATATACACTTTATCAAACAAATCTTACTACAACGAGAAATCAATACTAGGCTTTTATAACCAAACAAGTAAATGATTCCTTTTTATCTTTCTTAAGTTATTATACCTAACTTCCCGTAAAGCTAGTATAACTCTTGGCTTTTGTTTTAAAACCAAATATTTATCTTATTAAAAATGATTGATAGTTCTTTTGAAATGCGTCGATTAACATTATTAGGGCTTAAGTCAAAAGACATTTATCGTAGTTATTATTAGGGCTTAAGTCAAGCGACATTATAGTAGTTATTATTCGATTAACACGTATGCGTCTAAAATTTCATATATATGTTAAAATATCATGTAGGAAGAATCACATACCGCCCCACTTAGGCGGAAACCTCGCCAAGTTGAATATGTCGCGACAGAATCGGCTATAATAGTCACGGACATCTATCAAGTCTAGACTACTCTGAAGAGTGCGTTCTAAGCGAGAGGGTTCACGATTCTGCGGATAGTCGAGGCGTATGACCTGCGGTGAGCTATATAAGTCTCTCTTAGTAAAAAGTCCATGTAGTCTGATTCAATTATTCTTCTTTTAAGCCCCTGCTTTGATAACGATTCAATTCGATACGTAATATTCTTCAAGTATTCAATACTTATTCTTATACTTCTACGATGTCGTTCTCAATACAAAAGAGGTTGGGATTATTTACCTCGGTAAGCCCAATAATATCCTAGATAAAGTCGCGCTGAGCAAGGTTTAGCTCTAAGTTATGCTCAGGTAGCTCGAAGAACCTTTTTGGGTTCTTCACAACTTCTACTAAGGACTAAGGGATTTGAAATTTAGGGTATTTTGGGCATTAAAACAATACAAGAAGGCAACTTTTCTACGAGGGAGGGGGTAGATTTGGTGAGCTAGGGGGTAGGCCTGCCAAACTTCCTGAGGAGGGGAGGTGTTGGACGAAGGCTTAAGGAGAGGAGAGGATTTTCAAGACTTGGAAGATAACTTTGTGGATGAAGAACTCTTACGTCTAAAGAAGTATTTATAGCTCAAGCCTTGCCAATCGATGCGAAGATGAAGACAAGTGCAAGGCAAGTGTAGGGTGAAGATTAACTATACACAAATATCCTGCAACTCAGCCGACATGTGAGCACAAAAAGCGTGCAACCTTGTCGATTTCGTCGATGGGCGATTCAAGTCCTGATTGGAGGGTGCCAAGTGTAGCCTCCGTTGGTCAAAATGTTTCGTCTCCGGAAAAATCCAAAAATTAGAAATGGCATAGCGGGAATTTTCCTACGAAAGGCGTGAAAGCGTTTAAATCGGAAGCGATTCTTATAGCGAGTTGTGTACAATTTCGAACAGCTAACTTTAAGGCTAAACTTTTAATGCGTGCGTCCCGCGTACGTACTAAATCTGAGGTATAACATTCTCCCCTCGCGAAACATTCGTCGAATGTTCCTTCCAAGCGATTATCGAAGAAGCTTAGCGATTTGTAAGTGCCGCAGCGGCGAAAATAACACTTAGGCATATATGATAAGCTCGTCGACTACGACTAAGAGCATACGCATGACATTGGCCTTCCGGGTGATACGGGATATCAACGTCGTAATCCTTAAGCTACAACCACGGTCTGCGTAAGTTAACTCCTGCAGGTGAAAGATATCTTTGGAGGCTCTTGTGGCCAGTACGTATAAATATCCACGTGAACCCCATGAATGGTGCCTCAGGATCTTGGCGTGAATCCACGATTGCGACTCCGAATCATGGGTGGGGTAGTTCCTCTCATGTTTCTTGTTTGTCGGGATCGTATGCTATAACTCTGTCATGCTGCGTCAATACGTCCCAACCGATGCACGGCGTCGCACAATACCACGACATAACCATCCGGACCTGCGGAAGAGTAAAGCGAATCTGTGGGCGGTCGTGGTCTCTCTTCGACAGCGGAAACCACGCTCCTGGCATCAGGTCCGGCAAACTTGTTATACGAGTCGGCCTAGTCGATGGTGCGAAGATAAGCAAACTTACTCTGATACAGATAATAACTGCGAGCCGAGCTGCGAACCTGCAGCCGGGTAGTAGAGTACAGGCAAGTCTGATCGCCGATCTTGGCGTATCCTTTCGAATGCCATCGGCCCGAAATATGCCCAAGCATGCTGAAGTCAGCCAAAACTCACATTTGGAAAACTTGGCGTACAAACTGGCTGGTCTGGAAGCTGTCGGCCACGGTCGCCGAATGCTCGCGTGCTCCTGCTCGGCGAGAATAAACCAAGATATCATCGATGAACACTATCGCTGGCGTGTCCAAAATGGTTTGAACACTCGGTTCATCAAATCCATGAATACGCGCGGGCGTTGGTCAACGAAAAGACATGACCACTGAACTCGTAATGCGTCACGTCAGAATGCGATCCAGGGACATCCACCTCCCACGAACGATGATAGCGATCGCGGTCAATCTTGGAAAACATCTCGCGCCACATGGCGGTCAAACAAATCATCGATCACAGGAAGAAATTATCGTTCTTAATGGTCACCTTGTTGCACGTAATCAACACGTGCTTGTCTGCGGCGTCGAGTCCTCTGCTTCACTTAACATCTGGCGCCCGGGAGAAACACGAAATTCTGCTGGGTCGATAAAACCGCTTTTCGGCAAATCTCTGGTTGGTCCTTGACTCTCAACTGGCGGGTGCCATTCACAGCGTATGGCGGAATGGAAATAAGTGAGTGTCGCAATACGTCTATACAAAACTCGATCTCCTCTCAGAAGGATACCGAAGGTCGTCTGAAACACGCTGCGTCAGAATTCTCGACCACTTTGGGCGGTGAAAATCTGGTACCGCGACTTGATTCAAAGATCAAACACGAAGGCGAGATGGTAGATATACCCTTCTGCATTTTTCCTAGCCTTGAGGTAGGAAATAAACCTACCCCGATACCGCGTCTGGTACTCCCTCGCTCGACAAGGCTCACGGGAAGCTGGAACCGTACTACTCTCTCTGCGGTCTACATTGGCGTAGCAAGCTAACCAATCCGTCCCGTGATCACGTCGAAGTCGATCATCTCGACTCTATCCAGTGGTGAGATCCGACGTAAATAGTCACGGAGACAAGCTCTATATGCCAGAGCTACCACCAGATCACCCATTTGGCGTAGCTACCTCGAAAGGGTCCATGGACTCGGGCTATATCCACATCTACTAGCAGCAGGGGAGATATATGTTACGTAGGCCAGTAGAACCGGATCTATCAAAGCATACATCAACCAGGCCCGATAAGGTACAGTGGCGGCATCGGTGAGGCCTCACGATCTGTCGGTTTGGACAAAGCATAAATGCGATTGAGGACCGCTAGAAGCGGGACGCGCCCACGACCTCTTCGCGACCGGCCATGAGTACCTTGCCTCGGCGGCGATGGCTGTCGAGAGAAGGCGGCAGCCCAGACCACATGGGCCCTGCTACCGCCGCGCCACTGTCGGACAAGCTCGCGAAATGACCTGCTGGCCACGCGTATAGCAAGCTCGGTCTGACTCCCGAATGGTATCTACCACAGCCAACACCGAGCGAGATCTCAGCAGTTAGCGCCACACTGCTCGAAATCTGAAGTCACGGGGCCTGACACGCCAGCGCTGACATGCAGAAGATGATGTAAGGCGCTCTGCGCCGGTGTGGTAAACTCGCCTGGCGATCACGCCACTTAATTCACGAGAACCACCAAAGAAGCCGTAGTCTTGGCGCCTGCTTGGCTCACACTGTCGCTCTACCGTGGTCTACGCTCACCGCATCTGGTCGTGAGCTGCCATCTGAGTAATATCCACGCTGCTGAAGGACACACCGCACAAGAGGAACGCTTATGTAATCATCTAATCCGATGACATGGCGATGCACCGATCCTCCATATACGCTGCAGTCGCGGGGACATATCGAGCCAAAGAATCAAACTTCGACATTGTACTCCTCGAATCTGCGTCCTCACTGTCTCGACAGCGAATCTATCATTTCGTGCCTCTCTAAATGCGGCTGCAAGAGAAGTGTGTGAGAAAAGCCTCGAAAACTCATCCCATACTGCTTTGAGTGCATGCTCTCCGGAAAGCTCCAGATCAAACCATCGTTGCGGTATCATACCGTCTGAACCGAATATCACAGACTGGGTCTCGAAGCCTTGATCACCGCGTGATCCTCTGCGGTGACGGATGAACTCCTGCGGATCATCCTCGGCCTCGACGTAAAACTACAGCGGGCTCTGACTAAGAAATCCAGTAGCCTCAGGCTATACGCCTCGGGTGTACCACGTGCGGCCCGGGCTGGGTAAGCCTTCTTAGCGTCGGCTGTCTCGTATCATACAACTCTTCAGCCAAAGGCCGTCTCGCGCCTAACTCTCATACGCCCGGTGTGGGAGCGGGAGGTGTGGGTGCGTGGTCTCTTTGGGGCGGCGTCATAAAACTCGTAGTCTGGTATAGGCTGGGCTGAGCCCTCGTGACTCTGGGTGTCTGCTAGCGGCTCACGCATTTTACGGGCCCGGGGTTGCTGCGTGGAGCATCGCTATTCGGAAAGGAATACGTTAGAGGTCCAACTGTAACCGCGGCTACAAGCACGATCTGAGAATGAGAAGAATGGAAACCAGTCTAAATATCTATAGCTCACGATTATTGGTGTGGTGCATGACACCGATGTCGAACTACTAGATGCGATGTCATTCAGACGCTAGAGGATTAAGCGCTCACGATACCACTTTTGTCACGACGTTCGGCGTGTGAGTGCCTGCAGGTACCCAGTAGTCATACATCGAGTAACGGTGGAATATAAAACAAGGCGAACTTGATTTATAAAAATAAGACCTGATTTATGAGAAAGCGTCGCCTTTCGGCATATATAAATAAACATAGTTGTGATTACATATCCTGGCCCCGCCCAAACTGCATACAACATATTCCTGACCTCTGAGAAATATACAACTATGGCGGGACGGGGCCCGCATACCTACAGTACAAAACTATCTACAACAGGAGAATCATACCCAAAAGTAGAACCTCAGGAGAAGATGGAGCTCGGACACCAACGCATGAAAGATCCTAGGATGCGGATCTAGCACTGCTTGCCTTTACTGCGGCGTGAGCATAGTTTCCTGCGGCCCGAGGTCGATACAGTACCAAGTATGTGAAACTATAAAGAAGCGAAATGAAATCAAAGTATTTAAAACCTTTTCATAAATACAATCGGTTCAATTGCATAGTGCATCACAAACAATAACAACGATAATAGGAAAAAGCGCGCATAGTCTATTCTGGCGCGAATGATCGAAAGCAAGGCCCGGTCGCCCGTAGTATCATTTGCGTGCCTAGTCACGGACTTCCGCGATCCGCATCGTCGCGCCACGGACACGTGAGGTGACCGCCGCGTCGGGCGGCTAACCCGGCGTCGCCTGAAGCTCCGCGACGCAGCGCTCAGACGCGTAGTCTCAGCGGACCGCGTAGAATCCCGCGTGGGCTAAACACCGGAATGATCAATCACGGAGCATACCGCTGCTCGCGTAGTCTACATGAACCGCGCCGGCCGTATAGACCAGCGTCGAGAAGCAAGCACCGGTATAACGATCGAGGGTAGGTGATACAATAGCGAACCGGACTTCTAGGTTAGCAAAGTAAGCCGCAAGAATGACCCCTTACGGCGTTTGAAACACCCGTATGCGTGGCATAATATGTCTACTTTATCAAACAAATCTTACACATAGCAATCAATACATGCACCTGCTTTATAACCAAACAAGTAACTTGATTCCTTTTATCTTTCTTAAGTTGTTATACCTACTTCCTTAAAGCTAGTATAACTCTTAAGCTTTTGTTTTAAAACCAAATATTTATCTTATTAAAAATGATCGATAGTTAACTTTTGAAATCGTCGATTCTTATTATTCGGGCTTAAGTCAAAAGACATTGCGTGGTGTGTCGGCTTAAGTCAAAGCGACATTGTAGTAGTTATTATTCGATTAACAGTATGCGTCTAAAGTACTATATATATGTTAAAATATCATGTAGGAAGAATCACATACATACCGTAAAACCTCACAAGTTGAATATGTCATGCGAAGAATCGGCTATAATAGTCACAGGACATCTATCAAAGTCTAGAGCTACTCGAAGGTCATTCTAAGCAGAGGTTCACAATTCTCACGGATAGTTGGGCAGCCTGACTACCGGGTGAGCTATATAAGTCTCTTGTAAGCGATCTTATGTGAAGTGCAGTTTCAATTATTCTTCTTTTAAACCGCCTACTTGATAGCAGTTCAATTCTATACCATAATATTCTTCAAGTATTGAATACTTATTCTTATACTTACGGTATGCATTCTCTAATACAAAGAGGTTAGGATTATTTACCTCGGTAAGCCCGATAATATCCTAGATAAAGTCGCACTGAGCAGGTTTAGCTCTAAGTTATGCGCTCCGGTAGCTCGAGAAACCTTAAGTTCTTCTGACCTAACCACACTAAGGACTAAGGGATTTGGGCTAGGAGTATTTTGGGCATTATAACAATACAAGAAGGCAGCTTTTCTACCAAGGGAGGGTAGATTTAGGCTGAGGCTGGGGGTAGGCCTCGGCCAAACTTCGAGGAGGGGAGGTGTTGGGCGAAAGGCTTAAGGAGAGGAGAGGATTTTTCAAGACTTGGAAGATAACTGTGGATGAAGAACTCTTCATCTAAAGGGGTATTTATAGCTCAAGCCTTGGCCAACATTAGCCAAGATGAAGACAGTGCAAGGCAAGTGTAGGGTGAGGATTAACTATACACAAATATCCTGCCAACTCAGCGACTTGCATACGCGTGGACTCGTGCCAAAGCCTCGAATTTCGTCGATGGATGATTCAAGTCCACGATTGGAGGTACAGGTGCTAAGTGTAAGCCCTCCGTTGGTCCAAAATGTTTCGTCTCTCGGAAAAATCGTAAAAATTAGAAATGGCATAGCGAATTTTCCTACGAAGGGTGGAAAGCGTTTACGTCGGAAAGCGATTCTTATAGCGAGTTATGTACAATTCCGAACTTGGCTAACAGGTGAAACTTTTTATGCGTCGTCCTGGCGTCATACTCGAAATCTGAGGTATAACATTCTCCTCTCCGAAACATTGCACATCGTGGAATGTTCCTTCCCAAGCAGATTATCGAGCGGTTGTGGGAGTGCCACGCGTGAAATAACAACAGGCATAATGATAAACTCGTGCGAGCCTCGACTTCGAGCATGCGCGCTGGCGTGATGTGGCCTTACGGGTGATGCAGAGGATATCAACATGTCGTAATCCTTAGCAACTCACACTCACGCCAAATCTCGCATGCGGCCAAGTTCGACTCATACGGCAAATTGAGAAAGATATGCGGAGGCTCTTGTGCCCAGTGCGTATAAATATCCCACGTGAACCCGGCATACAAATAGTGCCTCCAGGATCTTGGGAAGTGTGAATCACGCGTGCGCGACTTTCAAATCATGGGTGGGGTAGTTCTGCCGTGTTTCTTGGTATTCAGGGATGCATGTATGCTATAACCACTGCCATCAACTGCATCCATAATGCCAACCGACGAGTGCTGGTGACGCATCACAATACTGCGACACCAACACATCTGGACCCTACGGAAGGAGAGTAAAGCGAGGCGGTCGTCGGTCTATAACTTTACGTGGCTGGAAACCATGCGAGCATGTGATCGGCATTTTGAAACTTGATGCGCATACAGTCAGACCTAGTCAATGAGATGCGGGAATGAAAGCAAACTTCTCCTCACGAACGCCGATAATAATAACTGCATGAGGCCCGAAGCTGCGAACCTGCGCGCCGGAGTAGTGCAGGTCTAGGCTCAAGAATCACGGTTGCGCTCGATCTTGGCGGTATCTGACTCGAATACCGTCAGCCAGAGCAATATGCCCGAGCGCCACTGAAGTCAGCCAAAACTTCACGTTTGGAAAACTTAAGCGTATAATGTAGTCTGGAGAAGCCCATCGGCCGCAGATCCATCTCGAAATGCTCCGCGTGCTCTGCTCTGGCGAGAATAAACCAAAGATATCAATTCGATGAACACTTTATCACGAATGTGTCCAAAAATGGTTTGAACACTCGGTTAAATCAAATCCATGAATCTGCGGCCGGAGCATTGTAGTCAAACCGAACATGACCACCTGAACTCGCATAATGCATCGTCAGATCGGAATCACGATCCTAGGGACATCCAGCGCTCTACACGACACGAACACATTGATAGCGATCGCGGATCAATCTTGGGAGAAACATCTACGCCTGCTGAAGCGGTCGAACAAATCATCCGATCACCCAGGAAGGGGGTTATACATTCTTAATGGTCACCTTGTTGTTTGCACATGTCAACACACATGCGCCGTGCGTCGATCGCTTCTTCTTCTCGAACAATCACCGGCGCTCCCAGGGAGAAAGCGCTCGTCTGATAAAGCCTTTTTCCGGCCGTCAATCCCTGCAGATCCTTGACTCTCTCGACTCGGCGGGTGCCGTTACGTATGGCGAGAATGGAAATGGTAGGAGTGTGCGAACAATATCCCTATACAAAACTTCGATCTCCCTTTGGGAGGGATGCAGGAGAATTAAATGCAAATGCGGAAGGCTGCGTCACGGGTCGTGTAACGGACCCATTGAAAATGCGGTCTGCGCCGGCCGATTATCAAACACGACGAGATGGTAGATATGCCGCCACGGTACCACGTCTTCTAGCCTTGAGGTAGGAAATAAACCTACCGCTCGGCGATGCGGTGCTCCATCGCTCGACTTAATGGCTCGCCGAGGAAAGCTGGGCGAAGTACTACTCTGCCTCTCTGCGGATCCTACATTGGCGCCATGCAAGTAAGCGCAATCCGTCCCAGTGATCACGTCAGAAATCCGATCATCTCAGCTATGTCCCGAGTCGGCTGAGGTCGAGCGGCATTGTAAATAGTCACGAGGACAAGCTCTGTATACCGTAGAGCTACTGCAGAGATCACCCGGCCCAGGCGTAGCTGCCTCGAAAGTGCAGCGGACTCGAGGCTATATCCACACATCACTGTAGCGAGAGATATATGGGGCGGTAGAACCGGATCTATCAAAGCATACTGCGTCAAACCCAAGCCCGATAAGGTACACATGTGGCTTGACATCGGTGAGGCCTCACACGATCAATAAATCGGAATACAGACAAAGCATCTAAATGCGGTTACGAGGACCGCTAGAGCTGGACCGCGCCCCACGACCTCTGCCCGCGACCGTGGTCCATGAGTACACTTTGCCCTCGGGGAAGCGATGCGCTGTCGGGGATGAAGAAAGCGGACGAAGAGACCAGCATGAGTAGGCCACACTACGGTAGCGCCACTCCCGGTCGGACAAGGCTCTCGCGAAATGACCATTGGCCTGCAAGTATAGCGAGGCTCGAAGTACACGGCTCCCGAGAATGGTATTATCGTACCACAGCCCAGGCTGTTTGGCGGATCTCGAGCAGGTTAGCACCCGCGCTACCACTGAAATCGAAGTCCCCCAGGGCCACGACCACGCCCCATTGCTCACGGCTGTCACAGAAGATGATGTGGGAGCGCCTTTCTGCGTTGGCCACGGTGTGGTGCAAATCTGGACTCTGGCGATGCGCCCACCACGAGGGCCTGAAAAGAACCGGCCCAGTCTTGGCCTTACCTTTGCTGCGTGTCGCTCTGCCGTGGTCTCTCGCTGACTGCCAGCATCCTAGTCATGAGCTACGCATCTGACGGAGTAATGTCCGTGCACAGGTGAAGGACCTTGCACTTTACAGGAGCTACGGCCATGTAATCGCCTAGTCCGATGACATAGCGATGCACGATCCTGCGTATACTGCTGCAGTCTGAGGGACATGCTCGAGCCAAAGAATCAAACTTCGACATTGTACTCCCTCGTTATGCGTCCTCCACGTCTACCGGCAACAAGAGATCTGTCGGCTCGTGCCCTCGCAAATGCGGAGGCAGAAGTGTGTGAGAAAAGCACTCACGAGAAGCTTCGTCCATCTTTATTTGAGTGCATTACTCTCCACGGGGAAAGCTCCAGTAAGATCAAACGATCATTTGCGCGGTATCCGCGGCCCGATCGCAAGCGAGATATCCGCAGGACTTCGAGTCTGCGAAGCCTTGATCACCGCGTGCCAATCCTCTGCGGTGACGGATGAACTCCTGCGGATCATCCTCGACCTTTCGACTTTGTAAAACTCTGGCGGGCTACAACTCAAGAAATCCAGCCAGCCTCAGCCCATGTCGCCTCGGGTGCGCTCGGGTGCGGCTGGGTGGGCTTTAGGCTGCCGCATCCGACTCCTCGCATAAATATCTGTACCACAACTCTACAGCCAAAAAGGCCCGGGCCATCTCCTTGTACCCCAACTCACTCCGCCGGTACATGGGAGCAGGGAGGGTGTGCGTCTTTGTAGTCTCTCTTCCAGAGCAGCCAGCGTCATCGAACTCGCCGTCTGGCGTTTATGAAAGTGGGCACTGGCCCTGCGCTGACTCTAAGATTGTCTGCTCTTAGCGACTCCCACTCATTTGCACTTGCCCATACGGGCGGGTTGCACTGCAGTGGGCATACTTTATTCACGGAGAAGGAATACGTTAGAGGGTTAGCGCCTATAATAACCTGACTCTAAAGCGCGATCTCGGAGATGAGAAGAATGGAAACCAATCCTAAATATCCTATAGCCTCACCGATTATTGGTGTAGTGCGCAACAGCTGCAGGATAATGAGACTACTAGATGCGGTGCATGAGCAACTTTCGAGTAGTTAAGCGCGCTCACGATACCACTTTGTCACGACCACGTTCGGGGCAGTAGTGTACAGTGCCTTCTTGCGGCACCAGTAGTGCATACATCGAGTAACGATGAGATATAAAGCGAAGGCGAGGAAGCTTGATTTATAAAGATAAGACCTGATTTATGAGAAAGCGATAAACCTTTGGCATATATAAATAAACATGAGTTCAGCGATTACATCCAGTTGTACAAACACAACTTCTGACTCTACTAAGGACCTGCAGGAAATATGCAACTATGGCGGAATGGGACCGCCATCTGCCTCAACTGACAAAACTATCTACAATACGGGGAGATCATGCCCCAAAGTAGAGCCTGCAGGAGAAGATGGAGCTCACGACACCAACGCCTTGAAAAGATCCCTGAGGATCACCTTGGATGCAGCACACCATTTGCCTTTACTGCGGCATGAGCGCGGCCCAGAAAGGAGTCGGTCGCTGACTACAGTATGTAGAAACCTATAAAGAACTAAAAATGCCAATCAAAGTATTTAAAACCTTTTCACAAATACAATGTCGATTCAATTGCGCATAGTTACGCATCACAAACAACAAGCGATAATAGGAAAAACTGCCAGCGAGGTCTATTACAGGCGCGAATGATGAAAGCAAGGCGATCGCCCCGCCAGTATCATTACGCGTGCACGATCACTGAACTTCCGCGATCGCGTAGGTGGTCGCGCCACGAGACCGCGCGAGGTATTCCCGCGCATCGGGGGCAGCGACCCGGCGTCGCCTAGGCTCCACGTACCTGCGCGCCAAAAAAAGGCGCGCATAGATCTCCAGCGGAGGCCGCGTAAATCCGCGTCCAGGCTAAACACGGAATGATCGATCACCGGAGCATCTGCATTGCTCGCGTAGTCTACGCGAACCCGTAGGCGCGTATGGGCGCGTCGAAGCGACCCTCGACCTCTTGATCGAGGGTAGGTGATACAATATGATGCGGACTACCGGTTAATAGCGGCGTAAGCCACAGCCAAGAATGACCCGCCACCACCTTTAGACACTAACGGGTAGCGTCAATATGTCTACTTTATCAAACAAATCTTACTACATACTTGAAATCAATACATGGCTTTATAACCAAACAAATGCTTAGTTCCTTTTATCTTTCTTAAGTTTATTTATGCTAACTTCCCGTAAAGCTAGTATAACTCTTAAGGCTTTTATTTAAAAACCAAATATTTATCTTACGGTAAAAATATTCGATAGTTCTTTGAAATCGTGAGTTAAGCATTAATCGGGCTTAAGTCAAAGAGCGTTGCAGTGTTATTGTCGAGCTTAAGTCGAAGCGACATTGCGTAGTTATTATTCGGTTAACGTATGCGTCTCTGGTACTATATATATGTTAAAATATAAATGCTTAGGAAGAATCACGTACATATAATGAAAACCTCTGCGAAGTTGAATATGTAGAAGAGAATCGGCCTATAATAATCGAGCATCATCAAAGTCTGGAACTGCTGCGAAGGTGGGTACAGCAGAGGGTTCACGATTAGGATGGTCGGCGTACGACCCTGCAGGTGAGCTATATAAGTCTGTAAAAAGCGATGCATAGTGCAGTTCAATTATTATTTGGCACGCTAAGCCTTCTTTGTGATAGCAGTTCAATTCTATTCTGTAATATTCTTACAAGTATTCAATACTTATTCTTATATACGGTATGCATTCCTACAATACAAAAGAGGTTAGGATTATTTACCTCGGTAAGCCCAATAATATCCTAGATAAAGTGCTGGTAAGAGGTTTAGCTCTGGTTATGCGCTCAGGTAGCTCGAGGCAAGTTATTTCCACGACTTCTCACCCAGGACTAAGAAGTTTGGGCTAGAGGGTGGCTGGGCATTATAACTTGTCTGAAAGCGACTTTTCTACGAGGAGGGGGTAGATTTCGGCTAGGCTGGGGGTAGGCGCCGTAGCTTCCTGAGGGGAGGGGAGGTGTTGGACGAAGGCTTAAGGGGAGAGGAAGAAGTTTTCAAGACTTGGAAGATAACTTTGTGGATGAAAGACTAACCGTCTAAAAGTATTTATAGCTCGAGCATAGTAGCTTGATGGCGAAGATGAAGACAAGTGCAAGGCAAGTGTAGGGTGGGGATTAACTATACACAAATATCTGCCAAGCTCGCGGCTTGTGCCGAACCTGGCGTGCAGAGCTCGATTCGTCGATGAATGATTGAGTCCACAGTTGGAGGGTGCCCAGTATCGCCCTCCAGATTTGGTCCAAAATGTTCGTCTGCCGGAAAATCCATAAAAATTAGAAATGGCATGCTTTGTATTTTTCCCCTCTGGCGTGAAAGCGTTTAGTCGGGCTTGATTCTTATAGCGAGTTGTGTACAATTTTAGGAACTTGGCGGCACAGGCTAAACTTTCGTCGTCCTCAATCATCTCTCCGGAAATCACGAATTATAACGGCTCATGCGGGTGAAGCCAGTCCCGTCACGGGTGTCTGACCTATCACGAGGAATACCTCAAATGCGGGTCGCACGGCAACCCGTGCGGGTGAAATAGTCGGTAGGAGTG
>CM056739.1:33580108-33820947 GCA_029844215.1 Przewalskia tangutica | reverse complement strand
AAGGTGGAAGTACATGATTCTGAGGAGATTAACTTATTCCGTAGAATAGGAACCTTATACTTAGAATTATTTCTGCGATGCAGAACTGAAGTTGATAGATATATTGTGGTTATTATGGGTGGATTGTCCTACTGCACGCATACTAGAGCTTGGCTTGTCAGGATTAATGAAGAGGTATATGATTCTTCCTATCCTCTTGAGCACGATTGTCAAGGTTAGAACTATATAAAGACGATGGCGACACGCTGTTAAATGAATTTGGTTGTCTTTGTTTGGTTTAAATATAAAGTGTTATAATAGCTTTATGGGAAGTTAGTTATAGCAACTTTGGCGAAGATAAAAGAATGGGCAGTCGATTATTCTAAAAATATAAAGAGACTTAATTTTGAGAATTAAGCAGAGATTTGATAAGTGGAAAGATAAGTAGGACTTCTAGTTCATAAATGATTTGATTTTTTGGGAAAGTAGAATAATTTGATTTAAGAGATATAGGTTACTTGTTTGTAAATGTAACTTGTTTTTAACTTGTCTTGGATTTGGAAAGAGTATAATCATGCGCTTGTTTTAAAAGTGTTAGGCCAACTTGGTTTAAAAGTAGTGAGTTTAAACACTGAGAGTTGTCTTGATACTACTAAACAGTATTGAAAGTGCAGGTGTGGGTTTTTACTAAAAGGGATCTTTTAAGAGAGTTGAAGATGTAGTACACAGGGTTTGAAAACCCTGGGATGGCGTGAAATGAATGGTAGCACAGCGTATGGTAATTTGTCTGTGCGTTGCTTGTGATAGCCTTCGTTGCAAGGTGCAAAAATTGTGATTCTTATGCTACCGCTGGCTTCTCTCATTGGAGGTCTAGGGTATATTGTTGTTGCATACATGGACGTTCATATGCCGATAGCACTCAGATGAAGAATTAGGGCATGCGGCCGTGCGGCGTTAAACTTCCCCTGCAGATATTGTTATTGTCGTTATCATGTTACGGATACGTATACCTTGACCGATGAAGAATTCCCGGGGTACGCGCTCACGCGTACGTTAAAACTCCCGAGTACAGTTGTTATTGCTTGTTACAATGGATACGCTCGCATCGCACGTAAGCATTCCGGGGCATGCGCCGTGCGCGAGTTAAACTCGTATATTGTTACGTTATTTATTACATGGATACGTTCACGCATACTGGCGAAGCGAATTTCGGCGTGCGACGTCTGGCGGCAGTATATTGTTATTGTTGCCACATGGACATGCGGTGCACCTAGACCGGAAAATTCGGAGGCATGCGGCCACTGCGCGTTAAACTCCGTGATATCGTTATTGTATTTGTTACATGGACGTATACGCATAGCTTCGGCGGCAAAATTCAGGCGTGCATACGCCGTGGCGGCGATATATTGGTTATTGTTGTAGCATGGATACGCTCGCACCGATGTAAGAACCTGGCATGCGGCACGCGTTACTGCGTCGGGTTATTACACCAGATATATTGTTATCAGTATTATGGTTACATGGACACGCCCCGATGAAGAATTCCTGGGGCACGCGCTACCCGTGCTGCTGAGTTAAACTCCCGGTTATTATTATTGCACCATGGACATATCTACACCTGAAGGAATTCCGGCATCACACTACGACAAGGGCATGATATATATGTAGATATATATTACATCAGGCAGCGAGCCGTATAAGGAATTCCACGGGCACGCTGATATCGCGGTACGTAGGACCCGTGGTTATATTTGAGTAATAATTGAGTACGCGCCCACGACGTCATACGATTGCCTATATCAGGAAATTGTCTTTAAAAGATGAAATTGATTGCATTACTCTTGTTGTTAACCAAAGCCAGATATCAGATTTTGGTTATCATACATGTCTCTGCTTTATATAGATTATGATTCCATTACCAGATTTTCAGCCACATACTGCACTGCAGACCGACTCCTTGCCGCGCTCATGCCGCATGGCAGAGGTACACCCGCTTGTTGATCCTCGCTGGATCAGCGGCTCACAGATCGGGAAGCCCGCTTCTCAGAGCCTTATCTTTGCATAGTCCTCTGTCATTGTAGGTACTTGTACATTCGTGGTGCACGCGCTCGCCCCCCATTTATATAAAAACTCTAGAGGTCCAGGTAATCAGGCGGGGTTTGTAAAGGATGTGCTATTCAGTTTTTATATATATGCAGAAAGGTGGCCAGCTTTAGTTAGCTTGTTTCTTGTTTCATATCTTGTTTCATGTCTATGATTTTATTTCTGGTTTTTCTCACGTGTTATCACTAGGGTGTCTGGTAAGACACTTGCCGATCCGAGGCAGTCTGAGTTGTGACAAAAGTGGTATCGAAGCGCTTAATCCTCAAAGTGTCTACATACCGTATCTAGTAGAGTCTTGATTATCGGCGTGTTGCGGCACTACACCCATATCGTGGAGGCCGCGAGATATTTAGGATTGTTTCCATTCTTCTCACCTGAGTATTGCCTTAGAGCCGTGGTTATGTCGACTCCTGGACGTATTCTTATGATAGCTTTATGCCTCTACGCAGACAACCAGAGCCCGGGCGGCAAGGCAGAATGGAGTCGCGAGCAGAGCACAGAGGGTTACGAGCACGTGCCCATCTTTACGAGTGGTGCTTGCGGCGAATACGACGCATGCCCACTTCGTGAGAGTTTAGAGTAGAAATGTCTCTACCGGTGCCACGCACCGAGACTTCATCCCACCGACTGTGAGCCGACAATATGGATTGGCTGAGAGATGGCGCTTATTAGCCAGATCGTGGCAAGCGCCGAGGATGCGACAGCGAGGCGCGGTTAGGTTGTACCCGCAGTTCACCCTAGATCCGATAGTTCGAGACTTGGACTTTTTGAGTCGCAATCCACCGTAGTTCTATGGGTCGAGGACTCGAGGATGATCCTCGAGTTTATCCGACAGCGCGATCGTGACGAGCGATCACGCCTCTGAGCGAGTCGGTGGTATTGAAGTTCACATCGCGTGATATCGCGATGATCGTTTTATCTACGGAACTATCCCGGGAGCAATGCGCACCAAATTTGGGATGAGTTCGTGAGGCGCTTAGCCATTTCTTGCCTCCGCAGATGGCGAGGGCTCGGCCGATAGGATATTTGATGTCGAGGCGCACCCGCGACGGTTCGGGAGTACAATGTAAGTTTGACTCATCGTTTCAGACGCCCCCACCTTAGCGCGCACGTGGAGGATGCAGTGCACCGCTATGTCACAGGCTCGACGATTACTTAACAGAGGTTTCACGGGAGTATCTCTTCACCGGCACGGACATAGCCCGATACGAAGCTATGCGCGGCGGCGAGGCGTAGGAACGCAGAGGTTAATGACCGTGATCGCATAAGAGGCGAGACAGCAGGTCCTTTCGTAACTTTCGAAAGGCATCGCCTCGAATAATGACTAGTTTTGCGCCTCCGCCAAGACAGTGGTCCTCCGCGCCTTCGTGGCATCCAGTATCTGTGAGCAGTCAGCTCGCGGTCTGTGTTTTCGTGAGTAGGGTGTTAAGCCAGACGCAGCCCACCCCTACCAGTGTGGTCGAGCGTGGTAGACCTCATTTTGAGTGTCGGCTTGCTAAGGAGCTCATTATATCTGCGGCCGTCAGGCCATTTTACAGGACTATCCAACCGTATGAGCGGATGTTACGACTCACCCTTTCTGTGATCATGGGTCGTTCTATCGACTATGCGCACTACGGCGTGACTATAATTAGGCGGCGACGGGCAAAGTGAAGCTAAATAGTTACGGTATATCTTCGAATTTTGCAGACTCAGAGGTGTTATTAGCATGGTGATTGTATGTTAAGTGTTATGTTGGATAGCATTGTGTAATTTGTGATTTAGAAAACCCGTTAGTAAAAAGGTAAGTTTGGGGACATGGAGATTGTGAGCCTTAGAATATCGGACGACTGTAGACCTTAGATACAAGCGTCGTCTCGAGTGAAAGATTTACTGCTGATCTCGTGATGACCAGATGCGCTGGATTTAATTGTGTGATAATCCTGTGGGTCGCGTGGAATGAAAGTGGGTAGTTGAGCTAAGAAGACCACTGAGGCTTTCATGACTTAAATAATGAGATTGTTCGGACCGGAACAAGAGTTTTGTAACGGCTGGGTCGGGTTGAGGCCATATCACGTCAACCCGCAGCCGAATGAGACGGGTCGGTGAGGTGGTCCCGCCATGTGATAGTAATGCGGTGCCAGCCCAAGTTAGGTAACCATCAGACGTAGTTCACGGACGCGCTCACTGTGACCAGTCGTGAAGGTCGAGTACGGCCTTAAAGAAAATTCAAGCTAGTGAAATAACCAAGTTCGAGACGGTAACTCAAGGTTTCGAAATCACAATAATCAAGCATGGTATGTGTAATAGAAAGAGTCCGGTGTACGGTATACAAACGAGTAAGAAAAGAAGCTTAACACGTGTTAAGAGAATGGAAGTGATTGTTTATGCAGGCGGAAGGTCACGAGGAGAGTATCCTTTAGACCACGGGCGCAGAGCTAATTGCGGATGCTACACGCTAGAGCGTGATTCTCGTTGACTTGGATGTAAGTATTGGCGCGCTGTGTTATATTATGTCCACGGGTACGATTGGTTTTGTAAGTATAATAGCCAAGACTATACCGCACGTGTGTGTTTGGAGACTTAGAAGGAACATTCGACTAATGTTTCTAAGGGGAAGAATGTTATACCCGTAGCCTGTGGTATGTATGTGAGGACGCACGTGCGAGAACACGCATACGTAAGAATGGAAAGGAAGAAAGATTTGATTTTCCGACGGAAAATTTTTCGATTTTGGTAGGAAAAAGGTTCAGAACGGGAATCGATTCCCGATTTGGTATTCTGACTGGGAATATAATAGAATTATGGATTTTATTTTACGGAATTGGTAACGAGGCGCCCACGGGAGGAATTTACGGTTTTGTGGGGCCCACTTTGTTTTCTAGATAATTGACATTATGGATATTTCCTGGAGATGAAATATTTGGATTTAATGCGGGCGACACGTGTCACCCCTTGTGGCTAAGAGGCGAATTGGCGTGCCGGCCTCGCCGATTTGTGTCGAGCATGCGGCTAAGCCCTTGTCTCAAGCTTGTCTTGCTTGGATGTGCCATTCGTGGCACACACACTTGTTCCCCAATCTCACCACACACTTGTTTTCATCCTAGCCATTGGTTGGCCTATAAATACCCCCCCCCCCCTTGAGATTGCAAGACTTCATCCACACTTGAGAGTTTCCAAGATTTGAAATACTCCCTCGCCTCTCCTTGTTACTCTGCACAACCCCCACCAAAGTTGTCCAAAAATCCTTACACTTTTAATTGTTTTCCTTAATGTATTAGGAAGATTGTGAACCAAGAGTTGGAAAAGATTTCACATCCCTAGCCTTTGAAACTCACCTTGGCCGAAAGTTGCCTAGTTTGAGCCTAAGGTGTTCTTCACTTTGAGTTGAATCTTGAAGAGAGTTGGTTAGAGCTTAAGGGTTGCTTGTAGCGTACTGGAACGCAAAGAATCGGAGCTAAGATTCCTAAGGATCGACTTTTAAGCATTGGATAATTTTGGGCTTATCGAGGTAATGATCTTTGTCCTTCTATTGTAATTGATATTATATGTCAGGTAGAGTATATAATCGAGTATGGTACGTGATGTAGGTTGAAAAGAAATGGACCGCTTTAGTATATTGTAAGGCAGAATTTTACACGCCCGCCAGGCGTGTAATCCCTCGAGTTGTTGTATTATCGCGCCTTTAAATGTGGCATGTCAAGCTATTGATATCGTGCCTGGAAAAAGTGGAAGTACATAGTTACAGTGAAGTACGCCCAATTTTCCGAGAATAAGGAACCTTATACTTAGAATTATTCTACATGAGAACTAGAAGTTGATAGATATATTGGTTATTATAGGTGGATTGTTACGCGCAAGATACTCGACTTGGTTGTGGATTGCCAAGAGGTATGTGATTCTTCCTATCCTCTTGAGCATGATTGTTGTGAACTATATAGTACGGTAGACGTACGTGTGTTAAATGAATTTGGTTGTCTTTGTTTGGTTTAAATATAAAGTGTTATAATAACTTTATGGGAAGTTAGTTATAGCAACTTTATGAAGATAAAAGAATGGCTTGATTATTCTAAAAAGATAAGAGACTTAATTTTGAGAATTAAGAGACTTGATCGTGAAAGATAAGACACTTAGTTCATAAACGATTTGATTTTTGGGAAAGGAGAAGTAATTTGATTTAAGAGTATAGGTTACTTGTTTGTAAGTAACTTGTTTTTAACTTGTCTTGATTTGGAAAAGTATACTTGGCGTTGTTTTAAAAGTGTGAGCCACTTGGTTTAAAAAGTACTTGATTTAAACATGAGAGTATCTTGATACTACGGGTATTAGTACCGTGTGGTTTTTACTAAAAAGGAGATCTTTTTAAGAGAGTTGAAGTATGTAGTACCTGGGGTTGAAAACCCGGATTTTTGGCATGAAATGAGAGTCTAGAAGTATGGTAATTTGCCTGTGCTTGCTTGTGATAGCCTTGTTGTTCAAAAGTTGTATTCTTATGCTATCGCTCTCTCACCCGAGGGCCAGATATTGTTATTGTTGCTATACGGACATGTCTCGCAGATGAAGAATTTCGGGGCTTGCTACGCGGCAAGTTAAACTCAATATATTGTTATTGTTGCATGGACGTATGCCGGATGAAGAATTCGGGCATGCGGCCACGCGCGGTTAAACTCAGATATTGTTATTGTTGTTATACGGATACGTCCGCACCATGAAGAATTTCGGGGCAGCCACGCATGCAGATATTGTTATTGTTGTATATGGACATCGCCGATGAAGAATTTCGGGCATGCGCTACGCGGCGTTAAACTCCGTATATTGTTATTGTTGTTACATGGACATATCCGCACTGGCGAAGAATTCGGGGTACGCGACCACGCGGCGTTAAACTCGGAGATATTGTTATTGTTGTTACATGGATACGCTCGCACGGCGAAGAATTCGAGCATGCGCTGCGGCGGCCAGATATTGTTATTGTTGTATACGGACATGTCGCAGATGAAGAATTCCGGGTATGCGGCTACGCGGGTTAAACACCCGTATATTGTTATTATGGTTATACGGACATACGCGCACCGATGAAGAATTAGGGGCATGCGCACGCTGTGTTAAACTCGCTTTATTATTATTGCACTATGGACGCATGCTACATGGGTGGAGGAATTCGGGGCATGCGCGCATGATATATATGGATATATATTACATCAGCCACGCCAGCGATGGGCGAATTCCACGAGCACGCTTGATATTGTGGGTACGAGACCGTGGTTATATTTGAGTAATGATTTTGAGGCACGCCCCCGACTTGATACGATCGCTTATATTGTGAAATGGTCTTTAAAGATTTAAATTGATTTGCATTACTCTTGTTGTTAACTGTGCTTTGTATCTCAGATTTTGGTTATCATACACGTCTCTTGTTTTATATGATCGTTATGATTCCATTACCGTATTTTCGATTTCATATACTTGTACCGTTGTATCGACTTTTCGGACGCGTCAAATGCGCCGCAGAGGTTATTGTTGATCCTCGCTTTAGGATCACAGCTCACAGATTGGAAGCCCGCTTTCTCGAGGCTTATCTTTGCATAGTCCCCTATCATCAGAGGTACTTGTGCATCTGTGGTATGGCGTGGCCCCCATTCCGCCATAGTTGTTATAAAACTCTTGAGGTCCAGTAATCTGCAATGTGGTTTGTAAAGGATGAACTGCTCAAATTTTTATATATACGCAGAAGGTGACCGCTTAGTTAGCATGTTTCTTGTTTCATATCTTGTTTCATGTCTATGATTTTATTTCCGCTGGTTTTTCTATGATGTGTTATCACTAGGGTTTCCGGGGTAAGGCACCAGTCGCGGGCCCAGGTCGGGTTGTGACACTGAACATCTCAATTATGGTTATTTAGACACCAAGAGCAAACTGAATTTGAATTCAGGAACATATAACACATCCTTCAGTATGTGATCTCCTAATATATTGGCATCTTCTGTGTCAATACTACATCTACCACCAATAGGAACTTATACTTTCCTACTTTGATACTCTCTTATATTTTTGAAGCCTCTACAATCTCCTTACAACGAGTAATATGGTAGAAAGATCCTGAGTCAACTATCCAACTCTGAGCATTAGACAATTCAAATACCATGTTGGATGTGCAATCACTAGTAAAAGATATGCTCATTAGCCACTATTGGTATTGGTCATTAGTGAGATAATGGCCTCATGTGTGATGACCTCATGTATGTTGAACTCTAGATGCACACTACACATTTTTAGTAGTGATATGATCTGTAGGTTTATTAGTACCTTGATCATTATTCTTCTTCTTGATCTTGAAATCAGGAGGATAACCCACAATTCTATAACAATCATTAGTAACATGTCCTTTGTAACCACAATTTCCACATACTTCTCCAAACATTAGCTTCTTAGGTTTATATGGACAAGTTCTTCCTGGTGGTAACTGTTACACCCCGTAGTTCAGGACATGCTTATGAGAGCGTACGAAAGGGAGTAAGACTTAAAATTTTAGAAGGACAGGTTGATGGATTGTTTCGGACGGGTTTTAGTCAACTTTGAGGCGGGTTATGACTCGTTACATTGAGGGTTCCTATGTGTTTCAAAGGCCTAGTGCGTAGTTCGTTGAGTCTAGTTTCCAACGCAACCAACTGTTCGTCGATAGACTCGGAGAAAGTTATGGGAGTTACGCGGTCGCGCAATAAATATGTTTCGGCCATGAAGCACAATGGCCGCCAGACGATGGCGGCGCGCCGTAAGATCTAGTGTTCACCGAGTTGCAGCGCCAGGGAAGCAGGTCGCCACAGCGCAGCGCCGAGGCGTTTTAGGTTTCCAGCAGGCTACAAGGCCGAGGATTGACGGATTTGGCGTGAAAACTGAGAAAATCGATTTCTTCTTTAAAAGGCCATGGAGGGTGACGTGCCCCCATCTGATTTTGCATGCACTACTTATTGACCAAGTCTTCAAGACTTGGTCATTCTTCAAACTCTCATCTCTCTCTAAAAATAAAGCTCTCCCTTCTCTCTAAAATTTCAAGCGGAAATCTGAAAAAGTGTGGCAAGAAGAAAGCTTGTTGGCAAGCTTGTAGGAGTTGTTGTGGTGGTGTTTTGGAAAGGAGGATAGCAAGCTTTGTTGGATTAATTTGGCTAAAGCTCTAAGGTAACAATTTTTCTCAGAGCTAGTTTTGATGTTGCATGTAAAGAAGAAAGAACTCAGAGTTGGAAATATTGCTCTTAGATGAATTGCATGTAAGAAATATGGTCGGATATGAAAGAATTGGATGTTAAGGTTATGTAAGCATGTTGTAGCCTAAATACTACCTTAAACTTGTTAAGTTAGTTGTTGTACATCAGGGCAGAATTTTACACATCCAAGTTTAGGTGTAATCCCCTTTGAAATGTTTGGATTGTTGGGCCTTAAATGTGGCGTTTGGATGTTGAATTTACTTTGAAAAGGTGGCAAAGTATGTAGAAACAAAGGAAATGCTGCCCAATTTTCCATAGGATTTAGTGACTTTGAACTTGGAATATTCTACATTGAAACTAGAGGTTAATAAACGTATCATGGTCATTATAGGTTGACATACTACGTGCGGTATTTTGGACTTAGCAAGTGGATTGACCGGAGAGGTATGTGGAACTTTTCTATCTCTTGAGCATGAATGGTTTTACTTATGTAGTACGATATACGTACAAGGTTTGATATCCCTTACTTGTTTTAAGGATGCCTTGAGTTTTCAAAGTTAAGGGACTTGATGTGTTCAAGTATATGATTCTTGTTCTCCTTTTAAAATGTGTAAGTCCCTTGGGTTTTAGGAAAATGTATTTGACTAAGGTATAACGTTAATATAATGACTTTATGGGAAGTTGATTATATTAGCTTTATGAAAGGTTAACAAAGGAAGATTTACTCTAAGTAAAATGAGTACGGATAAATGATTTGAGGTTGTGAAAGGCAAATTGGTTTTAAGGCATCAATTGCCCAACAGTTTTAAGTGAAAAAGAGTCATTTTTAAAAGAGTGGAAGTATGTAGTACTTTGGGTTAAATCCCCAGATTTTTCTTTTATTTATGCTATGTATGATGGCCGGTTGAGCTAGGGTAAGAGTATAAATGAGGGGTAAATCCCTAAGACGTTATACCACCTTCTCCAGGGTAAGAGTATAAATGAGGGGTAAATCCCCAAGACGTTATACCACCTGCTTCAGAGTAAGAGTATAAATGAGGGGTAAATCCCCAAGACGTTATACCACCTATTCCGTGGATTTGCTACCCACGATGCGAGGAATACCTCATGCGAGTCCAGAGGCTTATGTCACGACCTGCTCGGCCCGTGGATCGTGGCTACTGGGCACCAGTAGTCATACATCGTAGTAACGTGAATATAAAACAAGACAGAAATGCTTTATAAAAATAAGATACGCTTTACGAGAGAAAACGCGCTTTTTGCATATATAAATAAACATGGTTCGTTAGCTACATCCCAAACTGCATAAACATGACTACATACCTCTAAGGAAATATACAACTATGGCGACAGGCCCGCCATACCTCGATCAGACAAAACTATCTACAACAGGAGATCATACCCAAAAGTAGAGCCTCCGAAGATGGAGCTCTCGACACCAACGCAAAAGATCCTAAGATGCGGATCTAGCACTCGCTTGCCTTTACCGCGGATGAACGCAGCTTCCGGCGAGGTCAAGCATAACAGTACCAAGTGCATGTGAAACTATAAAGAATCGAAATGAAATCAAAGTATTTAAAACCTTTTCACAAATACAATCGCTTCAATTGCACATACACATCACAAACAACAATAAAGAATAGGAAAATCAGAATGTGTCTATTCTAGGCCGCGAATGATCGGCAAGGCCAATCGCCCATAGTATCATTCTCGCGTGCCTAGTCTGGACTTCGCACCGCATAGTCGCACACGCATCGCATGCAGGTATTCCTCGCGTCGGGGCAGCCAACCCCGACATCCGCCTAGGCTCCCGCAGCTCGCATAGCCTCAAAAGACCGCGATAGTCTCACTGCATCGCATAGGAATCCCAGCATCGCTAAACACCCGAATGATCAATCTCGAGCATACCGCCGCTCCGCATAGTCTCACAGCATCGCATAGCCGATAGACCAAGCGCGGGCAAGCCCTGTGATAACAATGGGGGGTAGGTGATACAATAACATACAACGGACTTACCTGCTAGCAACGTAAGCACAAAGAATGACCCCTTACACAGATTTCAAGACACTAACACAAGCATCATAATATGTCTACTTTATCAAACAAATCTTATTACACTTAATGTAAATCAATACTAGGCTTTTATAACCAAACAAGTAAAGCCTTTTTATCTTTCTTAAGTCATATACCTAACTTCCCATAAAGCTAGTATAACTCTTAAGCTTTTGTTTTAAAACCAAATATTTATCTTCATAAAAATGATTCAGTAGTTCTTTGAAATGCATCGATTCTTATTATTCAGCTTAAGTCAAAAGACATTTATCGTAGTTATTATTCAGCTTAAGTCAAACGACATTGCCGTAGTTATTATTCGATTAACACGTACGCTTCACCGTACTATATATATGTTAAAATATCATGCTTAGGAAGAATCACATACCTTCTACGAAAACCTCCGCCAAGTCAATATGTCGCGCAGAGAATCAAATTATAATAGTCACAGACATCTATCAAAGTCTAGACTACTCAAGGTCATTCTAAACAGAGGGTTCACAATTCTACGGATAGCCGGGCAGACAACCCTACCGTGAGCTATATAAGTTCATCAGAAAAAACTCACATGTGGAGTACAGCTCAATTATTCTTCTTTAAACCCTTCTACCGTGATAATACTCAATTCTATTCAGAATATTCTTCTAAGTATTCAATACTTATTCTTATACTTCTACAAGATGCATTCTCTAATACAAAAGAGGTTAGGATTATTTACCTCGGTAAGCCCAATAATATCCTAGATAAAGTCGCTGAGCAAGGTTTAGCTCCTAAGTCAGACGCTCCAGAGCTCTAAGAAACCTTAGAAGTTCTTCACAACTTCTACTAAGGACTAAGGGATTTGGGCTAGGTATTTTGGGCATTAAAACAATACAAGAAGGCAACTTTTCTACTGGAGGGGTAGATTTGGCTAGTGGGTAGCCACGCCAAACTTCACAAGGAGGAGGTGTTGGACGAAAGGCAAGGGAGAGGAGAGGATTTTTCAAGACTTGGAAGATAACTTTGTGGACGAAGAACTCTTCATCTAAAGGGGGTATTTATAGCCTTGGCCAACCAACGGCCAAGATGAAGACAAGTGCAAGGCAAGTGTAGTGGAGATTAACTATACACAAATATCCTACCAACTCCTCGACTTGTGCACAAGGCACAAAAACGTGCTAAGCTTCTCCAATTTCGGCCCAACGGATTCAAGTCCACCAATCGAGGGTGCCAGTGTCGCCTCCCGCTGGTCCAAAATGTTTAGTCTCTGAAAAATCCGCAAAATTAGAAATGGCATAGCGAATTTTCCTACGAAGTCGTGGAAAACGCTTCGCTTGAAACGATTCTTATAGCGAGTTGTGTACAATTTTCGAACTTGGCCTAACTTAAGGCTAAACTTTTGACGACGCCCTCACGCATATACTCCGAAATACGGTATAACATTCTCCTCTCAAACATTCGCCCCAATGTTCCTTCCCAAGACGCTTATCGAAGCTTAAACGGTTTGTGTGCCACACATGGCCACAAAATAACACTTAGGCATATATGATAAGCTCCCATCGACCTACGACCAAGAAAGATCCGCACAACATCGGCCTTCCGGGTGGTACAGATATCAACATCGTAATCCTAAGCAACTCTAACCACGGCCTCGCCGTAAGTTCGGCTCCTCCGGCGAAGATATACCTGAGGCTCTTGTCTCAGATAAATATCCACGTGAACCCCATACAAATAGGCCTCCGCATCTTCAAAGCGTGAATCACGCCGCCAACTCCAAATCATGGGTGGGGTAGTTCTCATGTTTCACCGCCTGACGATATGCTATAACTCGCATGCCGCATCAATACACATCCCAACCCGATGCCCGACGATCACAATACATCACGACATAACCATCCGGACCTCCGGAAGAGTAAGAACGGGCGTCGCCTCTCTTTCAAAGAATCGGAAACCCCGCCACAAGCATCACCATCAAACTTGCCGCTTCAGTCACCTAGTCAACGGTGCAGATACAAACTTCTACGAACCGGATAATAACAACTCGCAAGGCCCGAAATCGCGAACCTCTCGTCGAGTAGTTCAGCTAAGTCCCGATCGCCGATCTTCGCCGTATCCACTCGAATGCCATCACCACAATATGCCCAAGAAACGCCATCAAGTCAACCAAAACTCACATTTGGAAAACTTGGCGCATAATCACTGTCCCGAGAATCACAAGACAGCCTCAAATGCTCCGCATGCTCCCCGCCTGAGCGAATAAACCAAGATATCATCAATGAACACTATCACAAACGTGTCCAAAATGGTTTGAACACTCGCTCATCAAATCCATGAATATCGCGAGTATCGTCAACCCAAAAGACATGACCAACTCATAATGCCCGCACGTCCGAATGCACCCTAGGGACATCCACCTCTCCGACACGAACTCGATGATAGCCCGATCGCAGATCAATCTTGAGAAACATCTCGCGCTCGCAATCGTCGAACAAATCATCAATCCCGGAAGGGGTATCTGTTTAATGGTCACCTTGTTCACCGCTCAGAATCAACACACATGCGCAGCTGCCCCGCCCTTCTTCTTCACTTAACAATACTGGCGCTTCTGCGAGAAACACTAGGTCCGATAAAACCCTTTTTCCAAAGAAATCTCTCACTGGTCTCACTCTCTCAATCGGAAAGTGCCATTCAGTATGGCGGAATGGAAATAGGCCGAGTATCCGCAATACATCTATACAAAACTCGATCTCCTCTCGTGAGGATACCGAGGTCGTCTCGAAACACGCCTGGGAATTCTCGACCATCGAATCGATCAAAATCTGGTACCGCAGCCTTCAGATCAAACACCCGAACGAGATGGTAGATATACCCTTCGCACCATTTTCCTAGCCGAGGTAGGAAATAAACCTACCGCTACGATACTGCGTTCTCCCACTCAACAACCGGCCTCCTCAGAAACTGGAACCGCATTACTCTCTCTCGGTCTACATTGGCGAGCAAGAAGCTAGCCAATCCATCCCCATGATCACGTCGAAGTCAATCATCTCCAACTCTATCAAGCCTGCCAGTGGTCCGACGATCAGAACGGTCACAGACAAGCTCTATATACCCGCCGAGCTACCACCGAATCACCACCATCGCGTAGCTACCTCGAAGTGGTCCATGGACTCGTGCTATATCCCTATCCTACTAGCAACAAGGGAGATATATGTGATGCAGTAGAACCGGATCTATCAAAGCATACACATCAAACCCGAACCGATAAGGTACTGACGACATCAGCGAGGCCTCCGATCCTCGCTTACCGACAAAGCATAAATGCGGTTCGAGGACCGCTAGAATCGGGACCCGCGCCACGACCTCTTCCGCGACCCGCCGTCCATGAGTACTTGCCTCCGGCGAGTAACTGTCGGGATGATGAAGCGGCCGCAATGCACCAGATCGGGCCCTACTACCGGCCGCCGTTTGACAAACTCGCGAAATGACCACGGCCACACGTATAGCAAGCTCCCGAGTACGCTCCCGAATGGTATCTACCACAACGCACACCGAGCAGATCTCAAACGGTTAGCACTTCGCTACTCGAAATTGTCCCGGGCCCCGACCGCTTCGATCGCTCCGGGTGCATCAAGATGATGTAGAGCGCTCGCGCCGTGGTGCAAATCACACTGATGCCGCCACCCCGAGAACCACCAAAGCCGCCGCCTCGCCTTCTTCGCTGATATCGCTTACCGTGGTCTCTACGCCTCGTGATCCTAGCGCATGAGCTCGCATACGGTAATGTCCATGCTCGGTCAGCGGACACACCCGCACAAGACTTCGCCATGTAATCATCTAGTCCAGCGACATAGCGACGCACTGATCCTCCATATCGCTACTCGCAGTGGACATATCGAGCCAAAGAATCAAACTCGACATTGTACTCTCACCGCGGCCCTCCCGTCTCAAAGAACAAGAATCTATCACTGCCCTCCTCATCCGCGAAGGCAAGAAGGTGTGAGAAAAGCCTCAAAACTCATCCCATACTGGAGTGCATGCTCTCCCCGAAAGCTCCTATGAATCAAACCAATCGATCATGCAGTATCACGCAACCGACGCGAACCGAATGTCACGACTACCAAGCCTTGATCACCGCGTGATCTCTTCGGTGACGGATGAACTCGCGATCATCCTCCCGGCCACCAGTAAAACTCGGGCTACAACTAAGGAAATCCGTGAGCCTCAAACTATTCGCCTCAGCGTACCACGGGTGCGATCGAGCTGAGCCGAATCGCCAGATTCACCGCTCGATTCGCCACAACTCTAGCCAAAAGTCGGGCTATCTCTTGTACCTTAACCTCTCGCCAGGGCGGGGACGAGGCGTGGTACTGTGGTCTCTGGGCCGGGCGGCGTCATAGAACTCGCCGCCTCGTATAGACTGGGCTCGAGCCTCGTGACTGGGTGTCTCGCTAGCGCCTCCTACCGCTTTGCCTTCTCGGGCGGTTGCCTTACGTGAGGCATAATCATGCAGAAAGGAATACGTTAGAGGTCCAACCTATAACACGGCTCTAAAGCACGATCTCGTAATGAGAAGAATGGAAACCAATCCTAAATATCCTATAGCCTCTCGATTATTGGCGTGGTGACAACACACCGATAATCAAGCATTTACAGATACGGCGTAGACACTTTCCGAGGATTAATCGCTCGATACTACTTTTGTCACGACTCGCTCGGCCCGTGGATCGTGCCTCACCGGTACCCAAGTAGTCATACATCGAGTAACCGGAATATAAAACAAGACAGAAACAGCTTTATAAAAATAAGACACAGCTTTATGAGAAACACGCTTTCGCATATATAAATAAATACGGTTCAAGAAGCATATCCCAAACTGCATAAATACGACTACTGCACTTAAGGAAATATACAACTATGGCGACAGTGGCCCCGCCATACCTCGATTGTACAAAACTATCTACAACAGGAGATCATACCTAAAAAGTAGAGCCTCCTAGAAGACGGAGCTCGACACCAACGCAAAAGATCCTAAGGATGCGGATCTAGCACTGCGCTTTTTACTCATAGATGAACGCACCGGGCGAGGTCAAGATAACAGTACCAAGTATGTGAAACTATAAAGAATCAAATGAAATCAAAGTATTTAAAACCTTTTCACAAATACAATCGCTCAATTGCACATAGTACACATCACAAACAACAAATGAATAGGAAAATCAGAATGTGTCTATTCTAGGCCGCGAATGATCGGCAAGGCCAATCGCCTATAGTATCATTTTGCGTGCCTAGTCCTCGACTTCCGCACCGCATAGTCGCACACTGAACCCGCATTTAGGTATTCTCGTGACGGGGCAACAACCCCAGATCCGCCTAGGCTCCCGCACTCGCATAGCCTCAAAAGACCGCATAGTCTCAACGGCATCGCATAGGAATCCCGCATCGCTAAACACCCGAATGATCAATCCGAGCATACCACGCCCGCATAGTCTCACAGACCGCGACAGCCGATAGACCAGATCGCGGGCAAGCTCCTGTGATAACAAATGGGTAGGTGATACAATAACAAAGACAACTGACTTACTCTAGCAAAGTAAGCACAGCAAGAATGACCCCCTTACACAGCATTTCAAGACACTAACACATGTAGCATCATAATATGTCTACTTTATCAAACAAATCTTACTACACTTAACAGAAATCAATACATGGCTTTTATAACCAAACAAGTAAATTCCTTTTATCTTTCTTAAGTCATATACCTAACTTCCCATAAAGCTAGTATAACTCTTAAGCTTTTGTTTTAAAACCAAATATTTATCTTCTGTTAAAAATGATTCAGAGTTCTTTTGAAATGCATCGATTCTTATTATTCGTGCTTAAGTCAAAAGACATTGCCGTAGTTATTATTCAGCTTAAGTCAAACGACATTGCCGTAGTTATTATTATTCGATTAACACGTACGCCTACCGTACTATATATATGTTAAAATATCACGCTTAGGAAGAATCACATACCTTCTCGCGAAAACCTCCCGCCAAGTTGAATATGTCGTACAGAATCACCTATAATAGTCACAGACATCTATCAAAGTCTAGACTACTCAAGGTCATTCTAAGCAGAGGGTTCACAATTCTACGGATAGTCAAAGACAACCCTACCCGTGAGCTATATAAGTCTCTTGAAAAATGCTTATGTGAGTACACTTCAATTATTCTTCTTTAAACCCTTCTACTGTGATAACAGTTCAATTCTATTCAGAATATTCTTCTAAGTATTCAATACTTATTCTTATACTTCTACAGATGCATTCTCTAATACAAAAGAGGTTAGGATTATTTACCTCGGTAAGCCCAATAATATCCTAGATAAAGTCGCTTTGAGCAAGGTTTAGCTCTAAGTTATACGCTCAGAGCTAAGAAACCTTAGAAGTTCTTCACAACTTCTACTAAGGACTAAGATTTGGGCTAGGTATTTTGGGCATTATAACAATACAAGAAGGCAACTTTTCTACCAAGGGAGGGGTAGATTTCGGCAGCAGGGGGTAGGCCCTCGCCAAACTTCACGGGAGTGAGGTGTTGGACGAAGGCTTAAGGGAGAGGAGAGGATTTTTCAAGACTTGGAAGATAACTTTATGGATGAAGAACTCTTCATCTAAAGGGGGTATTTATAGTTTCAAGCCTTGGCCAACCAACGGCCAAGATGAAGACAAGTGCAAGGCAAGTGTAGGGTGGGGATTAACTATACACAAATATCCTACCAACTCCTCGACTTGTGCACAAGGCACAAAAACGTGCTAAGCTTCTCCAATTTCGTCCAACGGATCGATTCAAGTCCACCAATTGGAGGTGCTAAGTGTCGCCTCCCGCTGGTCCAAAATGTTTCGCCTCTGGAAAAATCCGCAAAAATTAGAAATGGCATAGCCGGAATTTTCCTACGAAGTCGTGGAAAACGTTTTCGTGAAACGATTCTTATAGCGAGTTGTGTACAATTTTGAACTTGGCCTAACTTTAAGGCTAAACCAGACGCACGCCTCACGCATATACTCGGAAATACGGGGTATAACATTCTCCCCTCCTTGAAACATTCGTCCCGAATGTTCCTTCCCAAGACAGTTATCGAAGAAGCTTAAACAGTTTGTAAGTGCCACACATGGCCACAAAATAACACTTAGGCATATATGATAAGCTCCCCATCGACCTACGACTAAGAGCATCTGCCACAACATTGGCCTTCCCCGGGTGGTACAGGATATCAACATCGTAATCCTTAAGCAACTCTAACCACGGTCTCTGTCGTAAGTTCAGCTCCTCGTCAAGATATACTTGGAGGCTCTTGTGGTGCGTATAAATATCCACGTGAACCCCATACAAATAAGGCCTCCAGATCTTCAAAGTGTGAATCACACCGCCAACTCCAAATCATGGGTGGGGTAGTTCCTCCGTGTTTCTTCACTGTCGGACGATATGCTATAACTCTACCATGCTGCATCAATACATCCCAACCCGATGCCCGACGATCACAATACACGACATAACCATCCGACCTCCGGAAGAGTAAGAACGGGCGCCGATCTTCTTTCAAGAATCGAAACCCCGCCACAAGCATCACCACCGAAACTGATGCCTTCCGAGTCACCTAGTCAACGGTGCAGAGATAGAAGCAAACTTCTACGAACCGCCGATAATAACTCGCAAGGCCCTAAAATCGCGAACCTCTGAGTAGTAGGTTCAGGCCAAGTCCTCGATCGCTTCGATCTTGGCAGATTCACTGAATGCCATCACCCAAAATATGCCCAAGAAACGCCATCAAGTCAACCAAAACTCACATTTGGAAAACTTGGCGATAATCGCCGGTCTCGAGAATCACAAGTCGGCCTCAAATGCCCGCATGCTCCCGCCTCGAGCGAGAATAAACCAAGATATCATCAATGAACACTATCACAAACGTGTTCAAAATGGTTTGAACACTCGCTCATCAAATCCATGAATATCACGAGCATCGTCAACCCAAAAGACATGACCACGAACTCATAATGCCTGCAGCGTCCGAATGCGCCCTGTGGACATCCACCTCCGACACGAACTCGATGATAGCCCGATCGCAGATCAATCTCGAGAAACATCTCGCGCTCGCAACCGGGTCGAACAAATCATCAATCTCGGAAGGGTATTCGTTTTAATGGTCACCTTGTTCACCGTCAGAATCAACACACACGCGCAGCGGCCCCGCCCTTCTTCTTCACGAACAATACCGCTTCTCGGCGGAGAAACACTAGTCCGATAAAACCCTTTTCCAAAGAAATCTCTCACCGTCCTTCACTCTCTCAACTCGGCAGTGCCATTCTCAGATGGCGAATGGAAATAGCCGAGTGTCCGCAATACATCTATACAAAACTCGATCTCTCTCGGGAGGGATACCGGAGGTCGCCTGAAACACGTCTGGGAATTCTCTCGACCATCGAATCGATCGAAAATCTGGTACCGCAGCCTTCAAGATCAAACACCCGAACGAGATGGTAGATATACCCTTCGCACTATCTTCCTAGCCGAGGTAGGAAATAAACCTACTTCTACGATACCGTGCTCCTCCCACTCAACAACCGGCCTCAGAAATCGAACTGCATTACTCTCTCTAGCTTACATTGGCGTAGTGAAGCTAGCCAATCCATCCTCATGATCACGTCAAGTCAATCATCTCCAACTATATCAAGTCGGCTAGTGGTCCGACGATCAGAATGGTCACAGACAAGCTCTATATACCCGCCGAGCTACCACTCACCATCGCGTAGCTACCTCGAGTGGTCTATGGACTCAAAGTATATCCTATCCTACTAGCAACAAGGGAGATATATGTGATGCAGTAGAACCCGATCTATCAAAGCATACACATCAAACCCGTAAACCGATAAGGTACCGCGTGACGACATCAGTGAGGCCTCACGATCTCGCTTACCGACAAAGCATAAATGCGGTTCGAGGACCGCTAGAATCGACCGCGCCACGACCGCCGCACTACCGGGTCCACGAAGTACCGCTCCGGCGAGTAATCGTCGGGGATGAAGCGCAATGCACTCGCATCGGGCCCTACTACCGCCCGCTTCCGTCTGACAAACTCGCGAAATGACCGCGCTACACGTATAGCAAGCTCGAGTACGCCTCCCGTAACGGTATCTACTACAACGCACACCGAGCATCTCGAACGGTTAGCACTTCGCTACTCGAAATCAGGTCCGGCCCCGACCGCCCGATCGCTCTGCTGCATCAAGATGATGTAGAGCGCTCTGCGCGCCGTGGTGCAACTGACTTACGACGCCGCCACCACGAGAACCACCAAAAGAACCGCCGCTCGCCTTCTTCTCGCGCTGATATCGCTTACCCGGCGGTCTCTACGCCTCGCATCCTAGTGCATGAGCTCGCATACGTAATGTCCATGCTCGTCAAGGGACACACCCGCACAAGACTTCGCCATGTAATCATCTAGTCCATGACATAGCGATGCACGATCCTCCATATTCGCTACAGGCAGGACATATCGAGCCAAAGAATCAAACTCGACATTGTACTCTCACTGCGGCCCTCCCGTCTCAAGAATAAGAATCTATCACCGTGCCTCCTCATCCGCGGAGGCAAGAAGTGTGTGAGAAAAGCCTCAAAACTCATCCCATACCGCTGAGTGCATGCTCTCCCGAAAGCTCCTATGAATCAAACCAATCGATCATGTATTACGCACCGACGCGAACCGAATGTCACAGTTCGGTCTCAAGCCTTGATCACCCGTGATGATCCTCTGCGGTGACGGATGAACTCGCGATCATCCTCCCGCCGACCAGAAACTCGCGGCTAACTAAGGAAATCCCGTAGCCTCAAACTATTCGCCTCGGGTGTACCACGGTGCGATCGAGCCGAGCCGAACCGCCAGATTCAAATCCTCGATTCGCCACAACTTCAGCCAAAAGGCGGGCTATCTCCTTGCCTCTAACTCTCCGCCCCAGCCGCGGGATGCGAGTGCTGGTACTGTGGTCTCTTTGGGCCGCGGGCGCCATAGAACTCGCCGCCTCGTATAGACGGGCACGAGCCCTCGTGACTGGGTGTCTCGCTAGCGCCTCCGCCGCTTGCCCTTCTCGGGCCCGGTTGCCTTACGCGAGGCATAATCATATAGAAAGGAATACGTTAGAGGGTCCAACCTATAACACGCCTCTAAAGCACGATCTCGTAATGAGAAGAATGGAAACCAATCCTAAATATCCTATAGCCTCCGATTATCGCGTGGTACAACACACCGATAATCAAGACTTACTAGATACGGTCAGACACTTTCCGAGGATTAATCGCTCGATACCACTTTTGTCACGACTGCCCGGCCCGTGATCGTGCCTTACCGGCACCTAAGTAGTCATACATCGAGTAACGTGGAATATAAAACAAGACAGAAACAGCTTTATAAAGATAAGACACGCTTTATGAGAAAACGCCGCTTTCGATATATAAATAAACATGGTTCAAGAAGCTACATCCCAAACTGCATAAATACGACTGCACTTAAGGAAATATACAACTATGGCGGACAGGCCCCGCCATACCTCGATCAGATAAAACTATCTACAACAGGAGATCATACCAAAAGTAGAGCCTCCTAGAAGATGGAGCTCCCGACACCAACGCAAAAGATCCTAAGGACGCGGATCTAGCACTGCGCCTTTACTCGCAGATTTAACGCAAATTTCCGGGCGAGGTCAAGACAACAATACCAAGTATGTGAAACTATAAAGAACTAAATGAAATCAAAGTATTTAAAACCTTTTCACAAATACACAGTTCAATTGCACATAGTGCCACATCACAAACAACAACAGAATAGGAAAATCGTAATGTGTCTATTCTAGGCCGCGAATGATCAAGCAAGGCTAATCGCCCATAGTATCATTCTGCGTGCCTATTCTCGACTTCCGCACCGCATAGTCGCACACGCATCCGCACGTAGGTATTCTCGACGGGGCAGCAACCCCAAGATCCGCCTAGGCTCCCGCACCGCATAGCCTCAAAAGACCGTGATAGTCTCAACAGACCGCATAGGAATCCCCGATCAAGCTAAACACCCGAATGATCAATCTCGAGCATACCGCTGCTCGCATAGTCTCACAGACCGCGCATAAAGCCGATAGACCAAGATCGAGGGCAAGCCCTCAGATAACAAATGGGGTAGGTGATACAATAAAGATAACGGACTTACCTGCTAGCAACGTAAACAAAGAAGTTAATGACCCTTTACACAAAGATTTCAAGACACTAACACGTAGCATCATAATATGTCTACTTTATCAAACAAATCTTACTACACTTAATGTAAATCAATACATGGCTTTTATAACCAAACAAGTAAATGCCTTTTTATCTTTCTTAAGTTGTTATACCTAACTTCCCATAAAGCTAGTATAACTCTTGCTTTTGTTTTAAAACCAAATATTTATCTTCTGTTAAAAATGATTCATAGTTCTTTGAAATGCATCGATTCTTATTATTCGTGCTTAAGTCAAAAGACATCGCTGTAGTTATTATTCAAAGCTTAAGTCAAACGACATTGCCGTAGTTATTATTCGATTAACACACGTACGCTTCACTGCACTATATATATGTTAAAATATCACGCTTAGGAAGAATCACATACCTTCTGCCGAAAACCTCCCGCCAAGTCAATATGTCGCGCAGAGAATCACCTATAATAGTCACGCACATCTATCAAAGTCTAGACTACTCAAGGTCATTCTAAACAGAGGTTCACAATTCTACTGATAGTCGGGCAAAGACAACCCTACCCATGAGCTATATAAGTTCATCAGAAGCAAATTCTATGAGTACATTCAATTATTCTTCTTTAAACCCTTCTATCGTGATAATGCTTCAATTCTATTCTCAGAATATTCTTCTAAGTATTCAATACTTATTCTTATACTTCTACGATGCATTCTCTAATACAAAAGAGGTTAGGATTATTTACCTCGGTAAGCCCAATAATATCTAGATAAAGTCGCTACTGAGCAAGGTTTAGCTCCTAAGTTGTACGCTCCCAGAGTCTAAGAAACCTTAGAAGTTCTTCACAACTTCTACTAAGGACTAAGGGATTTGGGCTAGGTATTTTGGGCATTATAACAATACAAGAAGGCAACTTTTCTACCAAGGGAGGGGGTAGATTTCTAGGCTAGGGGTAGGCCTCGCCAAACTTCCTGAGGGGAGGAGGTGTTGACGAAAGGCTTAAGGGAGAGGAGAGGATTTTTCAAGACTTGGAAGATAACTTTGTGGACGAAGAACTCTTCATCTAAAGGGGGTATTTATAGCTCAAGCCTTGGCCAACCAACGGCCAATGAAGACAAGTGCAAGGCAAGTGTAGGGTGGGGATTAACTATACACAAATATCCTACCAACTCGCGACTTGTGCACAAGGCACAAAAACGCTGCCAAGCTTCTCCAATTTCGGCCCAATGGACGATTCAAGTCCACCAATTGGAGGGTGCCAAGTGTCGCCTCCCGTTGGTCCAAAATGTTTCGTCTCTCGGAAAAATCCGCAAAAATTAGAAATGGCATAGACTGTATTTTCCCTACGAAAGCTGTGAAAACGTTTCTTCGGAAAACGATTCTTATATCGAGTTTTGTACAATTTTCGAACTTGGCCTAACTTTAAGGCTAACCAGACGACGTCCTCACGCATACTCGAAATACGGTATAATAAATCACGCGGTGAAATAGTCCCACGCGTAGTACAACTATCGCGAGAATACCTCACGCGGGTCCACACGACCCACGCGGTGAAATAGTCCCGAGTAGGAGTGCTTAATGATACTGCGGGGCGGATGACCTTGCTTTGACCATGAGCTTCCTATTTTCATGCAGTATTGTATATGTTTGATACTCTCATTATTAGTAAGGCACAATGTTCTGTAAACTGATTTTTATACATGTCCCCAGTTATTTTATACTTGAGGTATTTTCCAGTTTCGCGTACTTAGTACATATTGTATCGACCCTTCTCGGGCCGCGCTCATGCCGCAGGTAGAGGTAGCGGTGGTGGATCCTCATTCTTAGGATCACCGGTGTCGGAAGCCATTCCTCGGGCGTGTTTTGTTGGTACGGTTCTTCCCTGATGCTAGGTATTGTGTACATTCAGGGGTATGGCGGGGCCCTATCCCGCCACAATTGTTATTCTTAGAGGGCTGTGGTCACGTTTGTGTTTTGGGCTGTAAGAACAAGTTGCACTTTTGATTAAGTATATTGTTATGGAAGACAGCCTTATCGGCTTGCCAGTGATGTTTACTTTATATAGGTTATGTATTATGTATGTTCCGCTGCTATTCTCTGATGTATACTGCTGAGTGCCTTGGTGGCACGATTCGCGACTCGGGTCGTGTGATAACTACCAACACCAAGTGTTTTTTGGCCTTCTTCTTGAGTCACTACAACATATGCTTCATTGACATTCATCACTGGTTTTGCAGATATTATGTTGCTTCTAATGAGACCGTATGACTCATTGAGTCCGATAAAAAACTGCAATAAATGTTGAGATTGCAAATGTTCTGCATATGAATTGGTTTTATCAGAACTCGGAAGGATATATAACCAACACATCCATTTCATCCCACAAATCCTTCAATTTAGTGTAGTAAGTGGTCTCTGATTCAGTTCCTTGTCGCAAATTCACAATCTCATTCCATAGATGATAAATTCAAATCAAAGTTGATATATCAAAACGCTCTTTGAAATCAAACCAAATTTTCATTGCATTTGATGAATACATGATTCCTGATAATAACTCACCCGCAACTGTGCATCTTATCCATAATTCTATAATTGCATTATATTTCTGCTATTGTTCAACCACATCTCTTTTGTACGTCGATTTCGCACAAGTTCCATCCACAAATCCAAGCTTACATTTTCCCCTTAGAGCTTGTTTCATAGATCTACTCTACAAGGCATAATTCTCTAGCACTGTGAGCTTTGTCGAAATCAAAACTACTCCCAAAGCATCAGATGCTTGAAGATAAAGTGGATTATTATGATCTAAAGTCGATACCGTCGATATCTCTTTATCCGCCATTATTGCACAAAATTAGCTTCAATTTGTGCGGAAACTTAGATCTATTAATCGCGATTCAATCCATGTGATCGTCGCTCTGATACCAAGTTAAATTCTGAGTATTGAAGCTCGAATTTAACAATAATGGTGAAACCCTAAATTGAATGAAAGGGTCGATTCCATTAGAGAAGAAGAGAGGGAGATATTATTCATCTAATTCAATTGCTTACAACTGATTCAAGTAGTTAGTTATGTAGGGTCCACCAGCCATATAACGCCCCAAACCATGGCCTGGGAAAAATACGACACTCAGTGGCTAACTGTGTGTGATCAAGAGAACCACATGGCTTGCTGAATTAACATGGGTATCAAAACATGTACTAGTTATGATTTTAAAACATGTAAAACATAAACTGAAATATAGTCTGAAAATATATTACGGAAATACTTTGAAACACATGATAAGTTTGAAAATCTGCATGATTAACATGACATGCTAAACTAGTCTATGAAACCTCAAGACATGAATCTGACTGTAAAATTATTTACCAGGATAGGGCCCTGACCTACCTCTATTATAAAATATAATCATGAAAATAGACAGACTAACACCCTGGATGAAATGGGACTCACCAAATAGCCGATATAGGTGAAGTCCTAGCGTGTAGCTCCGTCATCCTGAAACACAGCACCTGTACCGTGAAGTGCAAGCCCCTTGCAAAGGGACGTTAGTACATTTGAATTGTACTATATGTAGAGAAACTGAAATAATAAACATGCACATGAAATAATAGGAACATGAAACTAAAATTGTAACATGAACATGAGCATGATCTATCGTTAGTACAAAATATGTGTAAAATATGTAAAGTTATGTATATCTGTGGGGATAACAGTAGCATAACCAAAAATATGAAACACCACGTGGGTATGTGGAGTCCGATATCTGGCCCGACCAGCAGAGTAATCTCATACCTTACAGGGGTATGAGACATGAACATGACATGAAAGGATCCAATGTGCAATCCGAAGGTATCGTCCTCTGGAGGAGCGACCCTTATCCTACGGTGACATACATAGTTTCAGGCTATATAAGCCTTCTCGATAACTATGAAACTCCCAAAAATATTTACTTGAAAATAGTGGCTTGTAAGCCCACGGTTTTATGAAAGCAACATGTAAACCATGGTTTGAAATCATAATTTAGCATGTGAAATAGATATATCATATAACTTGTATGAATCATGAAAAACATATATATTTCATGGACCGAGTAACATTAATCATAACTTATAATTTAGGAACTCATTGAATTCAAATATGTGTCCATGGATTACGGACATGTTCATCACAATCATAATGACATATCATGAATACAATTGATGAATTATAATATAGACTTGATATATAATATTATATGTAGTTAAGGTTATCATGATAATAGAAAAACACCATAAGTTATTGAATTTCATTGTTTCATGGAACAACATGGCGTAGGGAAGAACATGAATATTCACACACTTGGATAGAAGCTCTACATACCTGATTCTCTCCAAGAATTATCTTAAAAATATGAACTTGAAAGAATGAACTCAAAGTTTGAACCTTGAAACCTTGGAATTAGTTTATCTTGAAAACCCTAGGTTAAGAACAATTAATTCTACTTAGAATTCATGTATATATGTTAGAATCATTAGGAATTACATGAAATAGGCTTACCTTGATGTTGGAGAAAGTGGGGAAGAGAGAAACTCCGTGTTAGGGTTTGGAAGAAGTGAAAACTAAATTTTAGAACTATGTTTGCGTATTTATGTTTTTCATGTCTGAAGAATTTTACGGTCGTAATTGACGGTCCGTCAAACTTTTTACGGTCTGAGTCTGGCCCACCAAATTTTCTATGATCCTTATAAATGGACCTTCAACAAGAAACGCAAATTTCTAGAGACTTATAAATTTTGAGTGACTGAGACAGTCAGAAAGGACAGACCATATAATCTTTTACGGTCCATAAAATTTACTAAGCTCCATAAATCTTAAAAACAAAATTGATGGTTCAAATCAACGGTCCCTAAAATATTTTATGACCCATATAAATTGAGCATAAATCTGATCTATAGAACTGAAACTGATTTTTTTTCAACTTAAACTTCGTGTCTTAAATTTCCAAACTTCTGAATCATAGACATGACTTAGTTTAAGGGTACAAGGTATTACAATATCGCCCACTTGGAATCATTCGTCCTCGAATGATCGGTCATGGTCAAGAATAAGACTGGACATGGAATGAGTGCATGAGCGTGAAGAAACAAGCCAGCCGATAATGTCACCTTTCTATATATATACATAATCAAAAGAGCTACATAGTTTACAAGCCCAACTCACATACATGACTACAGACCTATAAGAGTTTTGACATAACAACTATGACGGGACAGGGCCCCGCCATACCCCTGAAAGTACATAAATCTACAACAATAGAGATCCGTACCAAAGATAAGCCTCCGAAGTAATGGAGCTTCCCAAAAAGCTGAACAGAGATCCTAAGAGCGAGGATCGCCAAACTGTGTATCTATACCTGCGGCATGAAACGCGACCCCCCGAGGAAAGGGTACAAAAGATATACCAAGTATGTGAAACTGAAAGTACAGTAATGAAATCATAATAGTCTAAAATAAAGCAGGATACATGTATGATAACCAAAATAATAGTATAAATGTGCCTTATAAGAGTGATGAGAGTCAACTGTACCTTTTAAAATATGCCTTTTTTTAAAAGTAAGACCAACTGTATCATTTCAAGTTATCATTTCAAAGTATGAAATCACCCGTGCCCCTTTCAAATATGAAATTATTACCATTTCAAAATATGAAAGCCATGTCACAATCAAGGTCATTCTCCTAAAGCATCATTATGTAATCCTACTCATGGGACTATATCAGCCGCATGAGACTATTTCACCCGTATAGGAAATCTGTACACGATACCCGCATCACGGAGAGCTAATCCATGGAATGTGTCCTGGGATTTGAACCTGCATGAGTCCTTCAGACCCGCAGTGAGTGTGTACCATCTCAAGTCATGGGAGCTACTCCATGAAATATATATAAAATGTTGTTTACCAGAGTGAGGACGGAGATGTGGAAATATAACACTCGCACGAATGGCTATATGAGATAACATATGCAAGTTAAAATGATCTTTGACTCTCATTAGAACAAATAGAATGAACTATTATTTTAGAAAAACGAAGGCAATGTCATGCCTTCTTTTTTATAAACACCAAGGCAATACCATGCCTTCCTTTTTATAATTATCAAGATACTAACACCCGTAGTGTCAAAGTACTTTTACTTTTCAAATCAAGTCACTTCCTTTATATACTACAATGAATTCACTTTCATTTAAAATATGTACGTCCACCGTACAAACATTTTATAATATTCATGCTCAAGAAATATAGGAAGAGTTCCACATACATTTTTCACTATTCCACACGCTAAGTAGAATACGCCACTCGTAGAATGTCAACGTATAATGACAATAATACTTCTATCAATTCTAAGCTTTCTAAGGTAGAGTAATACTAAGTAAAGGGTCTCTTATTCTACGGAAATTTGGGCAGCACTTCCCCCGTTTCTACGTACTTTTCCACCTTTTCCAAGGCCCGAATTCAACAACTAAACAAGCCCCATTTAAGGCACAACAAAGCAGCAACCAAAGGGGATTACACGCCTAACTTGACGTGTAAAATTCTGCCCCACAATCTATACAAAACAGTCCATTAGTATCTTCCACTAATACTGTTACACCCCGTAAGTACAGGACATGTATAAGAGAATGTACGAAAGGAATCAAGACTTGGAAATTAGTACGAAAGGAAGAATTGTTTTTCCGACGGAAAATGTTCCGAACGTCGGAAAGGAAAAATGTTCGTTATTGAGAATTGGATTCTCAAAATGCATTATTTGAAGAGTATGGAACTTATTAATATTATGGAAATTTATTTGTTACGGATTTGGTCACGTGGGGCCCACCCGAGGAATTTTACGTTTTGTGGGGCCCACGAGGGTTACGGAATTTTATGGACGAATGAGAGGGCGACACGTGGCACCCCCATAAGTGCTCTTGGTCGAATTAGAGGAGGGGTAATATGGTCATTGAACCTCTTGGAAGATAAGTCTTCAAAGCTTGACATAATTCACTAGTCAACTTGCCACTTAGGCTTGATCCATGTGATTTTAATCCTAGCCTCACATTTGTTTAAGTCTAAACCCTCCATTGTGTTATAAGTATACTACTAGTGCAAGACTTGGCATTTTCTACACTTAGAAAAAATTAGAACCCTTAGAGAGGGGAGATGAGCTCTCGGGTTCACTATAATGCCCACACAAAAATTTTTAGTTTGTGATCCATTAGCCACAAGACTTTAACCCAATGTCCCTAAGGGTATTGTAAGGATATCTCAATAGAAAGATTTCGGAAAAAACGTATTTTTACGTTAGTCGCAAGGCGGAAACTAAGTGAGTTCTTCAACTTTGAAGATGGAGCTTGAAGATGGGTTCTTCATAGGCCTCTAAGGAATGCTTGGAGCGGATTGGAACTTATGGAAAGGAGCTAAGAATTTCTAAGGCGCGACTTTGGATCTTGGAAATTTTAAGGGCTTGGAAAGGTATAATTTTGTCGTTTTAGTAGTTAAGACTTACTTATTGTTGTAGCTATGGATTTTAGCAAGCATGTGTTATATAGTATGAAGTTTGATAATTATATTGGCTATTGGAACCCTAATCCGAAATCTAGCATGTTTAGCTTTAAGATTTCAATTCAAGTCGATTATTGGTCTAAGCGTCGCATGTTGTATAAGGAAGGAAATTGTAGTTGTTGAAGTAGTTTATAACTATATAACATGTTAGACCTTGGAAATTGGAATTTGAAAAGGGTTGGAAAAGACTTAGTGTTGCTATGTAAGTTGGCCGAGAATTGGCTAGTGTGCATTAGACTTCTTCGTATGAATTGTGGGGCGGAATTTTACACGTATTGTAAGGTGTGTAATCCCCTTTGTTTGGTTGTTGTTTGGAGCCTTAAATGTGGCTTGTTGGTTATTGTATTCGGCCTTGAAAAAGGTGGCAAAGTGAGTAGAAACTAAGGAAGTGCTGCCCGATTTTCCGTAGAATTAGAGACCAAATACTTAGTATTATTCTACGTTAGAGGCTAGAAGTTGATAGTCTTGTTGTGACCATTATAGGTTGACACTTCTACGTACGGTGTATTCGCAGCTTGTGGATTTAGTAGAAAGGTATGTGAACTATCTCCTCTTCTAGCATGATTCCTTAGAATAAAGAAAGTAAGTTTTACTCCTTAAATAATCCATCCCTTGGTTGTACTTGGATTGCCTAGAATAGAATATGTTCTATGTACTTCCTTGATTGTACTTTGATGTTTAGATTGTAAGTTGTATAATCCATTTTCTTGATGAAGTTTGGATTCTTAAAAGTGAAGGTATTTTACTTAAAGTACATGGAGTCTTAAAAAGGAAGTGGTTTCCAAACCTTTTGGCTAGTGCCTTAGTTCTAAAACCTAAAGGTCATTATAATGACTTTAGAGTCAAAGGTGATTTACTTATCTGATTTAAAAGAGGAGAAATGACATGTTTTAAGAGAAGTAACTTGTGTTAAGGGTGAAGTTACTTGAGGTTTAAAAGGTAGAAGAAAACTTGTTTTTCTAACTATTAAGAGACTTGGAGTATTTTGAAAGTTAAGAACTTGTTTTGTAAGTATGTGATACTTGGTTTTAATAGTATAAGTCTCTTGGTTATTGAAGGAATGGATATGTCTAAAACCATAAAGGGTTATAACGGCTTTATGGGAAGTTGGTTATAACGGCTTTATGGAAGGTTTAGAAAGTTGTCTATTTTGATTAATCGGCATAAGTTGCCTAGATTGTGAAAATTTGGAGTTACTTGATTTCAAGCTTTGAAATGAGTTTTCTAAAAGTGTAGTAACTTACTTTGAAAAATAGACACGCCTTGATACTACGGGTGTTAGTATCTTGGGGCTTTACATAGAAAGGAGTCTTTTATAAAGGAATGTACGTACGTAGTACTTTGGCTTGTTAAAAGAGAATTATTCTAAGTGTGCCTTGATAAGTACTTTGGCTTGTTAAAAGAGAATTATTCTATGTATGCCTTGATTAGTACTTTGGCTTGTTAAAAGAGAATTATTCTAAGTGTGCCTTGATAAGTACTTTGGCTTGTTAAAAGAGAATTATTCTATGTATAACTTGATTAGTACTTTGGCTTGATAAATTGAGGATTTGTCTAAGTGTGCCTTGATAAGTACTTTGACTTGTTAAAAGAGAATTATTCTATGTATAACTTGATTAGTACTTTGGCTTGATAAATTGAGGATTTGTCTAAGTGTGCCTTGATAAGTACTTTGGCTTGATTAATTGAGAATTATTCTAAGTGTGCCTTGATAAGTACTTTGGCTTGTTAAAAGAGAATTATTCTATGTATGCCTTGATTAGTACTTTGGCTTGATAAATTGAGGATTTGTCTAAGTGTGCCTTGATAAGTACTTTGGCTTGTTAAAAGAGAATTATTCTATGTATGCCTTGATTAGTACTTTGGCTTGATAAATTGAGAATTTGTCTAAGTATGCCGTGATAAGTACTTGGGCTTGTTAATTGAGAATTGCCTATGTGTGCTGGAAATAGCCGGTTGTGTGCTATTGGTATATCGGTCGTTCGGTCATTCCGGGTTTGTGGCATTTGCATAATGCGTGGATTTGCTACCCACGATGCGGCGAATACCTCACGCGAGTCCGTAGGGCTTATGCGGGTGAAATAGTCCCACGCGGGCGTCCACCTATCACGAGGAATACCTCACGCGAGTCCGAAAGGGCTTACGCGGGTGAAATAGTCCCACGCGGGCGGTCCGGCCTATCACGAGGAATACCTCACGGGTCCACGCGACTACGCGGGTGAAATAGTCCCAGAATAGGATTGCTAAATGATCTGCGCGGACGGTCCCGCTTGATCACGAGCTTCCTAGTTTATATTGTAAGGATACTACTGCTTACTCTCATTGTTAGTAAGGCACAATGTGTTGTATTTTGATTATCATATATGTCCCGGTTGTTTACATTACCCTATGGTCATGCTTTTACGAGGTGGGATTAGGGCATGGGACCACGAGGTATTGAGGACACTGGTGGGACTTGGTGTTCATGTATCCTTATTGGTGTTATTACATCATGGATCGCGGTGAGGAAGGATTCCACGCATGATTGATATTATGGGCGTGAGACCACGGTTATATTGAGTAATGACTTTGAGGGCTGCGTCCCCGACTTAATATGATCGCTTATGTGTTATGTCTTGTAGGTTGGATATCATACATGTCTCTGTGTTATTTAGATCGCTATGATTTTATTACGCATTTCATCGCTCACATACTTGGTACATTCTTCGTCTCGACCTCGCCGCTGCGTTCACGCCGCAGTTTAGTACGCGATTCGGTGATCGGCAGGTGTAGGATCCTGATCAGGGTTTTGGATAAGCTCCTTCTATTCCGGAGTTTATCTTTGGTATATGTCCTTCAGTAAAGGCTTTGTATAGTTTTGGGTACGGCGGGGCCTTGTCCCGTCATAGTTCAGTTTAACTCCTAGAGGTCTGTATTCATATGTGGGATTGGACTCGTGTACAGTGTAGTGTCTTTTGTTTATGTTTATTATATGGCAGCCTAGTCGGCTTTGCCTTGTGCGTACGTTGGTTTTAAAAGAAAAAAAAAGGAGCTGTTATTAATTTCCGCAATGTACTTAGTTGTTAAGGTAGGCGGTGCCTGGTAGGGCACGATCCACGCCCGGTTGGCCGTGACAGAGTGGTATCAGAGCAATGGATCCTCGGAATGTCTACGCCGTGTCTAGTAGAGTCTTGATTATCGGTGTGTTGCGCCACACCCATAAACAGGAGGCTACGGGACATTTAGGAGTTGGTTTCTATTCTTCTCACTCTAAGATCGTGCCATAGAGTCGTGTTAGTAAGAAAATTCCTCTCGACGTATTTTTGTGTTACGATTATGCCTCGAGGAGGGCAACACCGCCTGGAGGGCAAAGGAGTAGCGAGAGCTACTAGTCGGACTCGAGAGAGTTGATAGGGCTTATGCCTGAGTGCGGATGTTGTTCGCGATCGGCGAGTTCTTCTGCGCGAGTTTTGAGGCCCTGCACGAGCCTCCAGCTTCGGTTAGGAGAAGACTATAGGGTCATGAGGGAAGCAGTTATGTTATTGACCAAGATAGCGGTGCTAGCAGTTGTAAGTGATAGTACCCCAGAGGTAGGGATACTTTGATTAGTAAAGTGAGAAGTAAGAATGTTGACAAGAATGATAGGTGAACTGAGACTATAGTTGTATAAAGTTCACAAGTTGTAATTACCCCGTATAAGTGTAAGACCGATAGGGAAGATTGTACAGTGGAAATACTTTGGCTTATGTGACGAACCTCTAGTGAATAGGGGATAGGGTAAGAAGTACCTGGAGATAAGAGAGATTTATTTCAGACTAAGAACGAGAAGTTAAGGGTGACAATGAGTCGGGTTGTGGACTCATTTCGGGTCAGCCGATAGTATGGAATGGGGTGAGGTCAGTTAGAAATGGTCCCGTTATGTGATAGGGTCCCGAGGATGCAAGGCCCAAGTTTAGTAAATTGTTGTACGAGTTTGTGGACGTTCCACGAACTAGGTCGTGGGACCAGGAGAGCCTTAGCAGGAAATTCAAGTAGCATAATGGCCAGGTTCGATTAGTAACTCCAAGGATTGGAGAACAGAAACAATATTTGAGAATTTGTACGTGTACTAGATAAGTTTGAAAGTACGAGAAAGTATGACAAGTAAGGAAAGAAAGGAACCTCTAAGGATCCCGTGTTTTGGAAGACTGTAACCTTCGAGTTTTGTGAGAAGGGGGTCGCGGACGGAAGGTCCATTGTTATGTTTACGTATGTTGTGGTGGCCATGTGTGGCATCGATGATCTTGTGCAGTTTTGATTGAGAGGCATAGTATAGAGTTTATGCCGGAGTTTGTATAGCTTGAAAACCGACTAAGAACATTCGGGGACGAATGTTTCTAAGGGGGGAAGAATGTTACACCCCGTAAGTCCAGGACATGTATAAGAGAATGTACGAAAGGAATCAAGACTTGGAAATTAGTACGAAAGGAAGAATTGTTTTTCCGACGGAAAATGTTCCGAACGTCGGAAAGGAAAAATGTTCGTTATTGAGAATTGGATTCTCAAAATGCATTATTTGAAGAGTATGGAACTTACTAATATTATGGAAATTTATTTGTTACGGATTTGGTCACGTGGGGCCCACCCGAGGAATTTTACGTTTTGTGGGGCCCACGAGGGTTACGGAATTTTGTTGTTGATGGTTAATATAGTATCTTCGGCCAACTACTATAACCAAAACCGTTTCCATAACTTCTTATAATTCAACTTATATTCCAATACTTTATATAAGTTATATTAACTTGTTAACAACAATATTTTCGTCATGTCAACATGTAATAGGTAATGTTTTAACAACAACAATATCCAACGAATCCGATAATACCAAAACTGTTCACAATCGGCTAACATGTCAAGATTGTTACATGTACTTCTTATTCTTCATTCCAACATGTTATATTAACCATCAACAACCATATTTGCTTTATTATATAACATGTTACAAGTGATAATACCAATAAGAATGATCAACAATTCCAATGGCCAAAAAGTGCCATGTCTCGGCCTCAACTTCCAATTAGCCCTTAACACTTTTTAATCTTCATTATTTTTATTCACAAGTTCATCCATTAATTACTACAACATGTAATACCCATTTACATTAAGAAGACAATGATCCTTACCTCAATATGCCCAAATTAATCCAAGTTAAAAGTCGATTCTTAGCATATCTTAGCTCCTATTCTTCAAGTTCCAATCCACAAAATGTAATCCTTAGAATATTATAACCAACTACTCTTCAAGTTCCAACATCAAAAGTTGAAGAACCCCTTAGGGTTTCAATACCCCTATTTTCGGCCAAAGGAGTTTATAAGGGTTAGGGGTGTTTAATCTTGGCTAAAACTTGGTTAGGGTCCTTAAGCTTGTGTTAGAGAATTAAACTTGGAAGATTTAAGAATTTGTTCTTCACAAATGGGCCTAGACCGAGAGCACCTTAGAAAGAGAGATATATTTTGTGTAGTGAAAATAATTCTAAGTGTAAGATGAGTCTTGCACCCTCTATGCGTATATATAATGTAGCCCAAGTAGTGAGATCAATACAAGTGTAGGGACAAGAGTAGAGACAAGTGTGTGTGTGACCCATGTCCACTTGTCCACAAAATATCTCAAAGTCCAAGTCTTGCAAGACCAAGACAAGTGGGGGTGACACGTGTCACCCTCCAATTCGTCTAAAAAAATTCATCCCCCAAAATATCCACATTTGGTCACAATATCTCGAAACCTTGTTGGCCCCACAAAGTCGTAAATATTTTCGGTGGCCCCACATGACCAAATCCGAGACTTGAAAATCCAAAACTCCAATATATTCTATAAATCTCAAATACCAAATTTGAGAATCAAATTCCAAATAATAAACTTTTTTCCTTCACGAGGTTCCGAAATTTCTCTTTAGGAAAAAGTGATTCTTCATTTGTTCCAAAATTTTAATCTCATTTTCTCACGTACGTTCTCATCTCATTCTCTAGGAAATTACGGGGTGTAACATCCTTCCCCCCTTAGAAACATTCATCCCGAATGTTCATACTAGGTTCAATCTAAACAGATATCGGCATAGTCCCCCTTAACTATACCCTACACAATCAAATATGCCACACATGGCCACAATATAACACTCATGCATATATGTCAACTAAAATCGACAAGTAGGGAATCAAATTACCTGAAGGTGTTTGGAACAAGTGAGGATACTTCTTCATCATGTCCTCTTCTGCTTCCCAAGTCATCTCATCTCTATTACTATTCTGCCACAAGACCTTGACGGAAGCCACGTCCTTAGTCCGTAATCATCTGACCTAGCGATCAAGTATCACTATAGGACTATCCTCATACGATAATCCTATGTCACTCGAACATCATCAACTGGAAAGACTCTGGAAGGATCCCTGATACACTTCCGTAACATCGAAACATGGAAGACCGGATGTACCGCTTCCAAATCGAATGGCAGATCTAACTCATAAGCAACCTTTCCTACTCTGCGAATAATCTGGTAAGGTCCAATGTACCTCGGGCTAAGCTTCCCTTTCTTACCAAACCTCATCACACCCTTCATGGGTGATACCTTCAAGAAAACCCAATCGTCAAGCTGGAACTCCAAGTGTCGACGTCGATTATCTACATAAGACTTATGTCGACTCTGGGCTGCTAATAACCTCTCCTGTATAAGTTTCACCTTATCCACGGCTTGCTGAACCAAGTCTGCACTTACTAACGTAGCCTCGCCCACATCGAACTAACCAATCGGCGACCTGCACTTCCTTCTATATAAGGACTCATACGGGGCCATCTGAATACTGGAATGGTAGCTGTTGTTATATGCAAACTCAACAAGAGGCAAATGATCCTCCCAGCTACCCCTGAAATCAATAATACAGCCCTCAAAGATATCCTCGAGTGTTCGGATAGTACGCTCGCTTGTCGTCGATGCGAGGATGAACGCGATCGAGACTCATCGTGTCCCCAATTCCTTCTGGAATGACCTCCAGAAGTTAGACTTAAACTGAGCCCCTCTGTCTGATATAATAGATGTAGGAACCCCGTGCAGTCTCACAATCTCCCTGATATAAAGTCTAGCATAATCCTCAGCCGAGTAAGTGGTCCTGACCGGAAGAAAATGGGCTGATTTCGTTAGTCTGTCTACTATAACCCAAATGGAGTCACACTTCCTCTGAGTATGAGGTAACCCTGTAACGAAATCCATGTTAATCACCTCCCACTTCCAAGTCGGGATCTCAATCGTCTGTAATAACCCACCATGCTTCTGGTGCTGAATCTTGACCTGCTGACAATTCGGACACTGAGAAACGAACGCTGCTACGTCCCTTGTCAGGTCATCCCACCAATACACACATCTGAGGTCATGGTACATCTTCGTCGACCCCGGATGAATAGAATATCGAGCATTGTGTGCTTCCCCTAGAACCTGCTGACGAAGTCCTGCAATATCGGGTACACACAATCTACCCTCATATCTTAGCACCCCATCAGGTTCTACCTCACATTGACTCTTCTCCCCTCGAAGAGTCGTATCTCTGTATCATACCAGAATCGGATCCTCATACTGCTGCCTCTTCACCTCTTCTACAATGGAAGATTCGGCAACCTCTCGAACCCGAACTCCACTATCATCGGAATCAATCAACCGAACCTCAAGGCTCGCTAACTGTTGAATCCCACGAACCATTTCCCTTCTATCTGGCTGCACATCGGTCAGACTACCCATAGATCTACGACTAAGAGCATCTGCAACCACATTGGCTTTCCCTGGGTGGTATTGAATATCAACCTCATAGTCCTTAAGCAACTCTAACCACCACCTCTGCCGCAAGTTCAGCTCTTTCTGTCTGAAGATATATTGGAGGCTCTTGTGGTCTGTATAAATATCCACATAAACTCCATATAAGTAATGCCTCCAGATCTTCAGGGCATGAATAACTGTCGCCAACTCCAAATTGTGGGTGGGGTAATTCCTCTCGTGCTTCCGGAGCTATCGGGACGCATAGGCTATAACCTTACCGTGCTGCATCAACACACAACCTAGCCCAACACCCGAAGCATCACAATAAAACACACATCTATCTAATCCTTCCGGAAGAGTAAGAACTGGAGTCGTCGTCAACTTCTCTTTCAATAACTGGAAGCCCTTCTCACAAGCATCCGTCCATTGGAACTTAGCCACTTTCTGAGTTAGCCTAGTCAAAGGTGCTGATATTGAAGCAAACTTTTTCACAAATCTCCGGTAATACCCCGCAAGCTCTAAAAAGTTGCGCACCTCAGTCGGTGTAGTAGGTCTAGGCCAGGTCTTCACCGCCTCAATCTTCTCCGTATCAACACGAATACCGTCGGCCCCGACAATGTACCCCAAGAATGCTACTGAGGCCAACCAGAACTCACATTTGGAGAACTTGGCATACAATTGCCGGATCTGGAGGACTCCATGTACCGTCCTCAAGTGATCCGCATGCTCCTGCTCCGAGCGAGAATATACCAGGATGTCATCAATGAATACTATAACAAACGTATCCAAAAATGGCTTGAACACCCGGTTCATCAAATCCATCAATACCGCTTGAGCATTAGTCAACCCGAAAGACATCACCCTGAACTCATAATGCCCATACCGGGTCCTGAATGCAGTCTTCGGGATATCTGCATCTCTAACTCGTACCTGATGATAACTGGATCGCAGGTCTATCTTGGAAAAACACCTAGCCCCCTGCAACTGATCAAACAAATCATCAATCCTGGGGAGGGGATACCTATTCTTGATGGTTACCTTGTTCAGCTGCCTGTAGTCAATACACATACGCAGCGTCCCATCCTTCTTCTTTACAAACAATATCGGCGCTCCCCAAGGAGAAGTACTAGGCTTAATAAAGTCTTTCTCCAGCAAGTCTCTCAGTTGGTCCTTCAACTCAGCAGGTGTCATTCTGTACGGAGGAATAGATATCGGTCGAGTATCTGGCAGAACATCAATACTGAACTCTATCTCCCGCTCTGGAGAAATACCTGGGAGATCATCAGGGAATACATCCGGGAATTCACTAACAACTGGAACCGACTGAAGAGTGGTACCTCAGCCTCCGTGTCGAACGCCTGAATAAGATGATTCTCCCTCAGCATCATTATGTAATCCTACTCATGGGACTATTTCACCTGCATAGGACTCGAACCCGCATGGGACTATTTCACCCGCATAGGAAATTTGTACACGATACCCGCATCACGGAGAGCTAATCCATGGAATGTGTCCTGGGATTTGAACCCGCATGAGTCCTTCAGACCCGCAGTGAGTGTGTACCATCTCAAGTCATGGGAGCTACTCCATGAAATATATATAAAATGTTGTCGGCCCTGTAGTGAGGGACGCGGAGATGTGGAAATATAACACTCGCACGAATGGCTATATGAGATAACATATGCAAGTTAAAATGATCTTTGACTCTTATTAGAACAAATAGAATGAACTATTATTTTAGAAAAACCAAGGCAATGCCATGCCTTCTTTTTTATAAAAACCAAGGCAATGTCATGCCTTCTTTTTTATAAACACCAAGGCAATACCATGTCTTCCTTTTTATAATTATCAAGATACTAACACCCGTAGTGTCAAAGTACTTCTATTTTCAAATCAAGTCACTTCCTTTATATACTACAATGAATTCACTTTCATTTAAAATATGTACGTCCACCGTACAAACATTTTATAATATTCATGCTCAAGAAAGATAGGAAGAGTTCCACATACCTTTTTCACTATTCCACACGCTAAGTAGAATACGACACTCGTAGGATGTCAACGTATAATGACAATAATACTTCTATCAATTCTAAGCTTTCTAAGGTAGAGTAATACTAAGTAAAGGGTCTCTTATTCTACGGAAATTTGGGCAACACTTCCCCCATTTCTACGTACTTTTCCACCTTTTCCAAGGCCCGAATTCAACAACTAAACAAGCCTCATTTAAGGCACAACAAAGCAGCAACCAAATGGGATTACACGCCTAACTTGACGTGTAAAATTCTGCCCCACAATCTATACAAAACAGTCCATTAGTATCGTCCACTAATACAGTCCATTAATCCACTAATGCAGTCCACTAATACAGTCCATTAGTCCACAGTTTATAGTATCTTCGGCCAACTACTATAACCAAAATCGTTTCCATAACTTCTTATAATTCAACTTATATTCCAATATTTTATATAAGTTATATTAACTTGTTAACAACAATATTTCCGTCATGTCAACATGTAATAGGTAATGTTTTAACAACAACAATAACCAACGAATCCGATAATACCAAAACTGTTCACAATCGGCTAACATGTCAAGATTGTGACATGTACTTCTTATTCTTCATTCCAACATGTTATATTAACCATCAACAACCATATTTGCTTTATTATATAACATGTTACAAGTGATAATACCAATAAGAATGATCAACAATTCCAATGGCCAAAAAGTGCCATGTCTCGGCCTCAACTTCCAATTAGCCCTTAACACTTTTTAATCTTCATTCTTTTTATTCACAAGTTCATCCATTAATTACTACAACATGTAATACCCATTTACATTAAGAAGACAATGATCCTTACCTCAATATGCCCAAATTAATCCAAGTTAAAAGTCGATCCTTAGCATATCTTAGCTCCTATTCTTCAAGTTCCAATCCACAACATGTAATCCTTAGAATCTTATAATCAACTCCTCTTCAAGTTCCAACACCAAAAGTTGAAGAACGCCTTAAGGTTTCAATACCCCTATTTTCGGCCAAAGGAGTTTCTAAGGGTTAGGGGTGTTTAATCTTGGCTAAAACTTGGTTAGGGGCCTTAAGCTTGTGTTAGGGAATTAAACTTGGAAGATTTAAGAATTTGTTCTTCACAAATGGGCCTAGGCCGAGAGCACCTTAGAAAGAGAGAGATATCTTTTGTGTAGTGAAAATAATTCTAAGTGTAAGATGAGTCTTGCACCCTCTATGTGTATATATAATGTAGCCCAAGTAGTGAGATCAAGACAAGTGTAGGGACAAGAATAGATACAAGTGTGTGTGACCCATGTCCACAAAATATCTCAAAGTCCAAGTCTTGCAAGACCAAGACAAGTGGGGGTGACACGTGTCACCCTCCAATTCGTCTAAAAAATTTCATCCCCCAAAATATCCACATTTGGTCACAATATTTCGAAACCTTGTGGGCCCCACAAAGTCGTAAATTTTTCCGGTGGGCCCCACATGATCAAATTCGAGACTTGAAAATCCAAAACTCCAATATATTCTATAAATCTCAAATACCAAATTTGAGAATCAAATTCTAAATAATAAACCTTTTTTCCTTCACGAGGTTCCAAAATTTCTCTTTAGGAAAAAGTGATTCTTCATTCGTTCCAAAATTTCAATCTCATTTTCTCACGTGCGTTCTCATCTCATTCTCTGGGAAATTACGGGGTGTAACACACCTGCCAGCTAACCATAGTATCAACACAAGCCTCACAAAGCATCTTAATACGTATGACATGACCTAATGTCGTAACTGAAATATGGACGTGACTATCATGAATACTGAGCTGCAATGAACACATGGATATTGGGCTGAATGAATACATAAATATTATACATGGGATTTGAAAAACAAGTCATAGGCACGAGTGACACGAGTATTGGAACATGAGCATGAATATGACATGACTACATGGACGTGAAGAGCATGATATGAGACATAAATACATGAAGACTTGATGACACGCATATATGAGTGTTAAGCTGACATGAGATCTGAAATATGGATGTCATAGCATGGAATCTGAATTCTGAAAACATGAATATTACATCATGTTAACTGAATGCTGAATGGAGGGGAGATATACACATTGAATTGACATGAGGTCTGAATACTTGAGGTAGTTAGCTTGCGAACTTGATGGTCTTTTGTATGATCCTTTATGATCTAATATATTTAGGACTAACTTCTCTTTCTTCTCAAATCTCACGACGCTTTTCTTAGGCAAAACTTTCTAGAAACCCCCAACCGTTAACATAAAACTCTGAATCTCTGTGTTGCACATTCGCATAGGACTCTTGCGACTCTTAGCTATTCCAAATGCTCTTGAATTAATTTAACTTTTTTCAACAACCTATGGTCTAAGTTTTGTCCTAGCAATTTTGTTTTGTCAACTTCATACCAATCAATAGGCGATCTACACATTCGCCCATACAAGAATTCGAATGGTGTCATCTTGATACTAGCATGATAATTATTTTTATAAGCAAATTTAATGAGAGGCAAATGATCATCCCAATTACCTTTAAAATCTAGGACTCGTGCTCTAAACATATTTTTTTTTTTTTTGGTAAATGCAAATATTATTACTAATAACGGAAAGAAAGGTGGCTACAATCAGTCATTGAGGGTTCTCAATCCTCAACGTTATATAAACAAGAAATGGAGGAGGGGAGGGGCGGTCACTCAAAGGTGTCGTTACAAGAGGAGATTAAATCATAAAGAACTCTATAAGATGTTGTTTTGATCTTTGCAATTACCTGCTCTGCCGGTAAGCTTGTGCCTTCAAAGAGCAATGTATTTCTTGTCCTCCAAATCTCATAGACCACTATGCAAAAGGCAAGCAAGATAGATTTGGCTCGGATGCTTGTCCCGCGGTGGTCTTTCTTGATCCACTTAAGAGAGCTTTCAACAGTTGTCATTTCTCTTCTAATACCCAACCATTCCCTTATGCTCTTCCAAATCAAGCGGGTGTAGGGTCAAGTAAAGAAGAGGTGCTCCCTTGTCTCATTAGCTTGCTTGCAGAACCCGCAAGACTTATGCTCCAAGTTTAGATAGGAAAGAGTGTCTTTTGTCGCTAACCGCTTTCTACAAGTGAGCCACACTGTGAAAGAGAACTTAGGAGGAATGAAGCCTTTCCAAATTTGTGACATCCAAAGCTTTTTATCTTGCGGAATGCGCAAGATATCATAGACGAGGCTAGAATCAAATTTTCCGTTGGTACAACACTTTTCCAAGCCTACAATTGTGTCGCCTTGGCAACCAAAGATAGAAACAAATTTGTCTCGGATCCCACAATTTTTTTTTAAATAAGGGGGAGTCCCTAGGACGTACCTCATAATCCCAAAATGATAGGCCTCTCAAATAGTAGCTATTGATCCATTGGACCCATAAGGAATCTTCCTCAGTGTGAGTTTGCCAAATGGTCCGGAAAAGCAAGGCATGGTTCCATTCTTTGATGTTCATAAGACCCAAGCCTCCTTCAGATTGGGGCAAACAAATGACATCCCAAGCGACTCTTAGTGGTTTACCTCCCCATAAGAACTGAATGCATGCACTGCACTTGTTGAGGCGATCATGGCGGGAATAGGAAGTGCCCGAAACCAAAAGCTCTCAACACCTTGAATGACCGACCTGATTAGTTCCAGCTTTCCCGCATAAGATAGCGAGTGATGCCCCCATTTCTGAATGTAATCCGATATAGCACTAGTGAATGGAGCAAACTGATCTACCGAGACTGAAATTGGGGACAAAGGGATCCCCAAGTATCGTACCGGAAAGTTACCAATGCCGAATCCCACTCTGGACAAGATCAAGTCACGAACTGTATCATGCACTCCCGCTATGTAGACAGAGGATTTAGATGGGTTAATAGTTAACCCTGAGACAGCCTCCAATTTTTCAAGACACTCCATAAGAATCCCAACTGAAGATACATCTCTTTTGGCAAAAAGTATGAGGTCATTCGCGAATGCAAGGTGAGTAATGCCCAATCTATTACACTTTGGATAATAGGAGAAAGCTATTGCCGCAGCCTTTAGTTTTAGCATCCTTGAAAGGTATTCCATGCACAAGATAAAGAGCGTAGGAGACATAGGATCACCTTGTCTTAGGCCGCGCTTACCCTTGAAGTAACCATGTAGCTCCCTGTTGATTGAAAGAGAGAAAGAAGTTGAGCTAACACATTCCATAATCCATCTTACAAATCTGTCCGGAAATTTGAGACCTCTTAGTACCGACTCAAGGAAGCTCCAAGAGACCGTATCAAATGCTTTCCGAAGATCCACCATAAGCATACACCTTGGTGAGACTCTAGCTCTATTAAAACCTCTCACAAGCTCTTGTGCAACAAAGACATTGTCCATCATGTTTCTTCCTTTCACAAAAGCCCCTTGAGATTTGTCAACAAGAGTAGGAAGAACCATTGTCATTCTGTTAGCTAAAATCTTTGTTATGATCTTGTAGACCACATTAGTCAATCCAATAAGCCTAAAATCATTTACCTTGGGATCCCGATCGGTCTTGGGCAGGAGGGTAATGATGGTATGATTCACCTGCTTCAAAAGAATTCCGGATGAGAAGAACTCTTGAACACTTCTTACTACGTCTTGTCCCACATCTCTCCATCTATCCTTGAAGCGCAAATTAAAAACCATCCGCCAGTGCCTTGTCATTGCCTATATCGGAAAGAGCTTCCCAAATCTCCTTTGGGGAGATAAAATGCAAAAGATGTAATCCATCCTCTTCACTTAGCTTCGGGTCAGAGTTGAACACTTCGGGATCAAAGTTGGTAGTGGATCGGGATGTGCCTAAAAGATCCTTGTAAAATTCCACAAGCAATTCTCTAACTTCCCCGGGAGATGTAGTGATAGTACCATTGGCCTTGACAAGGTAGTTGATTGAGTTCCTGACATTACTCCTCTTGATCAAGCTGTGGAAGTATTTGGAGCATCTATCACTTCCAATCAAGTGTTTCTGCCTCGACTTTTGCCTTATGAAGTGTCTCTGGCCTGCAGGTGTTTGCTTTAGCTCTTGAGGACTTAACCTTGGCTTTTAGCTCATCATCAAGGGTCTTCCATACGCATTGATAGCCTCCTTAAACTCAATGTTTGCCCCATTTGCTCTTTGTTCAATGCTTCCAAAATCACTTATGTACAATTCCCGCAATGGTTGCTTCAAGGCTTTCAATTTTGAGGCTAGAACGAATTGAGCAGTTCCCAATATGTCTTGTCTCCAGCATGAAGCCAATATGTTGTCGGGCGGGCGAGAGAGCCACATATTCATGAACTTGAAAGGTCGCTTTCCCAACATTATAGGATGCAATAACCGTAGCTATCACGGGACGGTCCGAGACAGTTCCATAGGCAAGTAATTGGCCGGCATTCTAGTGGTCAAATCACTCCAATGTTGATTCATCACTCTATCAAGCTTAGACCAAATCGAACCATTCGCCCAAGTGTAGAAGGAACCGGTAGAAGAGTGTCTTCAGCCCACGAGCATTCCTGAATTCTCCAAGATCCCTAAGTGCATAAGGCGTGAGAGGAGGACCCCCCGCCTTATCATGTGGGTAGCAATAAGTGTTGAAATCTCCCATAATCATCCAAGGCTTATCAATGTCAATGCCCATGTGAGTAAGGTGATGCCAAAGCTTCCTTCTATCCGGGATGCTATAAACCGGGTACACAAATGTGGTAAGGAAGGACACTTGTGTTATATTACATCTAGCCTGGACATGGATATGTTGAGAATCCATTCCAAGCACTTCACAACAAACTCTGGAGGGATCCCAAAGTAATAGCATTCTTCCGCCATCAATGAATTCTAAATTTGAGCAAAGATTCCAAGCTTTGAATCTTTGAGTAGAAAAAAGATTCTATCCTTGCCCGAGAGAATTTAGTTTCCAAAAGACAAACCATTGCCACATCATACTGTTTTGTGAGCCTACACGCAAAAGTTTACGTGGCTGCCCTATCCCTTTGTCCGCAAAGACCACGGACATTCCAACAGAGTACTTTCATTAGGAAACAAAGGAGGTTTTGTTAGCACCTCCGCGCTTTGCTGCCTTTGCCTTTCCACTGCCTTTCGGCGTGTTTTTCTTTGAGATTACTTCCTTCCATCCCTCTTCTTTGTTGTTGGAAGCCATAACATGTGTCTCAGCCAAGCTATGTTCCCCACGTTCAAAATTTATGCACCGTGATGCAAGATTAGAATTCTCCGTAGCAACTTTTGTAGGTTCCCCCATCCAATGAAGGTTTCGGGTTCATTGGTTCTTCAGAATCAATCTGCCTTGTCTCATTTCTCATCCTACCATGTTGCGCAATGCCAGGATGTGGTTGATGTCGTGAGGACCCTTCTTGAGAATCCCGCAAGCTTGATGAGCCATGATGACCCATAACCGAAGGAACCGCAGCATGCGTAGCATCTCCCATACTTCCGGGAGCAAGAGGTCGTGTGTGCTCACTGTCTTCAGTGTCCATCAAGTTTCCAGAATCTGCGGGATGTTGAGAAGGTGGTGGATAAGGGGAAGGAGGGTTGGTTCCACCCGTACCTCTGTTGGCATCCAAACAAGTAGAGACACCCTCTTTGCTAGGGGGCACCACTGGATTGCGATTTTTAGGAGCTTCTTCAGTGTTGGTGTTACACCCCGTAGTTCCAGGGTATGTATATGAGGATGTACGTGCGAGAATACGACATTAAATTTGGAAAGGAAGAAAGATGTGATTTTTCGACGGAAAAGTTTCCGAACTTCGTAAGGGAAAAAGGTTTATTATTGAGAATTGGATTCTCAACTTTGGTATTTAAGACTTTAAGAATTTATAAGAATTTTGGAATCTATTTTTACGGATTTGGTCATGTGGGGCCCACCCGAGGAATTTTACGTTTTGTGGGGCCCACGAGGGTTACGAAAATTTTATGGAAGAATGGGAGGGCGACATGTGGCACCCCCCACATTGGTCTTGGACGTTTTGTGCAAGGATAGGATGGTCATTTGACCTTTGTGGATGATAAGTCTTCAAGCTTGATATTTTTGACCAAGTCAACTTGCCACTTGTGTATGATCCATGTGTTCTTCATCCTAGCCACACATTTGTTATAATCTTGACCCTCCATTGTTTTATATATACCCAACTAGTGCAAGACTTGCTCTTCAACACTTAGAATTATTTCACACATTCTTGTTCTTCATTGAGAGCTCACGGGTTGGGTCTTTTCCCCACACAAAAAAATTTAGTTTGTTGTCCAATATTCACAAGACTTTAACCCAAGGTGCCTAAGAGTATTGTAAGGTTATCTCAAGAGAAAGATCCCGAAAAAGTGGCGTTTTCGTATTAGTCGCAAGGCGGAAACTTAAAGAGTTCTTCAACTTTGAAGTTGGGACTTGAAGATGAGTTCTTCATAGGCTTCTAAGGAGTGCTTGGAGCGGATTGGAACCTAAGGAAAGGAGCTAAGAATTGCTAAGGAGCGACTTTGAATCTTGGAAAGATTAAGGGCTTGTAAAGGTATAATTCTTGTCGTTTTAGTAATTAAGATTACTTATTGTTGTAGCTTTGGATATTAGCAAGCATGAGGTGTTTATATTATGAAGTTGATAAGTGTTATGGATATTGGAACCCTAACCCGAAAACTAGTATGTTAGCCCTTAAGATTGTAATTCAATTTGGTTACTAGTTTAGTTGTCACATGTTATATAAAGAGGGAATTATAGTTGTTGAAGTTGTTTATGACTATGTAGCATGTTGGAATAACAACTTGTATTGAAATAGAAATTGAAAGAGAAGTAGTGTTGTTGTCAGAGTAGAATTGGTTTGTTTTGTATCATTTGTGAGGCGGAATTTTACACGTCTTGTAGGCGTGTAATCCCCTTTTGATTGGTTGGTATGTTGAGCCTTAAATGTGGCATGTTTGGTTATTGAATTCGGCCTTGAAAAAGGTGGCAAAGTATGTAGAAACAAAGGAAGTGCTGCCCGATTTTCCGTAGAATTTAGTGACCTTGTACTTAGAATATTCTACGAAGAGAGATAGAGGTTAATAGACCTTTTATGACCATTATAGGTTGAAGTACCACGAGTAGCGTATTCTACTTGAAGGGTGGAAAAAGGCTAGCAAGAGTATAGTACTTTGGAGCGTTTTGCTAATTGTCGATAATCGTCGTATGTGAACCTCTTCCTATCTTTTCTAGCATGATTGATTGTGAACTATGTAGTACGGTAGACGTACGTGTGCTAAACGAATTTGGTTGGTTTAAAACATAAAGTGTTATAATAGCTTTATGGGAAGTTAGTTATAAACGACTTTATGTAGGTAAAATAATGGTTTGTTGATCTTGAAAGATAAGAGACTTGAATTGTGATATAAAGTTGTGAAACCTCATTCGTGAGTAATGAGTACTTGGTTTTTAAAGAATAATGTTATATTGATTTCGGAAATGGGAATGAGTATCGAACAAGCCATTGCAGCGTTAATAAAGGAAAATGTAATGACAAATAATTAACTTAAAACAAGTAGAATCCTCCATCTGCATAGAAGCTAAGATAAGACAAAATTGTATTACATTTTATAGATCATGGCTACTTTAATAAGAATCATTATATACAAGTATTAATTTTCTTAAATTCCAAAGTAAGGAACTTGATTTCTAAAAGAAAAGAGATTTGAGGAATTGAAGAGTTTTTTATTTAAAAGAAGGCATAGTATTGTCTTGGTTTATTTAAAAGAAGGTATGGAAATTGTTTTGGTTTACTTAAAACAATAGTTACTCTATTTTTGGATACTACGAGTGTTAGTATCAGGTGACGTTTGGGAAAGAAATGGGTCTTTTTAAAAGAATTAAAGTATGTAGTACTTTGGGGTTAAAACCCGGACTTTGACATAAAATGAAAGTACCTTGAGTTGTGTGTAACTTGCCTATGTTTGCGTGTGATAGCCTTGTTGTGCAAGTGTTGTATCCTTATGTTACCGCTGCTCTCGATGAGGGCGGCCATGTTATTCTTGATCATTTTGGACATACCGACACGATGGGCGCCCACGGGTATGCTTCCACTATGATAGTCCACGGGCATACCGACTCGATGGACGGTCCACGTATGTGGCCGATGAGGGTTCGCTTCCCCGTTGATAGTGTTATTCCAATGGACTAGCTCTCCACGAGGTTTTTACCGATTCGGTTTTGGTATCCGTAGTTGGCTCTCGCACTTGCCCCGCGTGGTTGATTCGGCTTTGGTATCCGTAGTTAGCCTTCAGACTTGCCCCATTCGGTTTAGTGGCGGTCTCGTGATCCGCTTTGGTATCCGTGGTGGTTGGTTCAGACTTGCCCCATCGACGACGTGACGCGCTTTGGTATCCGGTAGTTGGCCTTCGTACTTGCCCCGTCGCCTTCGTGGTATGGTTATATAGTATTGTTAGTACGACTTTGGTATCCGTAGTTGGCTTTCAGACTTGCCCGGTCGATGGATGATGCAGTCGGTTCTCGTAGCTATGCCTTCGCACTTGCCCCAGACGGTTTATGACACGTGGGACTCGTGTTCATGTGTACTCCTTGGTGTTGTTATATCATGATCGCCAGCTGAGGAAGGAATTCCACGCATGATTGATGTTGTGGGCGAGACCCATAGTTATATTTGAGTGATGACTTTGAGGCGTGAGTCACGACTTGGCATTCCGCTATATATTGTGGAATCGTAGTTTGGTTATCATACATGTCTCTCGCTTTTATATGATCGTTATGATTTCGTTCTGATTTTCTGCTTCACATACTTGGTACTGTTATCGACGACCTCCTTCGGGGCGTGCTCATGCCACAGTAGGTACACCGATTGTTGATCCTCGCCATAGATCACATCAGCGTTTGGGAAGCTCCGCTTTCTCGGAGGCTTATCTTTTGCATGATTCCCCGAGATTGTAGGTTCTTGTACATTCGTGGTATGGCGCCCCGCCCGGCCATAGTTGCTATAAAATTCGTAGAGGTGCAGAGTAATGCTACAAGTGTGTTTTGAAAAAGGATGTAACTATTCAGGTTTAATTATTTATTTATACAGAAAGGTAACCGTTTTGGTTAGCCTGTTTTCTTATTATCTTGTTTCATGTTTAAGTTTTTATTTCCGCTGATTTTCTCTGATGTTGTATCACTAGGGTGCCCGGGGTAAGGCACCAGTCGCGGGCCCGAGGTCGGTTCGTGAAAAAAGTGGTATCAGAGCAGTTAATCATCGGAAAGTGTCTACATACCGTATCTAGTAGAGTCTTGATTATCGGCGTGTTGTGCACCACACCAATAATCAGGAGGCTACAGGATATTTAGGATTGGTTTCCATTCTTCTCACTCTGAGATCGTGCCTTAGAGCTGTGTTATAAGTTGGACTCCCTCTGACGTATCACTTTTGTACCAGCTATGCCTCCACACAAGGCAACCAGAGCCTAGAAGGGCAAGGCAGCAGATGGAGATGCGAGTAGAGCAGCAGCGGTCTCTACTGAGGCCACAGTACCTGAGCCTCCAGTCCCACGGCCAGGAACAGAGGATATGGGTTACTGGAGACGGCCCGCCATTAGCTAGGATTGTGGCTAGACACGAGGATGACGAGAGTCTGAGGTTCCAGAGCACCCGTAGTTCACCCCATCGGATAGTTTGAGACTACGGGACTTTTTGAGCTGCAGCCCACCTGATTTCTATGGGTCGAGGCCTGAGGATGATCCGCAGGAGTTCATCCGACAGTTACAGCGGATCATGAGAGTGATCAAGGCTTCGGAGACCGAGTCGGTGGTCTTAGGTTCGCACCGGCTGCGTGATCCGCAATGATCGTTTGATTCGCGAGCTATCCCTGGGGAGCATGCACTCCGCTTGTTTGGGACGAGTTCTCGAGGCATTTCTCCCATTTCTTGCCTCCGCAGATGGCGAGAGCACGGCCGAGCAGATTGACGTCTTGAGACGCAGAGGCGCACGGTTGGAGTACAACGTGGAGTTCCACTCGTTGGCTCGATATGTCCTCTGCGTTAGTGGCGGATATGGAGGACAGAGTGCACCGCCACGCCACGGGCTCGATGACTACTGCGAGGCTTGCTCAGTGTAGCTCTTCACCGCATGGACATTGCCCGTATACAAGTTTATGCACGTGGATGGAGGAACGTAGAGACCGACGTAGGACCAGATCGCATAAGAGGCCAAGACAGCAGGTCCTTGGTAACTTTCGAGGCGGACCGCCTCAAGAAGAAAGTTAGTTATACACCTCCGCCAAGACAGAGTGGTCCCCGCGCCTTCGTATGGCCCAGGTATTCAGGAGCAGTCGTGGCTCCAAGGTTTCAGATTTTCACGAGTAAGTGCTCGCGGATGAGGCCACCCTTATCTCGCCAGGCTGTCAGGGAAAAATCCATAAGGGAGTGTCGTTCTAGTTTGGGAGATTGTTATACTTGGCGACAGGCCATTTTGCGAGGGATTGTCCGACTGCAGGTAGAGCAGATGTTAAGACTCATCCTTCAGATCGATGGCGGTCATCGCTTTCTATAGCTATGCGCCAACGAGCGTGATTATGATTAGAGCGACAAAGGAAAGTGAAGCAAGAGTTACTGGTGTATACCCTTAACCCTCTAGAGATTAGTATGCGTGATATGATGATTTTTTTTATATATATTAAGTGTTATGTTCAGATAACATTGTGATAATTGTGATTAGAAAACATGGGCAGTTAAAAAGGTAAGTTTGGGGGCAGGTAATTTGTGAACCTTAGAAATTATGACAGTTGAGACCTTAGATGTAAGGCCGTCTTGAGTAAAAGATTTTGCGGGTGATCTTTGTTGGAGTGCATTATATACCTAGGGTGTATTTGTGTGATAATTCCATGGGTAGTTTGAGATAGAAGTGGTAGCTTTCATGACGTGAATTAGTGAGATTGTTCCGGACCGGGGAACGAGAGAGTTGGGCGCGATAATGGGTCGGGTTGAGGCCAGATTGCGGGTCAACCCGCAGCCCGGAATGATGTAAGGTAAATTTGTTGTGGTCCCGCTATGTGATAGGGTCACGAGGGTGCTAGGCCCAAGTTTAGGTAACCATTGTACGAATTCGTAGACGCGTTCGACCAGGATCGGATCGTGAAGGCCGGGAATGGCCTTAAAGGAAATTGAAGCTAGCGTAACGACCAAGTTTGGAGGTAGTAACTCCAAGGTTTTGGAAACTGAAGCGATGACTGAAGTGTGGTACGTGTAATAGAAAGAGTTCAGGTGTACGAGAAGGGTACGACGAGTAAGGAAAGAAGTGAACGGGTGTTAAGAGAAGGGAAGTGATCATTTTGTGAAGTAACGAGGTGAAGAAAGTATCCTTTAGACCATGGGTGGAAGCTTTAGTGTTGTTATACACGTTAGAGGTGATTCCTCGTTGGCTTGGATTGGAGTTTTGCGCATGTGTTATATTATGGCCAGGTGTGGCATATTTGGGTTATAAGTATAGTAGTGAAGACTATACCAGCGCGTGTATGTTTGGAGACTAAGAAGGAACATTCGGGACGAATGTTTCTAAGGGGGGAAGAATGTTACACCCCGTAGTTCCAGGGTATGTATATGAGGACGTACGTGCGAGAATACGACATTAAATTTGGAAAGGAAGAAAGATGTGATTTTTCGACGGAAAAGTTTAGAACCGTGGGAAAAAGGTTTATTATTGAGAATTGGATTCTCAACTTTGGTATTTAAGACTTTAAGAATTTATAAGAATTTTGGAATCTATTTTTACGGATTTGGTCATGTGGGGCCCACCCGAGGAATTTTACGTTTTGTGGGGCCCACGAGGGTTACGAAATTTTATGGACGAATGGGATGGCGACACGTGGCACCCCCCACATTGATCTTGGACGTTTTGTGCAAGGATAGGATGGTCATTTGACCTTTGTGGATGATAAATCTTCAAGCTTGATATTTTTTACCAAGTCAACTTGCCACGTGTGTATGAGCCATGTGTTCTTCATCCTAGCCACACATTTGTTATAATCTTGACCTTCCATTGTTTTATATATACCCAACTAGTGCAAGACTTGCTCTTCAACACTTAGAATTATTTCACACATTCTTGTTCTTCATTGAGAGCTCACGGGTTGGGTCTTTTCCCCACACAAAAAAATTTAGTTTGTTGTCCAATATTCACAAGACTTTAACCCAAGGTGCCTAAGAGTATTGTAAGGTTATCTCAAGAGAAAGATCCCGGAAAAGTGGCGTTTTCGTATTAGTCGCAAGGCGGAAACTTAAGGAGTTCTTCAACTTTGAAGTTGGGACTTGAAGATGAGTTCTTCATAGGCTTCTAAGGAGTTCTTGGAGCGGATTGGAACCTAAGGAAAGGAGCTAAGAATTGCTAAGGAGCGACTTTGAATCTTGGAAAGATTAAGGGCTTGTAAAGGTATAATTCTTGTCGTTTTAGTAATTAAGATTACTTATTGTTGTAGCTTTGGATATTAGCAAGCATGAGGTGTTTATATTATGAAGTTGATAAGTGTTATGGATATTGGAACCCTAACCCGAAAACTAGTATGTTAGCCCTTAAGATTGTAATTCAATTTGGTTACTAGTTTAGTTGTCACATGTTATATAAAGAGGGAATTATAGTTGTTGAAGTTGTTTATGACTATGTAGCATGTTGGAATAACAACTTGTATTGAAATAGAAATTGAAAGAGAAGTAGTGTTGTTGTAGCCGAGAATTGGTTTGTTTTGTATCATTTGTGGGGCGGAATTTTACACGTCTTATAGGCGTGTAATCCCCTTTTGATTGGTTGGTATGTTGAGCCTTAAATGTGGCATGTTTGGTTATTGAATTCGGCCTTGAAAAAAGTGGCAAAGTATGTAGAAACAAAGGAAGTGCTGCCCGATTTTCCGTAGAATTTAGTGACCTTGTACTTAGAATATTCTACGAAGAGAGCTAGAGGTTAATAGACCTTTTATGACCATTATAGGTTGAAGTACTACGAGTAGCGTATTCTACTTGAAGGGTGGAAAAAGGCTAGCAAGAGTATAGTACTTTGGAGCGTTTTGCTAATTGTCGATAATCGTCGTATGTGAACCTCTTCCTATCTTTTCTAGCATGATTGATTGTGAACTATGTAGTACGGTAGACGTACGTGTGCTAAACGAATTTGGTTGGTTTAAAACATAAAGTGTTATAATAGCTTTATGGAAAGTTAGTTATAAACGACTTTATGTAGGTAAAAGAATGGTTTGTTGATCTTGAAAGATAAGAGACTTGAATTGTGATATAAAGTTGTGAAACCTCATTCGTGAGTAATGAGTACTTGGTTTTTAAAGAATAATGTTATATTGATTTCGGAAATGGGAATGAGTATCGAACAAGCCATTGCAGCGTTAATAAAGGAAAATGTAATGACAAATAATTAACTTAAAACAAGTAGAATCCTCCATCTGCATAGAAGCTAAGATAAGACAAAATTGTATTACATTTTATAGATCATGGCTACTTTAATAAGAATCATTATATACAAGTATTAATTTTCTTAAATTCCAAAATAAGGAACTTGATTTCTAAAAGAAAAGAGATTTGAGGAATTGAAGAGTTTTTGGTTTAAAAGAAAGGCATGGTTTTGTCTTAAATTGGTTTAGAACATAAAGTGTTATAATAGCTTTATGGGAAGTTAGTTATAACAACTTTATGAAGACGAAAAAAATGGTTTTATTGTTGGATTTAAAATGATAACTTGACATTTTAAAAGTTAGGAGGTTGGTTCCTTAAAAGATATGAGATTTGATTCAAAGATTGTGAGACTTAATTTTGAAGGTAAAGAGACTTGACTTACAAATAACTTGATTTAAAAGAAGGCATAGTATTGTCTTGGTTTATTTAAAAGAAGGTATGGAAATTGTTTTGGTTTACTTAAAACAATAGTTACTCTATTTTTGGATACTACGAGTGTTAGTATCAGGTGACGTTTGGGAAAGAAATGGGTCTTTTTAAAAGAATTAAAGTATGTAGTACTTTGGGGTTAAAACCCGGACTTTGACATAAAATGAAAGTACCTTGAGTTGTGTGTAACTTGCCTATGTTTGCGTGTGATAGCCTTGTTGTGCAAGTGTTGTATCCTTATGTTACCGCGTCTCTCGATGGAGGGCCGGTCATGTTATTCTTGATCATTTTGGACATACTGACACGATGGGCGGCCCACGGGTATGCTTCCACTATGATAGTCCATGGGCATACTGACTCGATGGATGGTCCACGGGTATGCGGCCATGATGAGGGTTCGTTTCCCTGTTGATAGTGTTATTCCATGGACTAGCTCTCCATGAGGTTTTTACTGATTCGGCTTTGGTATCTGGTAGTTGGCTCTCGTACTTGCCCCGGTCGTGGTTGATTCGGCTTTGGTATCTGGTAGTTAGCTTTATTTGCCGTCGCTACCGCCGACCTGGTCCGAAGTGCACGCAACGCTGTTTCTTTGGCGCGGTTCCCTGGATGGAGCAATGAATGCTGTTTTGAGGAGTCGCCACCTAATTATTATAGTGAATTAGGACACTTAGTTTATTGCAATAAAAATACTGCAATTGACTTCCATTTAATGGTCTGCGAAATTAGTGAGATTCTGGATCAGGGTTCTTTATTATGCTAAAGGGAAGGGGTTAGGCATCCTTTATGATCCGTTAACTTGCGGTTGTTCGTTCAAACCTAGGTTAATTATTTATTGCTCTTTTTATTCTACCTATTCTAAGCATTTATAATTAAAATAAAGTGCACTACACAATAATAAAACTAAATTAAATGCGATATAAAATAACATTCCGGGACATCTTTTAGCCCTTTTTAGGCTTTCTGCACAAGATGATCTCCGGCTACCTGCATAAACACTTAGTAAAAGTGTTAGTATAAGAATAAATAATTTTAAAGTAACGACAGGAATTTAATAAGTAAAGCAAAAAATAAATAAATCCGTCTTTTGCACAGAGGAGGCCTTGGAAATCAGACGGGGATTCCTTCATCGGCCAATGTAGTATCAAGTTCAAAATCAGTAAAATATCAAGTGTAGTAACTTGTTCAAAAATCAGTAAAATACCAAGTGTAGTATCATATTCAAAAATCAGTTTAATAAAGTAATAAAAGGGCAAAATCGTCCAAATCACTGTGGAATACCCAAAACAAGAAGAACACAAATAAACAAAGATGCAACATAGCCCAAAATGAATACGCAGCCAGTGACCTAATAAGCAACAATACCAAACAGAAGAATGCAGCCCGCAGCACAGTAAGTAGCAATATCAAACAGGAAAATGCAGCCAACAACAATATCGAACAGAAAAAGGCAAACAGCGGCAGAACACCAGTGTCCGCCGGAGTTCAAACTCCGGCCATTATCCCAATAATGAGGTCGAATCAGCCCAACAAACAAACATAAGCCGACAAACTCCACAATACCACCGAACCGGTTCGCCGGAGTTTTTAACTCCGGCCAAATTACTAAAATAAATAAAAATCAGTCCCAACAACACAAAAGCAAACCGACGAACATCGTCGGAGTTTTGCAAACTCCGGCCAAATACTAAAAGCTGGAAATCAGTCCGACAACCAACAACAGAAACCAAAAATTAAACCAACAGGGGTCGCCGGAGTTTTAAACTCCGGCGAGATACAAAATTTCCAAATCAGTCCAATTAAACAATAATATAATAGCAACGAAAGAGGAACAAACAGCGATGTCAACAATACGGAAAGCAGCGGGCAGCGCGTCTGATGGGTTCATTGGTGGCGACGGACGCGCGGCGAACGAAGGTGAGAGGGAGAGGAGAGGGTCGAGAGGGATGAAGTAGGGTAGGCGCCGATTATGTTGTGAAATTTCTGGGTAGTTCACGGAGATAGAACTCCGCTGGCGGCGGCAGTGGCGACGGAAAGCGGCGACGGGAGTGAGGGAGAGATGGGGTGAGAGAAGGGAGAGGGGTGTAGGGTTAGATAAGGGGCTGATTTTTGTGTTGGGGGGAAAGTGGGGTATAATGTTTTATTTATAGGGTAGTTTTTATGGTTTGGTATTTGGGGGGAAAATGAAAAGTGGGGATTTGAAATTTAAGAATGGGGGGGAAATAAAAAGGGGTTTTGATTTTAGGAGGGGAAATAAAAGTGTGGTATTGTTTGGATGAAATTAAAATGGTGTCGGATTTGACTGATTCAAATTGTGTCCTGGACTGGACTGGTTTGACAAAATGCAAGACGGGTTAATTGTTTAAAATAAAAATTATTTAAAGATACAAAATTATCAAAACTAAAAATGCCGATGCAATAATGATAAAATGTAATATTTAAGAAATGTTTAATGTCTAATTAAAAGTAAAAATGTGGTGCCAATTAATTATTTAAAGAGATGCAAACATAATAATAATGAAAACATAATATTAACAAAGTCATAATGCTTAATTTAAAAATAAAAGATGCAATGCCATTTTTGTGAAGAAATAAACATAGAATATTATGTAAAAATATGCAAAATAACGATTAAAATGCGGTGTGCTAAAATACTTAAAATTGCACGAAATATATGAAAAAACGGGTCAAAATTGACTGTCAACAGCATGTCCCTCTTTGTACGGAGATGATGGAAGAGTCTTCGGACGAAGATGTTGACTTGTAGCCAATTTTGTCCTGTTTTATAAACTATAAACTCAAAAATAGGGATGATGCAGACCCAAAAAATGTCCCAGTGTCAAATCATGATGACACTGGGTCGTTGTGATGCAGAAATAAAAAGCAAAGCTGACGCTGATTTAAAAAATGTCCCAGTGTAGAAGTATGAGGACATTGGGTTGCTGCGATGCTAAAATTAAAAGACAATGCCGATGCAGATTTAAAATTTGTCCCAGTGTCGAAGTATGATTGACACTGGGTCGTTGTGATGCAAAAATTAAAAAGCAACGCTCACGCTAATTAAAAATGTCCCAGTGTCGAAGTATGATTGACACTGGATTACAGGTGATGTGGTGCTGAAAAAGACAAGGTTATTGTAGATGTTGATGGCGTCGTTCCATAGACGCGATGCAGATGTTCGTCGTTGCATAGACGAGACATGGATGAAGCCGTTGCATAGGCTTAAATGAAATGGCGTCATTTTCGGACGCAATGCAGATGCTCGTCGTTGCATAGACGAAACATGAATGAAGTCGTTGCATAGGCTTAAAAGAAATGGCGTCGTTTGCGGGCGCGCTGCAAATGCTCGTCATTGCATAGACGAAACATGGATGAAGTCGCCAGATAGGCTTAAATGAAATGGCGTCGTTTTGGACGCACGCAGATGCTCGTCGTTGCATAGACGAAACATGAACGGCCGTTGCATAGGCTTAAAAGAAATGGCGTCGTTGCATGACGCGACGCATGCTCGCCGTCGTTGCATAGACGAAACATGAATGGCCGCAGATAGGCTTAAAATGAAAATGCGTCGTTGCATGGACGCGATGCAGATGCTCGTCGTTGCATGACGAAACATGGATGAAGCCGTTGCATAGGTTTAAATGAAATGGCGTCGTTGCATAGACGCGATGCAGATGCTCGTCGTTGCATAGACGAAACATGAATGAAGCCGTTGCATAGGCTTAAAATAAATGGCGTCGTTGCATAGACGCGATGCAGATGCTCGTCGTTGCATAGACGAAACATGAACGGTTGCCAGATAGGCTTAAAATGAAAAGGCGTCGTTGCATGGACGCGATGCAGATGCTCGTCGTTGCATAGACGAAACATGGATGAAGCCGTTGCATAGGCTTAAATGAAAAGGCGTCGTTGCATGGACGCGATGCAGATGCTCGTCGTTGCATAGACGAAACATGGATGAAGCCGTTGCATAGGCTTAAATGAAATGGCGTCGTTGCATAGACGCGATGCAGATGCTCGTCGTTGTATAGACGAAACATGAATGAAGTCGTTGCATAGGCTTAAAATGAAATGGCGTCGTTGCATGGACGCGATGCAGATGTTCGTCGTTGCATAGACGAAACATGGATGAAGCCGTTGCATAGGCTTATATGAAATGACGTCGTTTTCGGACGCAATGCAGATGCTCGTCGTTGCATAGACGAAACATGAATGAAGCCGTTGCATAGACTTAAAATGAAATGCATTGGTTTAGGGGCGTACCTGCTTTGTGACCCGTCTGGGTTGAGATAGCGTCATTGCATAGACGTTGTGCATTTGTGACCCGCATGGGTTTATTGTTGTGTTTCTGCCTTTGCTGATATGAAGATCCTGCACTCAAAGAAAACTTGTGAGTTTTAGGAAATGAGTGGTTGATTAGCGTCGATTCTGTAGCTTTGGCTCGACGCCAGATTCTTGGTGAAGACCTAGTTGGCCTTCTTTTTCCTGTCTATTGCCATTTTCTTGCAGTGAATTCCTTAAAATGTCCCAGTTTCTGGTAATGAAGATGTTGAACTGGGTAAGGTTGCATCTTGACGCTATCAAGGCGATCAGGTAAGCATTTTTTTTTATAATGAATGAAAAGCTAATGCGAGAATATGGACAAAATCGAGTCCAGTGCAAAATAAGGAAGAAATATTTCTAACGGTGTGACCGAAGTCGATGTGGCTGTCTACGTATCCCGCCGAGGGAGTCAGGTCAAGACGTAGTTCGTGATGCAAAAATAACGATTTTTTTATGATTTTAAAATGATGTGGGACCGAAGCCGATGTGGCGCCACGTATCCCGCCGAGGGAGTCAGGTCAAGACGTAGTTCGTGATGCAAAAATAACGATTTTTTTATGATTTTAAAATGACGTGGGACCGAAGCCGATGTGGCCGCCTACGTATCCCGTAGAGGGAATCAGGTCAAGACGTAGTTCATGATGCAAAAATAACGATTTTTTTATGATTTTAAAATGATGTGGGACCGAAGCCGATGTGGCCGCCTACGTATCCCGCCGAGGGAGTCAGGTCAAGACGTAGTTCGTGATGCAAAAATAACGATTTTTTTATGATTTTAAAATGACGTGGGACCGAAGCCGATGTGGCCGCCTACGTATCCCGCTGAGGAAATCAGGTCAAAACGTAGTTCGTGCTGCAAAATGATTTTTATGTAATATGCATTTTGTTGTTTTTTTTCTGAAAAAATGGAAGACGACATTACGTTCTGACTCCAGTTGATACCAACAATTAGTATTGTGCATAAGGATGTTCTTTTATTGTTTTCAGTCTAACCGAGATTGACTCTGGGGTAATTCACACAGTTTCAGATAGTACCTCAAACATACCTGAGTGTCGACACACTTGCTTGCATCCAAGGTTTCGAACTACACGTAGCCTCACGTTTCAAATGCTCTCACTGAAAGAAAGTCTCATTTCACACATATATTTCAGTATTTTGAATTTTGGGACGTTGAGAGAATTGCGCTCACTCAAAAAGATGTTCAATGCATGCAATTGTGATACCATAGGCTTGGCCGTCATGTAAGTATCCACTAATGTGAGAACCCTCAGTATAAGATCATGTTGGGCTTGTCACGGGCTTGTAATGTAGGCTTGGGGAAAGGGAATGGATATCATTTGGATAAAAGTGACTAATCATTCCTCGAGAGTTGGACTACGTCCATGATTGACATTTGTGCGCTTTAATGCTGACTTACTTTCTTTTTGTCCCAGTTTTCCTGTATTGACTTCTTTTGAATCTTTCATTTGGAGCCCCTCTTTTTTTTCTTCTTCTTTTTTTTCTTTTTTTTTCGGGGTTATGTATTCCCACTTTTTTTTATTGTCGGGGCTTTTGATTTCCTCTTTGTGTGAAGTCGTCTCTGCTTTTGTTTTGTTTTCCTTTTAAACTTTGACAACTTTCATCTTTGCAAACTTCAGCGCAGGATTTTGTCAGCCACTTGCACATTTCTAAAGCGCTCGAGGAGGTCGGGCCAAGAGAGGGATAGTGCGTACGCACTCAGAAAGGGTATAGGTGTAATATGCGGTTGTTAAAAAATAGGTTTTAGGCTCAAAGGGGTGTACTAGGGATAATGTTATTTGGTAGGCTGAAAATGCTCAAACGGGTCAAAGAAAGCCTACGATCATTTCTTACACCGAGTGTTACTCAGGATTTCGCCTCAACAAACATTCAGGCCAAGTTCTAGATCACAATGCAATGCAATTGAACTTATTCAAATAATTCACCACACAATGCATATGAAACGATGAGGTCGGCTTCATTCTTATCTTGGAAACATGCAAGACAATGTTATCTGCGGGTATGAATAAGAGGTACCAAAAGAATCTATGGTTTACCACAAAGTCAACCCATACTTTTATTTTTATTTTTATGCACGCTTGTAACTGTGTTGGTATCAACAAAGTCAAACAATAATACTAAAAAAAATGTTTTTTGTATTTTGAATAACCCTTTTTGTATTTTTGAATAATTTTTTTTTTTTTATATTTTTTGAATAATTGTTTTTTTTTTGTATTTTTAGAATAAATGGTACCGAACCCGAATAGGGCTGCCTACGTATCCCGCCGAGGGAATCAGGTGTGCGTAGTTCATTCAAATATGTTATAAAATGTATGCTTGAAAAAAATTTATCAAAAGGATAGCAATATAAAGCTGTGCAAAAGAAATGATTGTCCACTGTGGACGAATGCAAAGTAAAATGAATGCCCGAAAACATGATGAATGAGATGCATGAGTGAGAAATGCGTTATTTTTTTTTATTTTTTTTTGTGGTTTTTATTTTTGTGGTTTTTATTTTTGTGGTGTCGAACTCAAAATGAGTTGCCTACGTATCACACCGTGTGGTGAGAATCAGACACGCGTAGTTCGGAATAATTATGATAAAATGCATGATATGTGAGAACTATGCAATCAACGCTAGACATATTAATTGAATTTGCAAATATGAATAAAAATACTAAGTAAAGAAGAATTGAGAGCGATGTCTCGTTGAATCTGGTATAAACTGACTTCTAGTAGTCAACATAACTACCGCTCATTTTTGTGATGATTGATTTTTTTTTTTCCGACCGTCCTAGGCTGATTGCGAGGACGACCTTCCTGCAAAAAAATATGAGAAATAGGTGAGTAGGAAAATGACAAAAAATAATAAAAACGCAAATGTGTGACAATATAGTCAAAGACTCCCCTGATTGGTTCGACCGGACTGGTGGTTGATGTTTCACAAAGTCCAAGTCGTGTTATTCAAGAGTGATTTACGCAGTAGAAGTCCTGATTGCAATGTGACAGCAAAAAGTGCAAAAATGCAAATGCTCGAGCCGGAATCACAAATGAATAATTATTGCATTGAATAATATGTACAGAGTTGCTAGCGACAACAATAATAAACAAAAAACATGCAAATCAAACGCGTGCCCTAATATGCTTGGGACCTCCCTTATGCCAGAGGTGAGCCTAAACGCCAAATATGCGGGATTATGATAAATAAGTCCAAGCCGTTAAACTGCAATGTTTTGTTGGAAATGGCGACCAAATGACGGTGCACTTATTCCTATTTCGGTGTGTCATGACCAGGCTTGGATCCGTCTATCATTATCACGCTACACATATATGCTTATTGGCCGCCGGGTTGTGAAACCCAACGACAATTTGGTGGATTTCCTAATCGTGAAGACGATACCAAGGATCGACCCACCTAAGATGTATGCATGCATGACTTAAAAAAATGTGGTATAGCTCTATCCTAATTTTGCTAAGATTTGGCTTACTAAACACAATGGTTCCCGAGCGGACTACTCGAGTGAGAAGGCTACGCGGCCACCGGATGGTCCGGCTGCTCCGCGCCTTTGCCAACTCTCCTAAAATTGGGCAACTGAAAGAAATTTTGCGGGTGCGTACAACACACCTCGCGTGTAGTGTGTGATAGTGTTAATTTTCCAGAATGGAGGAAATATGAGCGGAATGACAATTTAAGGAAAGCAATAAAATAATGTAGCAATTAAATTAGTTAATTACAAAATAAAAGAAAACAATATAAAATATTTACAACAAACATAAAAGCAAAATAAAGTGTAATATTTAATTAACCTGAGTTTGCTATGATCAAGAACCTGATATCCCCAGCAGAGTCGCCATGCTGTCGCGTTTTCGCTGAATTTCTGGTCCGAACGCGACGCAACGTTGCTTTTGGCGGTTCTCGGAAGGAGCAATGAATGCTGTTTTGAGGAGTCGCCACCTAATTATTATAGTGAATTAGGACACTTAGTTTATTGCAATAAAAATACTGCAATTGACTTCCATTTAATGGTCTGCGAAATTAGTGAGATTCTGGATCAGGGTTCTTTATTATCCTAAAGGGAAGGGGTTAGGCATCCTTTAAGATCCGCTAACTTGCGGTTGTTCGTTCAAACCTAGGTTAATTATTTATTGCTCTTTTTATTCTACCTATTCTAAGCATTTATAATTAAAATAAAGTGCACTACACAATAATAAAACTAAATTAAATGCGATATAAAATAACATTCCGGACATCTTTTAGCCCTTTTAGGCTTTCGCACAAGATGATCTCCTACTGCATAAACACTTAGTAAAAGTGTTAGTATAAGAATAAATAATTTTAAAGTAATGACAGGAATTTAATAAGTAAAGCAAAAAATAAATAAATCCGTCTTTTGCACAGAGGAGGCCTTGGAAATCAGACGGGGATTCCTTCATCGGCCAATATAGTATCAAGTTCAAAATCAGTAAAATATCAAGTGTAGTAACTTGTTCAAAAATCAGTAAAATACCAAGTGTAGTATCATATTCAAAAATCAGTTTAATAAAGTAATAAAAGGGCAAAATCGTCCAAATCACTGTGGAATCCCAAAAACAGTAGCAAACAGCGAAACAGTACGCAACATAGCCCAAAATGAATACGCAGCCAGTGACCTAATAAGCAACAACACCAAATGTAAGCACGCAGCAAAGACGCAAAGTAGCAATATCAAACAGAAAATGCAACAAAGAACAATATCGAGCGTAAAAGGCAACAATGGGCAGAACACCAGTGTCCACGGAGTTCAAACTCCGCCATTATCCCAATAATGAGGTCGAATCAGCCAACAAACAAACATAAGCCGACAACTCCACAATACCACTGAACGGTTCACGGAGTTTTTAACTCACCAAATTACTAAAATAAATAAAAATCAGTCCCAACAACACAAAAGCAAACCGACGAACATTGTCGGAGTTTTGCAAACTCCGGCCAATTACTAAAAGCTGGAAATCAGTCCGACAACCAACAACAGAAACCAAAGATTAAACTAATAGGGTCGGAGTTTAAAACTCCCATGAGATACAAAATTTCCAAATCACCCAATTAAACAATAATATAATAGCAACGAAAGAGTAACAAACAATATGTCAATACGGAAAGCGGGCAGCGGCGTCTGATGGGGTTCACGGTGGATCGGCGACGGAGGCGGCGACGAAAGTGAGAGGGAGAGGAGAGGGTCGAGAGGGATGAAGTAGGGTAGACGGCTGATTATGTTGTGGGCTGCTGGGTAGTTCGTCGGAGATAGAACTCCGGCGAGAAGATGGCGGCGGCGGCGACGGATGGCGATTGAGTGAGGAGAGATGGGGTGAGATGGAGAGGTGTAGGTTAGATAAGGGGCTGATTTTTGTGTTGGGGAATGTGGGGTATACTGTTTTATTTATAGGGTTGTTTTTATGGTTTGGTATTTGGGGGGAAAATGAAAAGTGGGGATTTGAAATTTAAGAATGGGGGGAAAATAAAAAGGGGTTTTGATTTTAGGAGGGGAAATAAAAGTGTGGTATTGTTTGGATGAAATTAAAATGGTGTCGGATTTGACTGATTCAAATTGTGTCCTGGACTGGACTGGTTTGACAAAATGCAAGACGGGTTAATTGTTTAAAATAAAAATTATTTAAAGATACAAAATTATCAAAACTAAAAATGCCGATGCAATAATGATAAAATGTAATATTTAAGAAATGTTTAATGTCTAATTAAAAGTAAAAATGCGGTGCCAATTAATTATTTAAAGAGATGCAAACATAATACTAATGAAAACATAATATTAACAAAGACATAATGCTTAATTTAAAAATAAAAGATGCAATGCCATTTTTGTGAAGAAATAAACATAGAATATTATGTAAAAATATGCAAAATAACGATTAAAATGCGGTTTGCTAAAATACTTAAAATTGCACGAAATATATGAAAAAACGGGTCAAAATTAACTGTCAACACTTGCCCCGTTCAGTTTAGTGGCGAAGTCTCGTGATCCGGCTTTGGTATCTGGTAGTTGGTCTTCGTACTTGCCCCCATCAGCGACGTGATGCGGCTTTGGTATCTGGTAGTTGGCCTTCGTACTTGCCCTGGGTTAGCTTTGTGGTATGGTTATATAGTATTGTTGGTACGGCTTTGGTATCTGGTAGTTGGCTTTCGTACTTGCCCCGGTCAGTGGATGATGCAGGTTGGTTCTGGTAGGTATAGACAGAGGGGAATGGGTAGATGGAATAGAACTTGGGCCCGCATTAGGAGAGAGGATTCGCGTGCCATTTGGAAGGGTAGGGAATTTATCATGGGTTCCGGGCAGAAATGATGGTAGGGAGGATAGAAGGGGTGAGGTATTATGAATTTCAGGGAGTAATGAAGAGGTATTGGATGAGAGAGGGGGGTTATTATTGACTATACCCGTGCCCAAGGTAGAATTAAAGGCGAAGGGGTTGTTGAAGCTTCTGTGATGGGTTCCACTTAGCAAGCTTGCTAAAGTGGGAAAGGATTCATTAGTGACACTTAAAGAATTCAGATGTTGTTGTCCCATTAAGTGTGATGACTCTTTGGTTCCCGCGGCATTTAAGTCTCACATCGCTCCGCGATATTAATGTTCATGGAGTACCTAGACTCCTTGGAAATAAGTCACTTCGCTTCACAACCGACCTTGGTCTTTGCATAACGGAATATTCATCAACCCACGGACTCACCGACTCGCCTTGGCATGCGACCTCGCATTGACCGTTGTCAAGATGCCTCATCGGTACCGCAGATTAAAGTGTGACGCCTCGGCCCGTGACATTAATGTTAGGCTCGGGGATAGAGATCTCTTCGCTCCTACCAATGCACCTTGATTCCAGCATAATGGGAATATTCATAGTCTCATGAACTCCCGCCTGACCCGCCTTAGCCTTCTGACCCATGCCCCGACCCGGATTAGGAGGAGGCTCTTTAGTTCCCACGACATTAAAGTGTGATACCTTGGCACCCGCGATAGGCTCCTTGGGAATAAGTGTCTCTTCAATGCTCCAAACTGATATTGATTCATGCACAACGGGATTATTCTTAGACCCAAGGAGACCCGCTGCCGCCTCGAACCTCGACCGCTACGACCGGTTTTGACCCGAGTATGCCATCACGCTTAGTTTCATCAATTGCAATTCCTGGCCCAGATTTTTTCCCTTTTCCGGCTTGCCTGAGTAAATTTCCAGGTAGTGTGGAGGTACTAGTGATGCTGTGATTATCCTGCTCTTCCGTAATGTTCCCGTTGTCTTCCAGTTGACCCGTGATAGGATCGACCACCCTAGTAGCATAAGGGGTGTCAATGGCTATCGGAATAAGCCTCTGCTTGCCGGGAGTTTCAAGAGGGTTCTTCCCAGGAGGCATGTGGTCAGTGTCATGGTCTTCAACTGTGGTCACTTCAGGAGGAGTAATAGGAGAGATTACTTCTGGATTGGTTACTGATGGACCATGAAGTTTTCCGCCTTCAAATTCACTAATATCCAAGATCTCCATTTCTATATTTTTGCCCCATTCATGTATCCTTTGCAGCATAGAATCATCTACTACATTCTCGAGTGGGATACGCAAATCAGGCGTGACATGAACTAACACCGATGGGTCTGAAATTGCCGGAATTAGATTTTCTTCAACAATGGTTGGACTTCCGCCATTCTTTTTCTTTTTCTTGGTTCTAGCCTTCATTGAACTTCCTGAACCTCCTGAATCATTGCTGGAGCGTGTGTAACGTTTAGTCTTTTTCATGTTGTGAACATTAAGCTTCAAATCGTGGGGAAACAATCGTTAATTTTAGGGGGGGAGATGGGAAAAACCGAAGGAGCAACTAAGGGAAAACGTTGAGAGCGTTTTCCTTATTGAGAGAAACTTCTCTCTAACTCCTAGGTGGAAGTTATGAGGTTTTTCTCTAAACATATCTTTGAGTGTCTGGACAATGTGATATGCCTAACATATGTTTGAGGATGAAAATTGGTACTGAGATGGTATCCAATCCCTTCTAAAAAACTTCAAAGAAATTTCACTCATAACTGGGCACCTCGAACTGATCCCATGGACATTGGAGCCCCATGAAATCTAGAATTTTCCTGAATATATAACATGGCATAGTATTCTATTGAATCGGCTTTCACTTGCTACCAATTAGGAAACTTATCCACGAAATTGGCTACATTATTCTTCATTTCATTCCACCAATAAACCCTCTCAAGGTCATTACACATTTTTGAGGAGCTTAGATAGTTAGAATATCTGAAATTGTACGTCTCTACCATAATTTTCTCTTTGCGTCTATCTATATCTGAGACGTAAAAAATTTCTTGGTACCTTAGAGTACAATCATCTCCCTCTTGTTCAAAATCTACGGATTTGTGTCTGTGAATCCCTTTCTTTAGCTGCAATAGATAGGGGTCATGAAATTGTTTTTCTTTTTGTCTCAACTACTAAAGAGGATTTGACTATGTTCTGCACAACCATCCTACCATATTCGGGGTTGAACTCCTAGGTTTGCTAAACAATGAACTGCTTTATTCATGATTCTCTTGTCTTCCTCAATATGAACTAAACTATCCATACTTAATATCTTTCTAAGATACTTCCTGAAATACTCATAAGATCAAGTGCGCGCTAAGTCTTTGGCCAACACACTGAAGAATAAAGTCTCGTGTGATAGCACTATCCTTGTGACACATAACTAGGCATGATCTTATAGCTTTTCTGTGACCACTTAATTGATAATAACTGATCTTGACATAAGTCAATCGACGATCATTATACTCAATTCATGTTTCTTGTACATACAAGGCACAACCTTATGAAGACTATCCCATTATGCCCTCATTACTGAACTAAGATCCTTCATATCTCATGCTAACCCTTCGAGCTTTAAAATATTCAAATGTACTCATTGACAATTTACACATTCCTCTCTTGGACTACAGGTAAAAATATTATATTTTGTGGATCTTTCTTTCTCATTGGAATACAATGAACTTTCCTAACTTCTGTAATTCTTTGCACTCTATGTCACTAACAGCTCATCTTTTGACTTACTTCTGAGCGATCTTCCTTACTAGAACAAATGAATTACAACATAAACGGGGAACTAAATTACTTACAATGACTGAATTACTGGCATAATTTGTCTTAAAACATAAATTTGCTCACACTGCTAGTCTTACGGAGACCCCTTTTTGATAACTCTAAAAGACTATTCTTCTATAATTTTCTCTCTTACTATCTAGCTGATTTCTTATCCCACTATCACTGTACTTCATACTTATCTTAAACTATTTAAGTTCTAACACACATTCGGTGTATTCAAACTGCTACTGTCAAGACCCGGCCTCGGGCCCGCGACTGGTGCCTTACCCCGGGCACCCTAGTGATAACACATCAGAGAAAACCCAACGGAAATAAAATCATAGACATGAAACAAGATATAAAATAAGAAACAGGTTAACCAAAACGGTCACCTTTCTGCATATATATAAAACCCGAACAGTTATCCTTTACAAGCCCAACTCACAACAGTACTACAGACCTTTAAGAGTTTTTATTACAACTACGATGGGATAGGGCCCCGCCATACCCCTAAATGTACAAGTACTTACAATGACAGGGAATCTATACCAAAAGATAAGCCTCCGGAGAAATGGAGCTTCCCAATACGCAGAACCGTGATCCTATGAGCGAGGATCAACAACTGGTGTACCTACCGCGGATGAACGCACTTCAAGGAGGTCGATACAGTGCAGTATGTGAAATCGAAAATACCGTAATGAAACCACATTTCATCATTTTTAAAAGACTATTTCGCAATAAGTAAACAGTTATGTCAAGTAAGGGACGCATGTCCTCAAAATCACCACTTACACATAACTATGGGTCTCACGCCCATAATATTAATCATGCCCGTAGAACTCCTTCCTCATCCGGCAGCATACGATGTAAAACAACACCTATACGTGAACTCAACACTAGATCCTCGCCATAAAACCGATCGCTAAGTAGAATAGTCAACTACGATTCAAAGCTAGTCATAAAACTTCACGCGGGCACGGAAGCCAACTACGATCCAAAACTAGCCACGCAATCGCCGAGGCAAGTATCTTAAGCTAACGTGCCTACCGCCTCACGAGCTACGCATCGAGGCAAGTATCTTAAGTTATCTACCGTTCGCCGATACACGATAAATGACCAGGACAAGTATCTAAAGTGCGCCTGTAACCACATGTACAAATCAAGCCCGTGATCGCTCGTCACCGCGGTAAGATCATGGATTAGCGGTCCATGGACTAATAACATAACCCGGGAATTCAACCCGCACCAATGACCGCATGCCCCGGCATCTTACCTCGGTATAAGAATGGCCATGGAACCATCCTAGTGGACGCATACCCGTGGACCATCCATCTCGTCAGTATGTCCAAAGGAAATAACAAGATAACACTCATAGTGGAAGTATACCCGTGGACCATCCAACTCGTCAGTATGTCCAAAGGAAATAACAAGATAACACTCATAGTGGAAGCATACCCGTGGACCATCCAACGCGTCAGTATGTCCAAGCAATCAACCAGATAATCGGCCCTCCATTGAGAGACGCGGTAGCATAGAAATACAACACTTGCACAACAAAGGCTATCACAACAAGCATAGACAATTTCAACGTACTTTTAGACTTTTATTAACATGTAAACTGATTCACCAATTTTTATCAACTCCAAGTACTTTCATTTTATGCCAACAAATCCGGGTTTTAACCCCAAAGTACTACATATTTTTCATTCTTTCAAAAAGACCTCTTTTTACGTAAAAGCCACACGATACTAATACTCGTAGTATCAAAACACGTTTTCTTTTCAAACCAAATTACTACACCTTCAGAAAATCTTTACAAGGCCTTTAAAATCAAGTACTCTATACTTTTTAAACCAAGTGCTTTACATTTTTAAAACAACATCAAGTATACTTTTAAAACCCAAGTAACTTACTCTTTTCAAAACAAGTAACCTATACTTTTAAATCAAGTTACTTCTCTTTTTCCGAAATCAAGTCGTTTATAAGTCAAGTCTCTTATCTTTCAAGATCAAGTCTCTTAACTTTCAAAACCAAAACTTTCTTTTATCTTCATAAAGTCGTTATAACTAACTTCCCATAAAGCCATTATAACACTTTATGTTTTAAACAAACCAAATTCATTTCACACACGTACGTCTACCGTACTATATAGTTCACAACAATCATACTCAAGAGTATAGGAAGAATCACATACCTCTTCGGCTTAATCCACTAGCCAAGTCGAGTATGCTGCGCGTAGTATATCCACATATAATAACCACAATACATCTATTAACATCTAGGTCTCTTCGTAAAATAATTCTAAGTATAAGGTTTCTTATTCTACGAAAAATTGGGCAGCACCTTCCCTGTATCTACTTACCTCCACCTTTTACAAGGTCCGGTATCAATAGCCAACATGCCATATTTAAGGCGCAGTAATACAACAACTCAAAAGGGATTACACGCCTAACTGGCCGTGTAAAATTATGTCCCACAATATACTAAACAGTCCATTTCTTTTCAATCTTCTTTCCACATATAATATACTCAACTATAAACTACTACAACATGTAATCTCCAATTACAATAGAAGGACAAAGATCATTACCTCGATAAGCCCAAAATTATCCAAGATTTATAAGTCGATCCTTAGCAACGTTTAGCTCCAAATTCTTACGTTCCAATCCACTCCAAGCAACCCTTAGAAGTTCCTAACCAACTTCTCTTCAAGATCCAACTCCAAAAAGTGAAGAACACCTTAGGCTCAAATTTGGCAAGTTTCGGCCAAGGCAAGCTTTCAAGGCTAGGGGTGTGAAATTTTTTCTAACTCTTGGTTCACAATCTTCCTAACACCTTAAGGAAGAACACTTAAAAAGTTTAAGGATTTTTGGACAACTTTTGGTCAATGGGAAGGGCTATGGCCAAAATGCTCAAGGAAAGGGAGGGAGTTTTTGCCTTGGAAAATCTCAAGTGTGGATGAAGTCTTGCAATCCAAAGGGAGGGGTATTTATAGGACAACCAATGGCTAGGATCAAATCAAGTGTGTGGTAGAGATTGGGGACAAGTGTGTGTGGGTCCCACCATCCACATGTTCCACAAAAACTTGAGACAAGTGGCACTCTCCATTTCGGCCAACATGGACAAGTGGCTAGCCACTTGTCCCACCAATTTCGGCCACCATGGCCACCTAAGGGGGGTGACACGTGTCTCCCTCCTATTCGTCCAAAATATTTCATCTGCCGAAAACATCCATAATGGCCAAAATCTCGAAAACAATGTGGGCCCCACAAAACCGTAAATTTCTCCCGTGGGCCCCACGTAACCAATTCCGGAAATAAAATTCCATAATTCTCTAATATTCCAAGAAGTCCAAATACCAAATCTGGGAATCCAATTCCCATTTACGAACCTTTTTCCTTCACAAAATCCGGAAAATTTTCCGTCGGAAAATCAAATCTTTCTTCCTTTCCAATCTTAATGTCGTATTCTCGTACATACGTCCTCACATACATACCTTGGAACTACGGGGTGTAATATTCTTCCCCCCTTAGAAACATCCGTCCCGAATGTTCCTTCTAAGTCTCCAAACACACATGCGCCGGTATAGTCTTCACTACTATACTTACCAAACCAATTATGCCACAAATGGCCATAATATAACATACGCGCAATACTTAAATCCAAGCCAACGAGGAAATCACCTCTAAATTGTAACATCACTACTAAATCCCACTCATGGTCTAAGGGATACTCCCTTCATTCCCTTAATACATGTTCGCTTCTTTTCTTACTCGTCGTACCCTTCTCGTACACCCGAACTCTTTCTAGTACACACACCATATTTCAGTCATCGCTTTCCGTTTCCAAAACCTTGGAGTTACTACCACCAACTTGGTTATTACTAGCTTCAGTTTCCTTTAAGGCCATTCCCGGCCTTCATGATCCGATTCTGGTCTAACGCATCCACGAACTCGTACAATGGTTACCTAAACTTGGGCCTAGCACCCTCGTGACCCTATCACCTAGCGGGACCACCTCAAACTTACCTCACTTCATTCCGGGCTGCGGGTTGACCCGCGATTGGTCCTCAACCCGACTCATTTTGCGCCAAACTCTTGTTCCTGGTCCGGAACAATCTCACTATTCAAGTCACGAAAACCTAGTGGTCTTCTTAGCTCAACTACCCACTTTCATTCCACACCACTCATGGACTTATCACACAAATATACCCCACGTATACTATGTATCTCGACAAAGATCAAAACATAAAATATTTTACTCAAGACGGCCTCGCATCTAAGGTCTCCACGTGTAATATTCTAAGGCGCACACCTTCCATGTCCCCATACTTACCTTTTCAACTACCCAGGTTTTCTAAATCACAATTTAACACAATGATATCCGAACATAACACTTAATATATAATTATCTTATCACGCTTACTAGTCTCTAGAGGGTTAAGGATATACCAGTAACTATTGCTTCACTTTCCCGTTGTCGCTCTAATCATAATCATGTCCTGTTGGGCGCATAGCTAGAGAATGTGATGAACCATCCACTGATCTCGAAGGACGAGTCTTAACATCTGCGCTACCTCTGGCCAGAAAATTTCTCGCAAAATGGCCCTGATGGCAGCATGTAAAACAAGCTCTCTGAATACCATGACACTCCCCCACATGGGGGTTACCACACTGGCCACACCGAGGTAGGGGTGGCTGCATCTGGCCAACACCCCTACTCCCAAGAACTCAACCTCGAGCCACGACCGCTCCCGAATACCTGGACGCCCAAGAGGCGTGGAGGACCACCTGCATCGACGGAGGCGCATAACTAGCCTGCTGCTGAGACGGCCTGTCTCTAAAGTTACTGAAGGACCCTGCTGTCTTGGCCCTCTTATGCTGATCTCGGTCGTTTCGTCGACCTCTACGTTCCTCAGTCCCCTGTGCATAAGCCTGCATGCGGGCAATGTCCATGCCTGGCTGAAGAGCTACTCCTGTACAACCCTCTGCTAAATAATCGTCAAGTCCTGTGACATATCGGTGCACTCTATCCTCCATGTCTGCCACTAAAGTGGGGGAATACCGAGCTAATGAGTCGAACTCTATGTTGTACTCCCGAACCGTCCGCCCATTCTGTCTCAACATCATAAAACTATCCACTCGGGCACTCCTCATCTGTGGAGGCAAGAAGTGGTTAAGAAATGCCTCTGAGAACTCGTCCCAACCAGCTGGAACGCATGCTTCCCCCCGGGATAGTTCCCATGAATCAAACCAGTTGACTGCAATATCTCGCAGCCGATACGAACCCAGTACCACCGACTCGGCCCATGAGGCCTTAATCACTCTCATGATCCATCGGTGTCGAATAAACTCACGAGGATCTTCTCGCCTCTCGATCCATAGAACTCTGGTGGACTGCAACTCAAGAAGTCCCGAAGCCTCAAACTATCGGCTCTGGGGTGCACCACCGGTACTACCGGCTCCCGTCTGTCCTCGTGCCTCGCCACAATTCTAGCTAGTAACGGGGCTATCTCTTTGTAACCCATATCCTCTGTTCCTGGTCGTGGAACTGGAGGCTCAGATATTATGGCCTCAGTAGAAACTGTCGTCGTTGTACTAAACTCTGCTGGGGCTGGCGGCGTCACAGAACTCCCCGTATGAAGTACTACTTCAAGTAATGACTGGTCGTGCTCGATAACCCTCGTGTTCTACTCGCACTCCTCACGCCACGCCTCTGGCCCCGGTTGCGTGCGTAGAGGCAGGCATAATCGGTAAAAGAATACGTCGGAGGGAGTCCAACTTATAACACAGCTCTAAGGCACGATCTCAGAGTGAGAAGAATGGAAACCATTCCTAAATATCCTATAGCCTCCTGATTATAGGTGTGGTGCACAACACACCGATAATCAAGACTCTACTAGATATGGTATGTAGACACTTTCCGAGGATTAACTGCTCTGATACCACTTTTGTCACGACTCCTGCCTACGATCGTGCCTTACCCCGGGCACCCTAGTGATAACACATCAGAGAAAAACCAGCGGAAATAAAATCATAGACATGAAACAAGATATAAAATAAGAAACAGGTTAACCAAAACGGTCACATTTCTGCATATATATAAAACCCGAACAGTTATCCTTTACAAGCCCAACTCACAAAAGTACTACAGACCTCTAAGAGTTTTTATTACAACTACGACGGGATAGGGCCCCGCCATACCCCTGAATGTACAAGTACTTACAATGACAGGGAATCTATACCAAAAGATAAGCCTCCGGAGAAATGGAGCTTCCCAATACGCAGAACCGTGATCCTATGAGCGAGGATCAATAACTGGTGTACCTCTACCTGCGGCATGAACGCAACCCCCCGAAGGAGGTCAGTACAACAGGTACCAAGTATGTGAAACTGAAAATACTGTAATGAAACCATATTTCATCATTTTTAAAAGACCATTTCGCAATAAGTAAACAATTATGTCAAGTAAGGGACGCATGTCCTCAAAATCACCACTTACACATAACTATGGGTCTCAAGCCCATAATATCAATCATGCCCGTGGAACTCCTTCCTCACTGTCGGCAGTACATGATGTAAAACAACACCCATATGTGAACCTGAACACTAGATCCTGCATGCGTCATAAAACCGATCGGGCCAAGTAGAATAGCCAACTACCAGATCCGAAAGCTAGTCATAAAACTTCACTGGCCAAGTACGGAAGCCAACTACTGTGATCCAAAACTAGCCACGAATCGCCGAGGCAAGTATCTTAAGCTAACGTACCAGTGCCTACCGTCTCACGAGCTATGACCGAGGCAAGTATCTTAAGTTATCTACCAGTGCCTGCCGATACACGATAAATGACCAGGACAAGTATCTAAAGTGCGCCTGTAACCACATGTACAAATCAAGCCCGTGATCGCTCGTCACCGCGGCAAGCTTCATGGATTAGCGGTCCATGGACTAATAACATAACCCGGGAATTCAACCCGCACCAATGACCGCATTCCCCGGCATCTTACCTCAGTATAAGCATGGCCATGGAACCATCCTAGTGGACGCATACTCGTGGACCATCCATCTCGTCAGTATGTCCAAAGGAAATAACAAGATAACACTCATAGTGGAAGCATACCCGTGGACCATCCAACTCGTCAGTATGTCCAAAGGAAATAACAAGATAACACTCATAGTGGAAGCATAGAAATACAACACTTGCACAACAAAGGCTATCAGAACAAGCATAGGCAAGTTCAACGTACTTTTAGACTTTTATTAACATGTAAACTGATTCACCAATTTTTATCAACTCCAAGTACTTTCATTTTATGCCAACAAATCCGGGTTTTAACCCCAAAGTACTACATACTTTTCATTCTTTTAAAAAGACCTCTTTTTACGTAAAAGCCACACGATACTAATACTCGTAGTATCAAAACACGTTTTCTTTTCAAACCAAATTACTACACCTTCAGAAAATCTTTACAAGGCCTTTAAAATCAAGTACTCTATACTTTTTAAACCAAGTGCTTTACATTTTTAAAACAACATCAAGTATACTTTTAAAACCCAAGTAACTTACTCTTTTCAAAACAAGTAACCTATACTTTAAATCAAGTTACTTCTCCTTTTCCGAAATCAAGTCGTTTATAAGTCAAGTCTCTTATCTTTCAAGATCAAGTCTCTTAACTTTCAAAACCAAAACTTTCTTTTATCTTCATAAAGTCGTTATAACTAACTTCCCATAAAGCCATTATAACACTTTATGTTTTAAACAAACCAAATTCATTTCACACACGTACGTCTACCGTACTATATAGTTCACAACAATCATGCTCAAGAGTATAGGAAGAATCGCATACCTCTTCGGCTTAATCCACTAGCCAAGTCGAGTATGCCGCGCGTAGTATATCCACCTATAATAACCACAATACATCTATTAACATCTAGGTCTCTTCGTAAAATAATTCTAAGTATAAGGTTCCTTATTCTACGAAAAATTGGGCAGCACCTCCCCTGTATCTACTTACTTCCACCTTTTACAAGGTCCGGTATCAATAGCCAACATGCCACATTTAATGTGCAGTAATACAACAACTCAAAGGGGATTACACGCCTAACTGGTCGTGTAAAATTCTGCCCCACAATATACTAAACAGTCCATTTCTTTTCAATCTTCTTTCCACATATAATATACTCAACTATAAACTACTACAACATGTAATCTCCAATTACAATAGAAGGACAAAGATCATTACCTCGATAAGCCCAAAATTATCCAAGATTTATAAGTCGATCCTTAGCAACGTTTAGCTCCAAATCCTTACGTTCCAATCCACTCCAAGCAACCCTTAGAAGTTCCTAACCAACTTCTCTTCAAGATCCAACTCCAAAAAGTGAAGAACACCTTAGGCTCAAATTTGGCAAGTTTCGGCCAAGGCAAGCTTTCAAGGCTAGGGGTGTGAAATCTTTTCTAAGTCTTGGTTCCCAATCTTCCTAACACCTTAAGGAAGAACACTTAAAAAGTTTAAGGATTTTTGGACAACTTTTGGTCAAGGGGAAGGGCTATGGCCGAAATGCTCAAGGAAAGGAAGGGAGTTTTTGCCTTGGAAAATCTCAAGTGTGGATGAAGTCTTGCAATCCAAAGGGATGGGTATTTATAGGACAACCAATGGCTAGGATCAAAGCAAGTGTGTGGTAGAGATTGGGGACAAGTGTGTGTGGGTCCCACCATCCACATGTTCCACAAAAACTTGAGACAAGTGGCTTGCCACTTGTCTCTCCATTTCGGCCACCATGGCCACCTAAGGGGGTGACACGTGTCGCCATCCTATTCGTCCAAAATATTTTATCTCCCGAAAACATCCATAATGGCCAAAATCTCGAAAACAATGTGGGCCCCACAAAATCATAAATTTCTCCCGTGGGCCCCACGTGACCTATTCCGGAAATAAAATTCCATAATTCTCTAATATTCCAAGAAGTCCAAATACCAAATCTGGGAATCCAATTTCCATTTACGAACCTTTTTCCTTCACAAAACCCGGAAAATTTTCCGTCGGAAAATCAAATCTTTCTTCCTTTTCAATCTTAATGTCGTATTCTCGTACATACGTCCTCACATACATACCTTGGAACTATGAGGTGTAACAGCTACTCACTCATCAGTGTTAACCTAACTAAGGAAATCAAATTGTACCTCTACTAGCTCTGCTAAATTGCTAATTCAATGTATCTACTCAAAACTTACTATTCCCTATTAAACACCTGCTAGCATCATGTTCTCTGGTTCTATGCTGAATGCTAAGGTGAAACGTAGATTATTTCTATCTCCCCTCGTCATCCGACCCTATTCTACAACCGTATACTATCTTTGTTGTGCTATAGACATGGATCACACTTAGGGAAAATTTCGTCAGTCTTAAATAAAAAAACAAATTGAAATACCTAACCCCAAACTTTCTATACACTTTAAAATCATATCATATTATGCACATCCGGGGTAAACACTTACTCACATAATTTTAAGGGGAACTATTAAATCTTCTTATCTTATAATAATATATGTTTCTCGTAGTAACTTACTAACATCATACTCTCTGATTTTGATCTGAATAAACTTAAATAATTTAAAATAATTCTCAGAAATTCGATATCGTCTGCTCATGGTTCTCATATCGTACATAATATCTTCTTAATCATGTGCATGGGTCATACGATAAAATATATATCTTTGAAAAATCGAGACATTCTAGAATCACATGTGATTTGTTCTTAAGCTATTTTCATTTCTAAACTATCGTGAGCAATTTATGTCTATTGTGGCTAACTTCATAACGTGTTACCCCGTAGGGTCTCAAATATGAACTATCGTCCTTATACTTGTAACTCCATGGTTCAAAAATCCAATTAAACTTATTATGTAAGGTAGAACATACATATACTATCATGTATAAACTTGTCCTTAAAATGGTACTATCACATGATAAAATATATCATGCCCATTTGCCGAGTCTTGGGTCTTAACCTGGATTGAAAAATACGGAGGTCTCGTTGTAGTCATCATTTGTTATCCTTCCTTTTAGCACCCATCGACATCACTATATACTCACAAGTCATAACTCAATACACTGAAAATTGAAAATGTGATAACTACATAACTGAATAACTATAATCCTACTACTTGAAACATTGTATAACTGAGGTTAACCGATAACCATATATCATGATAACTGTTTTCACACTTTCTGTTAAGGATGATGCTCTAGTTTGTAGTAACCAAGCATTTTGTCTCATTTTCAATACCATCTCAGGTCTCATCTGTTACCAACATGTACATCATAATTTACACCCCTATAGGTCATCATTCTCACTTGGACCTTAATTTTCCCTCTATGTGCTTACATATTCGATAGGTTCATAATTCGATGGAAAGATAATGTTATTTATGGCTCCAAGCTTCATGGCACAAGTTAGAATAATTTCTGAAAGTACTTCTCTAATTGCATGATTTAGAGTATGAAAGAAGTGAGACAATCCTAAATGTCTTGGTGGTCACCCGTTTATGTGCAGTGCGCACACATATAAAAGTGACGTCACTGGACACAATTTTATAGACTCACTAAGACACTTGAACCTAGACTCTGATACCAAGTTTTTTAATGCCTCGAACTATGATCTGGGCAAAAAATGGCACTCGGTGCCTAATTACATGTGATCGAGTGAACCACATGGCTTGCTGAATTAACATGGGCATCAAAATATGTACTAGTAATGATTTCAAACATGTAAAATACAAACTGAAATATAGTCTGAAAATATATTGCGAAAATACTTTGAAATACATGATAAGTCTGAAAATCTGCATGACTGACATGACATGCTAAAATAGTCTATGAAACCTCTAGACATGAGTTTGACTGCAAAATTGTTTACCAGGACTGAGCATTGTCCTACCTTATTATAAAATATAGGTGAAGTCCTAGCATGTAGCTACGTCGTCCTGAAACTCAACACTTGCACCATGAAGTGCAAGCTCATGCAAAGGGATATTAATACATTTGAATTGTAATGTATGTAAAGCAGCTGAAAGAATAAGTAGGCACATGAAACTAAAATTGTAACATGGAACATGAACATAATCTGGCATAAGTATAAAACATATATAAAATCTGTAAAGTTGTATATATTTGTGGGGATAGCAGTAGCATACCGATAAAGCATTTAAACACTAAGTGGAGTGCGAGTCTGCAGACCCGACCAGCAGAGCAATCTCATACCTTGTGGGGATATAAGACATAAACATGGCATGAAATGATTCAATCGGCAATATGAAGGTATCGTATTCTGGCAAAGCGACCCTTATCCTATGGTGGCATATGTAGTTTCAAGCTATCTAATCATTCTCGAGAACTATACAACTCCCCAAAATATTTACTTGAAAATAGTGACTTGTAAGCCCACGATTTTATGAAAGCAACTTGTTAAGCATGGTTTGAAATCATAATTTAGCATGTGAAATAGATATATCATATAACTTATATGAATCATGAAAACTATATATAATTTCATGGACCGACTAACATTAATCATAACTTGTAATTTAGGAACTCATGAAATTCAAACATGTGTTCATGGATTATAGACGGGGTTATGACAATCATAATGACATATCATGAATACAATTGATGAATTATAATATAGACATGATATATAATATTACATGTAGTTATGGTTATCATGATAATAGAATAAAATCCTAAGTTATGGAATTTTATGGTTTCATGGAATAATGTGTTCCTAAGTTATGGAATTTCATGGTTTCATAGAATAATGTGGCGTGAGAAAGAACATTGATATTTTCACATATGGATAGAAGCTCTACATACCTTATTCTCTTCGAGAATTATCTTAAAATCTGAACCTGGAAGAAGTAACTCAAAGCTTGAACCTTGGAATGGGTTTATCTGGAAAACCCTAGGTTAAGAACAATGAATTATACTTAGAATTCATGTATATATGTTAGAATCATTAGGAATTGCATGAAATAGGCTTGCCTTGATGTTGGAGAAAGTGGGGAAGAGATGAACTTCGTGCTAGGATTTGGAAGGAGTGAAAACTGATTTTTAGAACTAAGTCTGTGTATTTATACTTTTCTTAAATCGACGGTCACAAACCTTTACTGCGAGTCTGGATCGTCAAATTTTCTACGATCCGTATAAATGGACCGTCAACCAAAAATGCAACTTTCCAGAGACTTGTAAATTTTGAGGGACTGAGACGGTCACAAAGGACATACCATATAATCTTTTACGGTCCGTAAAATTTACTGGGCTCCGTCATTCTCAAAAACAAAATTGACGGTTCAAATCGACGGTCTGTAAAATACTTTACAGACTGTATAAATTGAGTGTAAAATCTGATCTGTAGAACTTAAACTAATTTTTTCAACTTAAATTCCCTGTCTTAAATTCTCAAACTTCCAAATCATGGACATGGTTTAGTTTAGAGGTACGGATGTTATAAGTCATGTGCATAACATGTGCACGTTTAATGGCTTTCTAACAAACTAACATCACTCTTTTAACAGCACCCCGATTTATTCGTGTATTATCCATTTTATATACTCAAGTAATGAAGGGGAAACTATATTCTTGGTGCAACTGTTCTCCAAAACGTCTTTGAAAAAAGATCAAAAGGAAGTTGCCTCGACATCCTATTGATCGGACACAAAGTTTAAAAAAATTTGCTTACTATTTTTGACCCTTTATAACAAAAATATTTTTAAAAAAAAGTTTTTTAAGGTCTATCTAACTCTCAAAATGGCTAGTTTCTTTGATCGAATATCTCACAGGCGAATTTAAGGCGAGATCTGTGAGTGGCCAATTCTTTTATTTGGATTTTGTGTTAAGTATAAAAGAAAGCGCTACATATTCATACATGTAATAAAACCCGTCACACATTCTGAGCTTACAACTCTTCTATACTTTCTTGGACAACATAAGGAAATGTTTTTGAAACTAAACATATTCAGTCATCAAGCATCAGTGTGATGTCTACTAATCTCATCAAGTGAACTCAAATCTTTACAAATCCTGTCCAAATAAGGTTGGAGCATCTTTATTACATGCAGTAGCTTCAGTGGCTAAACCAGTAATTCGATTATTTCCATAACTGTAACACTACTATTCTGAGCAAAGAATGCTTGATTTAGTAATACAAACACAATAATACAATACATCAATAGGTACATTCCAGTATTTATACAAAAAGTATTGTCTATCACCAGTATGGCAATAAGTTGTACAAAAGTACTTGCATCATACAGTTTCTACAATGTCTCAATCTTCTGAGAAGGCGATCCAATGTAGTGGTACTATCATATACAATTTTTACCTGACTCTATATAGTGTACATGGTGATTTCTCCAAATACAATATTAACAGCAACAGTGGCATAATTATCACTAATTCTGCTCACTTCCAGATGACTTTTCGTACTTACTATTTTTACTACGACAACTTACTGTATTACACATATCAGGCTTACGTTGCAGCAAAACTAGATACAGCTGCAGTACAACATTTTTTACGACATTAACTCCTCCCATCTCCGGTCACTTGGCAACTAAATTTGCAATATTAAACCGACGTGTCCAAATAATTTCTAGTCCTTTGGTACAGGGAAAGAGAGTGATTGTTTTCATGACAATTCCCAAACCTTGTAATCGTTACCCTCAGCAGCCATTTTCCATCTCTGATGCCCACTTGGAGGCTCATAGTGGCCTGGTCCTATTTTAACAGCCAGCTTATCATCAATAACTGCTGCATAAACATCCCTTTCGGCCTTAGTTATTTCCACCTGATCAGACAAAACTTAGCATATTAGGAATAGTATTGGTTCTGCATCCATGATAGGAAAAGACACAGAATGTTACAATAAAAAAGCTCGTTTGAGAGTATTTAAGTATTCAAATTACTAACGATTATATAATACCTAAGCATAAAAAGTATTTGTACACCCCCACCCCCACATCCCCATATCCTGAAACTTCATTACTAACTGGGTACAGAAAGGGAAATGATTGCAGCTGAACTGGGAAATACCAGCTCCACTGTTGTTAACATTTTGAATATATATGTCGAATTCATCAACAAAAATACCATCCAAACATACTTTCTTCCAGAAATATAATGCTTCACCTTATGACAATCTTATAACCTGATACTTCCCCAAAAGCGCTTCCGAAGTTCCATGTATTGCACGCATGTAATATGCAATTGTTAGTTTATTAGAGGTCCTTTTCATTGTATCATCATAAGAGCAATTCTAAGAATGAGTTGGTTTCACGTTGATTGGTCACTGGTCAGAAACAGAAAATAAGGGAATGGAGCATGTTAACTGAAGAAATATGCAGAATGTTTGTTCTCTTCTCACCTTCCTATTCATTCAAAATCAATCAACCACTTAAATTTTCAGATTAAGCTGAATTTAACCTCAGAGGTCAAAAGAACCTGGAGCACTCAATATGGTTTTGAGACTTACCGTACTTCGACAGTTGATCTTATTCCGCTTTCTGAGTGAGATAAGATTTCCTATTTCAGAGCGATAACCGGAGAAAATGTGATCAAAGAAGACTGACGGAGTTCCAGGGTGAGTCAGGATATAGGCATAACCTTGCATCTCCTTCCCCCCAGGAAATCTCCAATGACCCTTCAAGGAAAAGCCAAAGATACAGGAAAAAAATTAAGGATGAAAAACAAGTCAGATCTTATGCTTAGTATTATTCCATGATATCAGTTATTACAACAATCAATTACAAGCCAATTGAGGAGATCATATGACAAGCCCAACAAAGTGACTAGAGGTTCAGCATGACAAAGAAGAATTGGAACAAAAATAAGGTTATGTAACCCAAAAAAATAAAAGAGAAGGGTTCCATTTGGTTATTTGATTGCACCGGCTCACGAGTACTTCTAAATTTGCAACTACAAATTAAGTACTTGTGAAAACATAAAGAAAGATTTAATGGAAGAGTTTGGAGTGCTACCTAAATTAGGAGATAAAATCCATTTCAAGTCATTACAAAACACACAATTATCCGAATAGTTCATTAGTGGAAAACAATTTCAGCTCAAATGCATGGATTTTAAGTCAATGAATCCAAATGGAACTTAGGAGAGATGTTCTGTACCAAAATAAAACAAAAATGCTGAAGAATTTTACAGCGTTGTGTTGCTAGAACCTTTGCCAAATAAAGAGATATCGACAAGAAAATTATGGAGCATCAAGAGCAAAGAAACCAAAGAAAAGCCAAGTTGACAACTAGGCTGGACTAGGATTAAAGTTTCTTCACTGATTCCAAGTAGAACTACTCTTCCTAATGGTGGTCACAGCTATGCACTAGTGCCAACAGGAGAGACGCTACAGGGATTACGTTTCATCATGATATATCTAAATAGCATTTATAGGTAGTTCCCAGGATTCAAGAGAACATTTAGCTCTCACGATTAAGGGAATCCAACCACACTATGCAGGAAAAAGGTATTAAATTAACTGAATGATCAAGAAAGGCATAAAATTGGTTCAGGCCAGTGGACATGCTGAACTAGCTGCCTCCTCATTAAAGCCCTTTTATCATTGTTTAAGATCAAAAGAGGAGCCTCTTTAGTCCTCTGATAATTAAAGAGCATATTTTACCTGTGTAGAACCTGTATCATGATTCTCTATGAAGGTAACAGCACGAGATGGCCACCATCCAACAACGCCGGGAGGTTTTCCTTTCTGATCCGATAATCGCCAGTATTCACATTTCCCAATGGCCTAATTACGTAGAATTTGGAAGAGAATGCTGTTAACAGTAGAAAAACTGATTTCCCAATCCTTTCTTTTATTAAGTACTGCCAGTCAAGTGCTTGCACTGCTGTGCCAGGACTAAAGTTTGAAACACTTACAGAATGAAGAATTCCCTTTGTTGTCACATCAAATGCTCCTGCAGTTCCATTAGTAGCATTAATCCAGTCAACAATTCTCTGCCGATGCGCATCTTGATTGTGATCCATCTCTCCGTAAGTATAAACGAGGGAATCCCAATACTCGCCCACAGCGAAGTAAGGTTCAGTTGCTTCCAAGTAATCCTTCACATAACCACCCCAGAACCCACGAACAAAATCAAGCCTCCATCCATCATAACCAATCTCCTCCCTGCCAAACCAGCGTAATCATAAAAATTCGTTACAATATGACCTTTGAAGTTAGGACATTCACGAGGAACACATGGGAAAATAGAACCTCTTCACTTCTGCTCAAGTGCTTTCCATTTTAATATGTAGAGCTAAATATGCTTGGTCAATAAAATGTAACCCTGGATTGACAGACATCAAATGATATTTATTTTGACAACGCCTATGTAAGTATTGCTAAAGATCCTAGGTCGTTAAAAGTTCAGGCATTACAAATACAAGGATAACATTCTTTTGATTTAACCATCAAAAGGTGTTCAAATGAAAATGATATTTATTTTGACAACGCCTATGTAAGTATTGCTAAAGATCCTAGGTCGTTAACAGTTCAGGCATTACAAGTACAAGGATGACATTCTTTTGATTTAACCATCAAAAGGTATTCAAATGAAAATAAAACAGAAAAAACTAAAGGGGAAAAGAGAAGATTGATATAGGTCAAAGCAAAGAGAGTTAAACCTCAGCCAGTTTAACCATTCCTTGATATCCTTTCTCACAAATTTCTGGGAATGATCAATGTTAGGAGCAGCATGGAAATTATCTCCACTACTTTTATTGCCTCTTCCCTGTAGAAAAAAAAGGTAGTTCAGACATCTGGTTCAACAGATCTTGTAAAACAGTCCGTATCTCATTAAGCGCCACAATGTACGAATTATTCTGTGACTAAACCATAGAAGAGGAGTTGCAGAACATTGCTTTGGCAGTTGATAGATATTTCAAATACTAAGCTAGTCAATTTTAAAGCACAAATGTTACCTCCTCACACACACCATCTACTTTTGGAAGTAAACAAATAGAAATCAGATGATGGACTCTAGAAAAAAGATAAGAGCAACAGGTAAAATAAGATGTTTTGGATTCTTTTGTCTGCTTCCCCCAACCACTAAGGAGCTTAAACCATGTATGGGTTTTGCTTAGTAGGTTAGAATTGTCTCCATTTTTCAATTATCAAATTTTCCCGTTTAAGTTACCTTTGCCGTTTTATCACTTCACTTTTTTTTATACATTTGAGCCAAACAACCTCTTTTTCTTTTTTTTTTGAAACTGGTAACGGTGTATTCCTCGGCATTAAGGATATGCTGGAGACCTACAAAAAGGTAGTAACAAGCTAAACCAAGAAAGTAAGTAATTACAGTAAACCTAAAAGATCTACTACTTGTTCAACATCTTCTATACAATGTTCTTTACACCAAAAGTAGAAAGTTGCAATGCAGCTCCCTTTGATTTTCAGAATGCTGTTGAATCTATCATCAAAGCTTCTCCCATTCCTCTCCCTCCAGATAGTCCACCAGATACAATGTGGAATTATTCTCCACCACTTCTTCTGTGTCTTGCTTCCCCCTCCCTAAGCCAGCAACTTAAAAGCCTGCCGTGTGCTCTGGCATTGACCATTTGGTCTTTTGTTAGACTAAGGAATAAAGACCAAAGCTGAGATGTGACTTTGCAATGGAGAAACAAATGGTTATTTGTCTCTCTAGTGCATAGCATGCATCTACACACAAATGACATTCCCTTTTTCTGTAGAATCTCATGAGTGAGGCAAGCTTTCCTGATTACTAACCAAGCAAAACAAACTTTAGTAGGAGCCATACTTTCCCATACATGCTTCCATGGACCTATTTTGTTCTCAGGCATCCTGGAGAACTCCTTTCTATAAATTCTGCTTACAGAGAACTTGCCATCCTTATCATGTTTTCATCTAATGGTGTCATCCCCTGTAGTAGTGCCTTTGAATCCATCAATCACCTAAAATAACTCCACAAACCTGCCTACTTCCCAATCATTCAGATGCCTCCTAAAAAGGATATTCCATCCCTAAGGGGACCAGTTATCAGCCACTGTAACCTCAAGGTTAGTGCATATATTGGCCAGATCAGGAAAAGCTTGCACCTAAGCTTCCTGTCCAATCCATAAGTCCTTCCAGAATAGTATTTTAGTACCAGCACCCACCTCATACCAAGTATTTCTTGCTAATCTAGGCCAAAGATACCTTATAGATCTCTATATTGATGTTCCATACGTGGTAGCAACTGCGTTGGTACACCATTACTTGGCCATACTTATTCAAGATTACCTCCTTCCATAGGGCCTGTTCATTTCCATTGAATCTCCATAACCATTTCATGAGCAAGCAATCGTTCTGCATTTTCAGGTTCCTGACTCCTAAACCACCAGACTCCTCTTGTGTAGTCTTCCATTTCACTAAATGGTACCCCTTTCCCTCCTTGTTCCCAAACCAGAGAAAATTCCTTCTTAGTCTGTCCAGTTTCTTGACCACACTAATTGGAATGGGAAATAAGGACATCGCATATGTGGGAAGTGAGTCAAGAACAACATTTATCAGAGTGAGCCTACCTCCAAAAGATAGGTATTGTGTCTTCCAAATAACCAACTTCTTTTCAGTCTATACCACAATCCCACCCCATATCACCAATTCTTTGTGTTGCCTAATGGCATGCCCAAATTAATTGGAATGGGAAATAAGGACATCGCATATGTGGGAAGTGAGTCAAGAACAACATTTATCAGAGTGAGCCTACCTCCAAGAGATAGGTATTGTGTCTTCCAAATAACCAACTTCTTTTCAGTCTATACCACAATCCCATCCCATATCACCAATTCTTTGTGTTGCCTAATGGCATGCCCAAATACACTGTTGGTAATTTGTCTACCTTACACCCCAATATCCCAGCTAGTTCCTCCAACTGCATCACTTCTTTAATAGGAAAGAGGCTACTTTTCCTCCAGTTAACACTCAAACTAGAAGTGGCTTCAAAAACAAGTAGTATCATACAGATCTGTCCAGCTGCAGCTTCACAAAATATCACAGTATTATCTGCATATAGCAAATGACATATTTCCATATCTGCCCCTGCCCTGCTGCTAACTTTGAATCCCTTATCCACCTATGCTGATAGCAATCCTCATTATACTGTTGAAACCCTCCATGGCAATAATGAAAAGGAAAGGAGAGAGAGGGTCACCTTGTCTAAAACCTCTCTCTGAAGGAAAAAACCCCACAGGTTCTCCATTAACAATTATGGAGAACCTGACAGTTTTAATACAAAAGCCAATCCATTTCAGCCACTATTCACCAAATTCCATCTGTCTGAGAATGTTTAGCAAAAAATATCAATTTACATGATCATAAGCCTTCTCTATATCCAGTTTGCACATAATGTCTGGTGCCTCCCCTCTCAATCTAGTGTCCACACATTCACTGGCTATAAGAGCAACATCCATAATCTGCCTACCTTTAATAAAGGCCATTTTATGATTGTTTACCAGTTTGTTCACAACCCTTTTCAACCTTTCTGTTAACACTGACAATGATTTTATAAACCCCACTAATGAGACTGATAGGTCTATAATCCCTTAGTGCAGCAACTCCAATTTTCTTGGGAACGAGAGCCACATAAGTAGCATTGAAACTTCTTTCAAAGACTTGGTGAGAATGAAAATGTAGCATAGTGTTCATGATGTCTTCCTTCAAAATCTCCCAGAAAGACGGGTAGAAACACATAGAATATCCATCTGGGCCAGGTGCCTTGTCACTTGCACAGAACTTGATACTGTTTAAAACTTCCTCCTCTTCAAATTTCCTTAGCAACCATTCTGTTCCTCAGTGTTAATTCCTCGAGCCTCATGGAGATTAAAGTCATGTCTCCAACTTTCAGATTCCTTGTAAAGGTTTTGATAGAAGTTCTGGATGCTCTCTTTTATGGCTGCAGAATCAGTAATCATTTCACCCTCCACTTCTAATGAATCAATAACATTAAACCTTTTGTGTGCTGTGGCAATCCTGTAGAAGTATTTAGTGTTCTTATCTCCACTTTTTAGCCACTGAACTCTGGATCTGTGCCTCCAGGCTATCTCATCGTTCCTAGCCACTGAACTCTGGATCTGTGCCTTTAGATAAATGAACTTTTTGGATCAGTCCATCCACAGTAAGCAGTCTCTGATCTTGAATGATCTCTAGAATTGAGATCTGGTTGTTCAAGATTTCCTCCTTTTTTTCCCTCCAGTTGTTATTGTTTTCCTTGCTCCACTCCTTCAATTTGTCTTTCAAAAGCTTCAGTTTAGTGGCTAGGCAGGGGTAACACTGACATGAAAATAAACCCATCATACTTGCACCTTATCTCTAAACCCTTCCACACCTAACCAACATTTCTCAAATTTGAAATAGGACTTTTTGAATTCCCAATCCCCACAACTAAGCATTGATCAGTCTGTGATCTGAGCCATCTTAGAAAGTAAACTATGTTTAATTTGAAAGAAAAGCTCCTCCCACTGGGAACAGAACAAAAATCTATCAATTCTAGAAGCACTCATATGATTTTCTCCCCTCCTCCATGTGTAAGATCCTCCAAATAAAGAAGGATCAAACAATTCCATCTCGTTAATCCATTCTGAAAATTCAGCCATTGCACCTGTAATTCTGTGGCCATTTGTCCTCTCAGTTGGATATCTAGTAACATTGAAATCCCTGCATACCACCCAAGGCCCATCACATTGACTTCTAATAGCCGATGTTCCAACCAAAGGTCCCTCCTTTCAATTCTCCCACACTCAGCATAAACAGCACTCAAGTACCAAGTGAGGTCTTGGTTAATGCCAACAAATTTACAAGTAATCATTTGATCACCACTGTCAACCAGTTCCCCAACCAATTCCTTTTATCCCAAAGCACTACTATCCCCCCACAACTGCATATAGCCTCCATATGAATCTCTCTCATCCACCTGTTAAAACAGAGTTGTTGAATTAAATTAGAGTCTTCCCCATCCAGCTTAGTTTCCAGAATTACATGAACGTCTGCCCCCACTGTTGAACAAATTCCTTACAAGATTTCTCTTGTTCTCCCTGTTAAGACCCCTGACATTCCATAAAAGAATTTTTACTTTCGTTGATAACTTAGAGAGTTGTTTCTCCCCCTGATCCTAGGCTCTCCATCTTTGAAATTCATGTGAAAGATCAGATTCCTGACCTCTTTGGAAACTGAATCTTTGTTTTTATTGAGTTGTCACCCTTCTGTTGTTGTTTCTCTTTCCCCCTCTTCTCATCCAGCTTCATGCATCCAGCTTCATGAATCATTGAAAAGCAATTTTTCACAACTTGTAAAAGCAGCCCCGAATCGCTGGCTAAGTTTAATAACATTGGAATGGACCCAAAGTGTTGCTATGTTCTCTATATGACCCTCCACATATAATTCTTCAGTTTGAAGTGGCATAGGATCACTATAAATAGTTAGATGCCCACTATCGCAACCCCCCAAGTTTTCGCCTCTAAAATCTGAAGGAAAGAAATCCTCCCTCTCAGTTAAGTCATTGTCCTTTTGCCTGTTAAATTCCATGAGTTGGCTGGGCTCTGTTGGCAAAATAAATGCCTCTTCCCTGTCTTCTGAGTTGGTCATTCGCATGGCCTCTTCTATATTATTGCTGAAAGAAGAGAAAAATGGCAAGGAAGAGTCATTGCCCAGTTCTATGTTAATGAATTCTGTGAAAGGTTTCACAAAAAATTTCTGATAAATCTTAGACTCAGGTCTTTGGGTTGAAGGCCTAACAAGGTTTAATGTTAAGTTTGGCCCAGTGAAATTAAAAGTATGACCCAACAGCTCCTTAGAATTAAAAAGAGGGGACCCACTGCCACTAGCCCCATCAGCCCTTATCTCTTTTTCTCTCTCCTTTCTATAAAGTTAATAGCCGATGTATTCTCCCTTTCAGACCGCTGGGTTGTCGTATGAAACTTCTCTTTCTCCTTCATAGGTTGTCGCAGACTGGCGCACTCTTCCCCAGAAACGTTGCTGACATCTCGACTATTGTGCGCATCCACCCCACTCCTTCTGTACCTCGCCGGCGATTCACACCAAACTGGCAGCGAGAAAGTGAAATCTTTATACTATGGAGGGGATCTGCTCTCTGGGTGCTTTAACTCGAATTCTTGCCCATCTAAGATGATTTTTGAGTTCAGTTTCCTCCTCGTTTTCAATCCAACCACCGCATTTTTCCCCAATCTCCTACATCACTCTTTTCGACCAGAGATGCATTGGAAGCCCTAAAATCCTAATCCAAAACCAATCAAAGGTTTTGTGATCTGGGTAAGCACCCGCCTTTGGAGACCACAACTCTAAGAGAAGCTTGCTTCTTTGTCTTCTCCCAACAGAAAATGCTCAGCAGCTTTTCTGGATTGAATTCGAACAAGAATTGGACTCCATTCATATCATAAACCTGGAGATTCTGAGCCCCTTTCCACATCTGTTGAGCCCATTTTCTCACGTCATTTCGAGTGGGTATCTCATCACATTCAGGGAAGCACCCGACCAGGTATCTGTTGAGCAGATCATTCTCCTCTATTTTTGCAGCTGCTTTCAGGGTCAACTGCTCCATGTCTATTTCAGGCTCTCTCTGAGTCCATTTGCTTTTTCGTAAGGCTTCTTTAAAGTTCCCCTCCCCCTTAATGTACTGACAAGAGGCATAGCTGCTTTCAGGGTCAACTGCTCCATGTCTATTTCAGGCTCTCTCTGAGTCCATTTGCTTTTTCGTAAGGCTTCTTTAAAGTTCCCCTCCCCCTTGATGTACTGACAAGAGGCATCTCTAGTAGTATTTATTGCAGCCTGAACTCCTGTATCTCTATTAATGAAGTTTTCAATTCTAGTCACAAGACCACTCCATAAAAGGCCGTGCACTAAGTTCCCGCTATGCGCGGGATCCAGGGAAGGGCCGGACCACATCTTACCTCACATTTCTGCAAGAGGTTGTTTCCACGGCTTGAACCCATGACCTCCTGGTCACAAGATCACTCCATCCTTCATTAAATTTGTTTTCTGGCATGATGATTGCTCGTGTCTGGCCATTGACTGCAATAACCGAGATGAATCTGCCATATTTGTTGAACTTTAAAGAACAATAATGTTGGTAGAAAAATCTCTGCCCCTCCAAGATTTAAAGCTTTTCCCCTTTACGGCAGTAGCTTCTTTCAACCTTCTACATAGCCAAAAGAGAGCTCTTTTGCTCAGCATCATCCTCCTCATATAGCTTTTCGAACTCTCCACCAAGTCATACCAAGTCTCGGAGCAAGATTTGGATTCAGTTAGATCATAAGACTTCCCCCCTAGCCTGAAATAGATTTGATTTTCCATCAATGAAAGAAAAGGCTGAGAAAAAAGAAAGAAAATAGGAGCTCCGGTGATCGAATAGCATCGGAGTAAGGGTTCCAAAGGCCCTGAAGGGACCTTTAGTGATGTGCCTCGAGAAAAATGCCTGGGAGGATTTCTCTCTCCAAGATAAATATTTTAACCAATCTCCTTCCTCTTTCCCCTTAGTTACTCTTCTTTTTAGATCTATTCCTCACGTGATCATTTTGAGCATCAATTATCCAGCGAAAACAACTTCTAAATTAATAATGAGAATAGCAACCACATTAATCATTCTTCTGTGTGGATCATTTCAATTGCTTATGGTTGTGATTATTCAAAGACTACAGCAAGCAATGAATGCTGGAAAAAGTACAGAGCAAAAATGTTCAAGAGGCATGGGCTTCCACTACTAGTCTGAAATTGAAGCCGAGAGGTGGTGGTTCCAATGGAGTTCCGCAAACGACAGTGGTATTGCAAATGGCTAGCACCACAGATCTAAAAGATGAAATTAAACCTTTTAAAAGGGAAAAAGGGTGGAGGAAAAAGAGGAAGGAGATGGAGTTCGCCGGGTATCAAATGGAGAAGGGGAATTCTAAAGAGACCGACAGGATGGTTTCGCTGGGGAATGAAATTTGAGGAATGGGAAAGAGGAAAAAACAAGAGAGGGACCATGAGAAGCAAGGATTTGTTTGGTATTTGAGTAAAAAGACAAAAATATCCTTATTATGAAAGAGATGGTACAACAACAACAACATACCTAGTGAAATTCCAACGTAGGGTCTAGGAAGGATAGAGTGTACGTAGACCTTACCTTTACCTTGGTAGGTAAAGCGGTTGTTGTTTCCGAGAGACCCTCGACTCAAGACAGAGCATAAGCACAAGCAAATCAACAGCACAAGCAAAGCAAGATCAAATCAAGAGAAACAGTAAGACCCGATCAGAAAAAATTTAAAACAGTATGAAAATGTTGGTATCAAAAGTGAATAAGTCTTGATAGCGCATTCTGAAACAGTAAGCAGTAACTAGCGCAGGTAAATAAGCTAAACAAAGTATACTAAAGAAACCATAGCAGCATAAATCAAACTACATAGGACTATAGAACAATACTGCGCCTATTAGTATGATAGGTTAAGCGGACCTACAATACTAACAATACAACTACCAGTTTGCAAGCGTAAGTAGGAGTACACTCGACTACCTACTACCCTTCTACCCTAATCCGTGTCCTTCACAACCATCTATCTTAGGTCATGTCCTCAGTAAGTTGCACATGTGTCATATCCTGTCTAATCACCTCTCCCCAATACATCTCCGGCCTACCTTTACCCGTTCATAGCCAACCTCTCACACCTCCGCATTGGGGCATTTGTGTCCTCTGCACATGCCTAAACCATCTCAACCTCGCTTCCCACATCTTATCCTCCACCGAGGTCACTCCTACTTTATCCCGGATATCATCATTTCTAATCTTATCCCTCATTGTCTGCCCGCACATCCATCTCAGCATCCTCATCTCCGCAACTTTTATCTTTTGGATATGCAAAATCTTAACTGGCCAACACTCCGCCTCATACAACATAGTCGGTCTAACCACCGCCTTATATAATTTGTCTTCTAAGTTTTGGTGGCACTTTTTTATCGCATAAGACTCCAAATGCAAGCCTCTATGTCATCCACTCTTCCCCAATACGGTGTGTGACATCGTCATCAATCTCTCCATCCCCTTGGATAATAGACCCGAGGTACTTGAAGCTTCCTTTCTTTTGAATGACCTGAGTATCAAGCCTCACCTCCACATTTGTCTCAAGGTCGCTCCCGTTACTAAACTTGCACTCTAAGTATTCTGTCTTGGTCCTATTCAGCCTGAACTCTTTAGATTCCAGAGTCTGTCTACAAACCTCCAGCTTAGCGTTCACTCCGCTGTGAGTCTCATCAATCAAGACTATGTCGTCTGCAAATAACATACATCATGACACCTCCCCTTGATTTTTGTCCCGTCAGTCCATCCATCACCAAAGCAAATAAGAATGGGCAAAGAGTTGATCCATGGTGCAGCCCCATCATCACTGAAAAGTGCTCCGAGTCTCCTCCCATTGTCCGTACCCTGGTCTTGGCTCCCTCATACATATTCTTGATCGCCCTAGTGTACGTCACAGGTACACCTCTAACCTCCAAACATCTCCATAGAACCTCCCTAGCAACTTCATCATATGCCTTCTCGAGGTCGATGAAAACCATATGTAAGCCTCTTTCTTTTCCTATACTGCTCTACCAACCTCCTAATAAGATGAATTGACTTCTGTGGTCGAACGCTCTGCCATGAATCCAAATTGGTTATCGAAAATAGACACGGCTCTTCTCACCCTCAACCTACACGACTTTTTCCCAAACTTCATAGTGTGGCTTATACCCCTATAGTTGTTGCAACTCTAGATATCACTTTTGTTCTTATATGCAAAAATTGATCCAGTTCACCCATTTGCTGCCAAAACCCATTCTTCTCAAAGTGTTCAACAAAAATCTCCAATTCACATGGTCAAAAGCCTTTTCTATGTCTAATTTACACAAGATTCCTGCTTTTCCTTCCTGGACTCTGGAGTCTATACACTCATTTGCAATAAGGGCAGCATCCATGATTTGTCTCCCTTTGATGAAAGCCATTTGATGTGTGTCTACTAATTTATGCATCACTGTCTTGAGCCTTTCTGTTAGAAGCTTGGAAAAAATCTTGTAGACACTACCAATCAAACTGATTGGTCTATAGTCTCTAAGCTCATTAGCATCATTTCTTTTAGGAATCAGAGCAATCTATGTGGCATTAAGGCTTTTCTCAAAATATTCTTGGCTGTAAAAGTTTTTGAATTGCAAGCATAATATCTACTTTGATGACCTCTCAACAGTATATATAAAACCCCATATTAAACCATCTGGCCCCGGAGCTTTGTCAGTTGCACATAGTTTGATGGTGTCCAACACCTCCTGTTCATCAAAACGCCTCTGTAGCCATTCCTTTTCTTGATCTGTGATTTCAGGACCTGTTGTATGGTTCAAATCTTGGCTCCGTCTATATATATATATCCAATATTTAAAATGTGTAATGATATGACGAGCACATGGATTCTAGTTTATCGGCATATTAGAAGGCTAAAGAACCATAAGGTTAGTTTGAACAAGAATCTCAATTAATCCTACCATCAAGTTCCAACTGACACAACAAAACCACTAGTGCCACATCACAGTGAGCAATACATAAAAAAAATTACACCTTCCACTTTTTCCAACTTCAACAGTCCTTGGAAAAAACCTTGTTTTGACATATCAAAAATATTTAATATCTCACTGCATATTATTCAAATAACAAAATATTTTTCTCTGGATTAATATCTCACTGCAATTGATGCAAATAACAAAATAAGGGTTGTACTATTCATTCGGTGGTGGACAAGCACATTCTCAAATATTTCAGTTTGCTACTTTGCACCGTATCTGAATTTGTGATTGTTTCCGATCTTCCGGTGAAGGACAAGCATCATCAAGTTTTCTTTGCTAGTACAACAAGAAAGGAAAAATCTTTTAAAAAAAATACACACCTGGAAATGTGGATCATCAGCAACAACTGCGCGCTCATCCCAATTTAAACGACCACCAAAGATATTCCATATCCCATTTTGATTCCGGTGACTTGCACATCTATGATTTAAGACAACATCACCAAGAACTTTGATGCCCACTTCATGGAATTTCTTTACTGTAACTTTCAACTCATCAAAACTACCATATCTGACAAACATACAAGAAAACAACGCAAGAAATTGAGATACACTAAACAAGTACATATAGAAAGCACAATTCGAGAGAGCAATAAATTTGCTTCATTTGAGTCTCATTTTACCTAGTAGGAACTATCTAATCATTATTCAAAATGAAGGATAAAAATAAGATGCTAAATTCTGTACTAAGGAACAGTTTACTTGAACCAGAGAAAGACAGAAAGCAGCTTCAGTAAACGAAAATAACAAAACAGATGTTCTGGTAGCAAGTAATTTTGCATGTTTAATCATATCATACCAAATAAGTAGAGAATGAAGAGATTGGGAAAGAGGAATGATGAAGTACGAGCAACGTGCCCCTTCTTAATTGTTGGCATATCCCCTATTTTAACTTCAAATAAAGAAACTAATAGCCAAGAGAAATTAAATTTTCATCCGTAAAAACCTTAATATGACACTGCCTTTCCTAATATTTGGTGTATCTCCTCTTTTATATCATAATGAAAAGAAGTACTAGAAATTGTATGAGAAACTTAGAACTTCATCTCATAAATCCAGATGGGATATCCATGACTTACCCTATAAATTAGACCAAAAATGAAAGCAAAAAGAACTTATATTTAATACCTGGAATTTAAGTTATATAAATCCCTAGGCATATATCCCTCTGCTGACACTGAGTCAGTTGGTGGAGGTAACCAGATGACACTGAATCCAAGTGAAGATAACTCTGCAGCTTTTTTATGTAGCTCCTTGTACCATCCTCCAGATTTATGAGATTCCCAATTAAAACCCTGGCACAAAATCTCAAATCCTGTACCAGTTCCTGAAGATATTTTCACGTCAGGTGGTGAAACCTCAGCTTCAGAAACCACAATTTCTGACATTTTTGGAATTGAACTTCTGAATATACTATAAGCTTCCGCCGCAAGCTTCTCAATTTCTTGAAGAATGGTTTCTTGTGTTTCCTTGCTTTTTGTCTTCCGGCTCTTTTCAGAGGAAATGTCACTCACCAAACTCCTTATCTCCTTTATTATCTCATCAGTATACACAGAGACTGTTTGATTTTCCTCAGGTGAACTGTTGACTATCTGGGAAGAATTTGACTCCTCGTTTTGTTTTCTCTCCTCCAAATGTATGGCGCTAGACTGATGTTTGCTACTTGACAGAGGTATATAAAAGTCGTTTCCCTTACAATTTAACCATGTATTTTCATCTAGCTTCACCACAAAAACAAATCCGGAAAGTCCTCCATCCAAAGTAAACAGTCCCGAAGAACCATTGCCTCCCTCTTTTCTCTGTCACAAGAGCATATATCATCAATATGCAAAGGGAAATAGCTGGTCTTAAATACAAAAGATTACTAAATCTTTCGGGATACTGAGAGAAACTTTCCAAAGAGAATCTAGAAAAGAAAAGTGAACAAGATGATAAATCCAAAGAGAAAGAGACCAAAGTACGGTTTTGCAACTTTCTCCGAATATGGATCCGTTCAAAGTAACAGATGCGCTCTACATAATTCCAAAATTTACCTGTGGAGACATAAACTTGTGTTTGAAAGAATGCTAGAATCACCATTCTATGGTTCTATCATGGGGAGATTCAGGGCACATCTAAAATACAGCAGTGGTTGAAGGGAATAGATTGCAAACTTAAAGTGATTGATGACAGTAGTGAACTTATTTGCCCAGGTTATCCCTTATCTTTTCATTCAGTCATGTTTGAGCCTCCTCGTGAGAAGCCGTAGTTCAAAATATGTTCACGTTTGGGAACGGCTAAACTTCCTTGTAGTTTCTTCTCTAATCACGGTACAGAAACATCAAGCATCGTCTCTATTTACACATTAGATATTAACCGATAGCAGTCTAGATAATTTCTAAGTTTCCCTAGCAAAAAACAAATTGTTCTAATTCTCACTACATATTGGAATTTCCCTCTTATAAAACGAGCAAATAAATTAAAATCTTTGGGAAAAAGAGGTAAAACGTCCCTTTATTCATAAAAGAAGAAGAGAAAGGCTAGTTGCATTGATGTATACGTACAAACTTGCACATTTTAAGCAACCTGCCCTGCCCTAGAAGCCCCAGTTCATGTCCAGAACTATTCAGCCACTTTCACTAAGTAGGCGTAGAGAAGGCAAAGATTCCATGCGCCGTGGCAACTAAAATGTTAAGCAGTATAGCAGATCAAAGGGATAAACAAGTGACCAAATGGGAAAGAAAAACAAAATAAATTCAGGCCATCCAAAATTGTGACCACTTTCTAAAGAGAAAAGTTCTTTTATAATACTTCTTTCTTGATATAGCTTATGCACTCTAAAAAACATGTAGGAACCCATTTTAAATTTTATAATTCAAAATTACACTACTCTATTCTCTAAAACCACAAAAGTCAATATACAGCGCGGCAAACGCACGCATATTCCCCCACAAAATACTAAATATTTTATGTCTTCCACACTTCCTTTAATTAACACACTGAGTTATACTAAGACAATTAATTTTGAATGGAGGGTGTATAATGAAGATTCCAGCCTTTAAGCACTTCACAAAATCCATGATCGGAGGTTACGACAGCCACTAATCCAAAATAGCAGGTTAGAAAAACATGGCTGGTAGAATCCAATGACTTACAAACAGATCCACACAACACTTCCATTTTTCCTTTTCATAGTTAAGTATTCTGATTAATATACATCAAGATAGTGCTTACAAAAATGCATCAATAACCTAGACTGACTCCTTTAAATCGATTTACATGGCACATTCAGTGACTAGAATATTAACATTAAAGGCTTGTATCCTTGGTAGACCTAACTGAACCAGACAGCCAATGTAAAATTGGACCCACAGATTAGAATCTTGAAATAGAAAAGGTTATAACGTCCCTTAATTCATTAAAATGAGGAGAAAGGTTAGTTTCTCTGGATAAGCACATTCTAGCTATTACAGACACACAACCTACACATTGCATCAACAAGCCATGTTTCATTGTCCAGAACTACTGAGCCACTTTAAAGCAGAAGGTGTAGGGAAGACAAATTCCATCTCCCGGGGAACCCAATATATTAAAAGCAGTAGATCCGGCCAAGGAATAATAAACACATGACCAATTGAAAGAAGAAAAAAAGGAAGAAAAATAGTACTCCCGCTATCCAAAGAAAGTAATCTTACTTCCCTCTTTGGAGTATGATGTTTGCTTGAGATGATTTAAGTGGGGAACTTGGTGAGTGAGGCTTTATATAGCCGAGCTCAACTTGTTTGAGACTGCAGAATAGTTGTTGTTGTTGCACTTCCTTCTTTTGGGCCGTCCATATGTTGTGTCCAGATATACAGTCAGATATCGAAAAAGTAATGTAGGACCGAGATTTACTCTTTAAAGTACAACTTTTACTCTATCCTCTGAAGCCAAAAAGGTCATCATTTTAGAGGCCCACATGCCCTAACAAACAAATACTAAAGACTTCACATGTTCAACTCTTTTCTAATAAACACACCAATTCAAAGTAAGACTTCTAACTTGGATGGAGGGAGTATACATGAAGATTCCAGGCGTAAAGCACTTGGAAAAATCCAGGCTTGGAGATTACCATGACCACTAATCTACAATAGCAGGTCAGGAAAAAACTGGTAGTAGAATCCAATGACTTGCTGGTGAGAAGATTTAAACAGCATTTTGATTGGCTATTATTAAAGGTGTGAACTCTTGCTAGACTGAAATGAACCACACAACTAAGAATTGGAAGTTCATTAGCCCAAAAGTAAGTACCTGCAGCAGCGTCCGCAGTGCCTTATTCTTGAACACTACTGTTTCCGCTGGATATGGCATTGCAGGAAGTTCCCATCTTTTAGCATCATCATTGCATATTCCCCAGTGAAGATTTACATTTCCAGGTAAGTCGGTATCTATATACACAAGATTCTTGGCAGTCTCTGGACACTGCTTAACAGAGACACTAACTATGTTATCAAAAAGAGTCTCTTTTACAATGGCATGCTCCTCATAGAACCCTTCAAAGCGCCTGTTTTTGACACTAGACCCATCATTGCTGCTTGATTCCTCCTTAGAAGGAGCAGATTCTGGCTTAAGGAGAATGTTCGATAGCTTCCCTAGCGTTCCTGTAATCAAGAAGAGCCACTGAATTCTCACTTTCTTTTCTCAGTACAACTTGAATTTGGAAAGACACAGAATTACTCAAGACAAAAAGAATCTACCTGACCATGCTGATATTTCAGCTAAGTACAGGAGCAGTTGATATAGAAACTATTACAGTATTAAAGCTTATATATTATAATACAGAAGGAAATATAGAAATTCAGAACAGTAAAGTAGTGCATCAACAGATATACCAATATGCCATAAACAGATACAACTCTTGTTTAGCCTGGATGAACAATCTTCATATTTAGAAAAGATAGGTTTCAAATATTTGAGTTATTTTTCTTCTCCGGAGAAAGTCAGCCAGGTTAACGTGAAAGAGGTGATACAGATTGAATATAAGGGAAAGGCAAGAAATATGACATGGTATGCATTTCGCAACAAATCCTAGATAACCTGGCCATAGATAACCTGGCCATATGCTCGATCCCTTTTTAAGTCCAACAACATTAGCATCATCTTCAAGGTAGTCAATTAGAGGAATCTTGAAGTCCCGCCCTTTGTGCTGATACCAAACTCCAGTTTCCTCATCCTGCATCATCAAAATAAACCAACACCAAAGCATCATCACCACCAAAAAGTGAAAACTAAAGCGATCAGCGGAGCAGCATACATGAAGATGGTTTTTGTTGAATGTGTCATTAGCAGCATAGTACATAAAGAATCAAATTGAAACATCTAAGAATAGAAGCTCACCTTCAACACAAAATTTATAGCTGCAATAGACCACTTAGAACTTATGTCAATCTTCACCTCTTGAAATGTTTCTCCTTTAAAAGGAGTTTCAATTGCGTAATCCTGTAACGGCAATGAAATTCACATTTAAAGACAAATATGAGAAAGGAAATGTAGGAAAAAAGTAGATGGCCGCCTTCATGGAGATTGAAATTAAATCGATTATATCCATATTCAAGAAGAAATATTAACAGAACAGGGATGAGCAAACTAGTACGAGAGAGAGTAGTAAACACCTTTATGGCTATTGAACCCGAGGGCTGCATCTCTGGAGGAGGTTGATCCCATTCACTGCCAGATTAAAAATATAAATTTTACAAAAAAACCTGGGTCTTTAAGAATTAAATGACTATTGTAGCACAAGTTTATGAGGTATAAATCTCGAAATCAGAAGTAAAAGGCTATTATCCCCATCTTAAAGACTACAACTTTAAATTAAAGTTAATTCCTTTCTATCCCTGATATTGTAAAATTTATTCAACTAGTTATTCCTACCTCCAAAGTACAAACAATGGCAGTACTTTCACTATCAAACCAGACTAACCTGCCAGCATCACCAGCATAGTGTACCCCCCAGTGTAGAATCCATTTTCCCGGCAAGCTACATCCCACAGAGAGGTGCCAATTCTCTTCATCCTTCCCCTTATCCAATCTGATGGCTATCTTTCCTTCAGCCTGCAATACCAAAACAAGCCAATCACACCTCAACAAGATGAAATAACATGCTCGATAGGGCATGAGTTCTAGTATCATAAGTGTTTCCTCTTAAACGTCAAAATTTGATCAATTACTATAGATATATGTTCACCGCATATACTGCTGGTTTTCTTCTTTAGCATAAGGTTTGCCTCCTGCTACTAAATCATAAGCATCTAAATATTTTTATTAATATTAACCTATGAAGCACGGACACCTCATTTAGGGTGCGGTGTCCGTGTCGGACACCTCATCGGACACGAAACGCCTCGGACACGTGTCCGGGACGTTTCCCAGGAAAAAAAAAAACGGACACGGCAGGGACACGCGGGGGACACGGCAAAGGGGGACACGGCAGGGACATTTTTTTTTTTTAAGAAAAAGTTTAGTTTTAATTTTATTTGATTTATTTCAAGTAAATTTATATTTATTTGAATTTGGGTCTTGGGACATACTTATGTATTAGTTTATGGACTATGGTCTTATGAATTATGTATTGAATATTTGATTGATTGTCAATTTGTTATGAATGTTTCTTTTTAATTTGGTACATATTTAATTTGGTATTTTGGTTATTTGGTATATAACAAATTTGAATTAAATTTATAATTTATTTATGAATGTGAAGCTTTAATAATATTAATTTTAGTATTTTATATATTATATTATATTATATATTATATATAAATATTTTTAATTTATTTTTACTGATCGTGTCCCAGTGTCGTGTCCCCTATTTTTCAAAATTGCTGTTTCCGCGTGTCCGTGTCCTATCGGACACCTCTCACGTGTCCGTGCTACATAGATATTAACGACAAGAGCTCTTAATTTTTCTCTATATCACTACTGGCCACACCAAATAACACTTACACAAAGCACAAATATTTAACAAAGAAAACAGAGGAGATTCAAATATATTAAAGAAAACTGCACATCTAACAATGAAGGCCGAAATTTCAAATTTTCAGTCTCTCTCTCCTTTTGTAAGCTTCACCAATCTCTTTCTTCTTCCTTCTTTTTGTTTTCTTTACGCGAACATATAATATGAATAGTTGCTATCCAAAGACAGGATAATTTCTCTCTCCTTTTGTAAGCTTCACCAATCTCCTTCTTCTTCCTTCTTTTTGTTTTCTTTACGCGAACATATAATATGAATAGTTGCTATCCAAAGACAGGATAATTTCTCTCTCCTTTTGTAAGCTTCACCAATCTCCTTCTTCTTCCTTCTTTTTGTTTCTTTACGCGAACATATAATATGAATAGTTGCTATCCAAAGACAGGATAATTTCTTGAAGCAATAAAGGAGAGAATACACGAGGCCCAATCATGCAGAGTCTGATTTTACACTTGGGGTGTGTTTGGTATGACGGAAAATGTTTTCATTAAAAATTTGACGGAATTTTCCGGATCAATAAAACACACCAACGCATTCCCGACCCAACCCCGCAGCCCCCACCACCACCCCTACCACCCACTCCTACCCACCACCACCCCTATCAAGTGGAGGATCTAGGATTTTCACGGGTGTTAAAAACAACAAAAGTAAACATAAAAATAATGTTGTCCCCGGAATTGAACCTGGGACAAAGAAACAATTTTGAACACGGACCACTTAAGCTAACCTTTTGCATTTGTTCATGTGTTCAAAGGATAATATATGTACATAAACACAAAAAAAACCTATATATATACACTATAATTTTTTAGCCAGGGTGTTCAGGTGAGCACCCTCTAAATCCGCCCTGCCCCTACCCCTTGATTACCCAACCTCCCCCCACCACCAGAAGTTGCACTCCGAATTCAAAAATCTCCGAATGCAAATGCTCTTAAAATGACATTTTCTAATTGCATACCAGACTCAAAAAATGAGTAAGGAAAATCACTTATTTTCCGTCATACCGAACACACCCTTAATAACAATTCAAAAAAATTATATTTTGAATAAGTTAAACTGCTCATCTAATTTAACAAAAAAGGAAATTCCTCGCAAAAATGGCGAGAAAATCGACAATCTCAATTCTTCAACCTCCAAATACTCATTAATTCCTACAAATATCTATCATTAATTGTTATAATCCAATGTATTTTCAAGCAAAAAAATAAAACACACAATGTACAAATCTCTAAATCATTAAAAAAATATGTAAAATACAATTATTTACCCTTTCCGGTCGTATCAACGAGAAAGTGTCCGTGAAAACGACGTCGGATTGTTCTGACGTCTCAATGACGGCAGCTTCGGTGGAGCTAGCTCGGATAGGAAGCGTCCGGCGAGCGGAGAATCCCAAAGTTGCGTTACGCTTGTGAGAGTAATTTAGAGAAAAATGAGGGGTCGTTTTTAGATTTTGATAAAGTTTTGGGCTTGGTCGGAAATAATTACCGACGAGAGACTCTATGGTAATAGTCGACATATTACTATTTTATTTCCGGTCAATAACTTAGATCAAAAGAGAAGGGAGTTAAATTTTGTTTGTTTGGTTTGGGTATATATATATATATTAAAGTCCGTTTTGTGCGGTTCAAATACTTTCTTTTCATAAAATAAAATATTTAAAAGCACTCCCTAAAGTAATCTGAAATAGCGATCAGCCACCTTCAACTACACCATTAGTCAGGTCCCGCGTTCGATCAATCGATCTTTTGCATAAACCTTTTTGGTTGGCGCGCTACCGAAGTGTAGTTGTCGGTGGCGTGGTTCTGTTATTGCGTCGGGGTTTCCAATGCGCACTCGAAAGAGTAATGGCGGCCTTCAGAAAAAAAAAAAAGAGCATTTTCTACTCCACATAAGAAGGTATTAATTTACGTTATTTCACTAAATTTATTCATATTTACTATGCTTTCAAAAATTTAATTTGACTATTAATGATTTAATAAATTGTGAGAAATTGTTATTTAATAATGAGGTAGAAATTGAAAATAATAACTAATTTTCTCTTAATTTGTTATAAGCAGATAAGTAAAAGGAAAAATATATTATAGTATACTACTAAACTAAGTAAAAGTAAACAGAAAGCGCAGTTTATAATCCCAAATAGGCGTCGAATTAGTTTTTCAAGAGTTTTGTAATGCAAGAAAATGGGAAAAGGGCTATTACATGATATATTTAAATATAACAGATAAAAAGATGTTCAATATGAAATAATATTTTTGACGTGGCTTAGTGGTCAATGAAGTGGTTGAGAATCATGAGTGTAGGCATCGAAATTTTGTGGGACTCTACGAGACGAGTTCAATTCATCTTCAAATGCTAAGGTCTTTACAGTTTCTACCCTAAATCCTAGCACACGCCTATATAAAGGGGCATATATTTCATTGAAAAGATATCTTTAAAGTTTCATAAACTCATTGAATAATCACAAAGAGATCAAGATGTGGTCGAACTTTTCTTTACAATCAAATACTTAAAAAAGATCCACAAAATCCTTTAATGGAGATAAATCACAAGGAGATCTTCCTACGTTCGAGAATTACACTATTAATGACCCTCGAATTACCGAGAAATTTTAGGAGGGAAGAAATTCAAGAAATTTTAAGAGAAGAATTCAGGAAATACACATATTTGTACTCACAATCTTAATAAAATTATTATTTTGTGATTTGCAGTTACTTTTCATATAATAAAAAGATTATTTTAAACAATGAGGTCTCATGTTCAAATATCAACAAAGACAAAAATATTAGGTTATTTCTTCTCATATATTACGGTGGACAGAGTTGTATGATAATTATTGCAGTTAACCGTTATCCTTGTAAAGAATGGATCTTGGGTCTAACTCAACCCCAAAATCTAGCTTGTAGGGTGAAAATTGTTCAAGTCGATATAAAAAGTTTATGTTCTCATTTCATTTTCGATGTGAGATTCTTAACAATCCTATTAAATTAGTTACAAGTGTGTGTAAGCTGATCCAGATATCAAAATCTATCTATCGCGGAGGAGGCGGATGAGGTTGATGGCAATTGAGGTAGCTCATAGGAGCATTATTGCGATTGGGGTGTCTGAAATAGGGCCGACCGGAAGCGACCGGAAAATCGGGCCGAGCAGGGCCGGAATGGGCCGGACCGGTCCGGACCGTTGATTCCGGTCGATCCGTCAAATCAAGGATTTCGGTTTCGGTCGGTCCGTAAAAGCGAATTTTCCGATCCGGGCCGAATGGACCGTTTTTTTAAATTGAATTTCCAATACTGAAATTGACATTCTCGGACGCGGTGCCACAAAATTTTTACGTTGAAATCTATTGTACATCGCGAGATATTTAGATTTGAAAATGGAAAAAACGTAACGATTTGGGGGAAAAGAGAAATTGAGGGGCAAGGGCGTTTTGGAGAAATCGGTGGAATCAAACCGCTTACGCGGTTGGCCCCCATATCGAAAAAATACGCGAAATCAAAAAAATTAGGTAAAGCGACTGGACGTCCGAGCGCAGTTAATGAGTATAAAGTTTGATCAATTTACAACCTATATTAGATATGTCAATACGTCCGCCGACGGAAGTGTGAAGTGGCGGAAGTGGGGTCATGGTGGGTGGGGGGTGGGGGCAAATCATTCGAGTAATCTGTAATTCGGTCTTGATCGGTCAGGTTTAACCTTTTATGCACCTAGTTTGGGAATGTCCAAATTCCAAATAGAAAATAAAAATATAAATGTGATGTGTAACTTTAATTAATGAGTAGTTCGTAGTTAGTATCTGAACCAAGTACATTGGTGATTTTCTTTAAGTTAGTCATATTAATGAAATAAAGTTTATTGAAGGATAAGGAAAAAACAAACATATTTAATGAGATTGATAAACGAAAACATTCTTAAAAATTTATAATTTATAAATTGCATTTAACAAAAAAAAAAAAAAACGGTCCAACCGGTCCAAAACCGGGACCGGAATTTTCCGGTCCTCGGTCCAGAAAAATTCGGATTAGGTTCGGTCCATTCGGTCGATCGGTCAGGTTACGGGCCGATGAACACCTAATTGCAATAATGACAATAAACTAATGGCTTAGTATTAAAATGATAAAAGTAATGGGAAAAATTAGGGGAAAAGGAAAAACTATTAGCGCATTTTCTTAGACCATTCGTAGGGGACATTGTCCCCAATAATTATATACAATAGGAGACAATTCGAATGGCATGTTGACGTGGAAATAATTGGAAATTATTGAATATATAGGAGATAATTTTGCCACGTGGAGACAATGTCTCATGTTGTGGAAGGTGCAGGAGACAATGTCTCATGCTGTGCCATGTGGCAGTCTGCGATTGGCTGTCAGAAATTTATTTTCCACCAGTATTTTAATTGCTATTTTTGACGAATAATTTAATCGAATTTAAAAATAAAAAAACACCAAATTTTTTAATTTTTTAAGATCTACAAAAAGAGACTAGGTTTACTTCATTTGGACACCAAAGTATTTTGGCTATTTTTTCCAAATTTTTCCATCTTCTTCCAAAGTATTTGCTATTTTTTAAATATGGATCCTAATAAAAAAAAAAATCTTCCTCCAAATTTTATATTTCCTAACCAACTACAAAATCTCAATATTCACGTCCACAAAAATCTCAAAATATGACATCCAATTTTCAAATATCATATATAATGTCCTTGATAGCGTTAACTGCCGAATTCAAAATGTTGATCACGAGAATTCATCAAACTAGGTGGTATAGTACGAAATATTGTTACCATCAAGATTTAATATTGCGAAGGTGCATATTTCCTAGAGATGGATCAACGAAAATTAATTTTCAATTTGTGATTTTTAATATTATCAATGTTTTAGTGTGTTTTGATAAATTATGCGATTAATTTATCTTCATTAATAAAATCATGTATTGTTATGTTTTAATATTATAATAATATTTGATAAGTGTCAAAATTAAATGAATATAAGTAATTTATAATTTTATTATTATATGTATAATAATATGAATTACAAGAATAATATCATATATAAAATAGAAAATGAGATAGAATAAATATATATGGTGGAATATATATATTGATGTGGAGGAAAGAGAAAATTGATTATTTTTTAAATATCTCTTGTTGTGAAGTATATGTGATAAATGAAGATAATTGATGATGCGACATATTATGTCCGATGGTGTTAAAGGGGATGCACTTTCCATGGACTACGGAATACTATTCTATAATCTATAATATACTTGCGGCTTTACGTAGATTCCAAGTCTATCTCTGTCACACACAATACCGTGGTCCAAAGAGAAATTAATATCTAAAATATCTTACTTACTGGCTTTTTCAATAAAGACCTGTCATTATTTTATCTCTGATTTTTTCAGATGTTTTTTATATTAAATATTTAAATTTTCTGAATTTCTTATAATAGTATATATTTTCTGTCCCAATTTATATGATACATTTTTTTTAATCAGATTCAAAAAGTGACACATTTTTTATTTGACGATAATTTAATTTTAAATTTTAAATTTTATATTTTACGTTTAATGTTATAACCACACAAATATCTTTGACTTGTTTTAGACCAGAAGATTAAAAAATCTTCATATATTTCTTAAATTTCGTGTTTAGTCAAACTACATAATATAAATTGAAACGGATGGAAAAGGGACTCAGTGTAAAGTAGGGTGTATATAAGTGGGTTTGGTACTTAACAAATCAAATCAATTATATCATTTTTTAAATCTATAAATCAACTTAAACCAACAAGAGTCGGTATATTCGATCTCGATTTTTTTATTTTTGAGGGGAGGAGGGTGAAGGTTCACGGTAAGTCTCCACAACACAAAATATGTAACTAATGCTTTCAAATATGTTATTTGTCCTAGTAAAATAAAATAATTATATGAAGCTTTGAAGAAAATACAAAAATGTTAAATAAGTCATGTCAATAGGCTAAAATATAGTGTCAAAACGAGTACTAGTAATAGATCATGAAAATAAACATAGGACTTATTGTAGCATAAAATATTGCAAGTTAGAAATTTGAAATAATATGTTAAAGAAACATTAAATATGAAAAGGTTTAAGAAATGCTTACAAATTACATTATATTAAATATTTATAAAATTTGTATAAATATAATGACAGTTTGATTTGATTTGGTTTCGATTTCTTTAGTTAAAATCAAACCAATCTAACTAAAGATCAATTTTTTTCAATACCAAATCAAATTAAACTAAATCACTAATCAATTTTTTTTTTTAATTTGATTCGATTTGTCAGTTTTCTTTTCCACACCCTAGTCACCGTAACCCACATGAGTGATTATAGAGACAATAATAGCATAGTTTATTAATATATGGTGTAAATTCTGCTTCAACAAAATTAAGGAATCGATTTGAATTGACACAACTTAAATATTTTGTCATTCCTACTCATAAACATAATAATGGTAGAAAGAGGGCCTTGACAAATTAGCCATAGATATAAATATCACTAATTGATCAAATAAAGAGAATCGTCTTATAGAACTAACTACTAAGTAAAAGAAAACTTCGCATACATAGAAAAAACGAAAACCTTAAGCAGACATACATCCAATTGTTATAAAATAATAGTAGTACATCAAGAATACGATAATTAACAAAGCGAAAATGCTCTCAACATTTTCCTCTAGTTGTTCTTCTACGTCTCCCTTCTTCTATGATTTTCACCAACTGAATTATTACGGATTGTTCTTTGATCAATCCCATCTTACGAAGAAGTTTTGTGTGTTCATTTCATGTTCACTTTAGTTGATTTGTTAAAGGTAAGTTTTTCTTCTTCTAACATCCAAAATTTCATAGTTTTGTGTATTCGTTGATTCCGCCACTATAGAAGGGATTTAATCCTAGTGTGAGTCATCTTCCTTCTTGCCATGAGGAAGAATATAAAGATTACGTCCAAGAGAAAGAAAGAGATTAATTTGATGATTCAAGATATGATTTTTTCGAGTTTGGGGAAATCGGGTCAGGCGGGTGAAGTCGGGTCGAAAGCAGGTCAGGAGGGTGGTTATGGATTGCAAGAGGGTCATGATGGTGGTCATGGGTCGAGGATGCAATTCAAGGAGTCTCCCAACTTTCCGGTGGCGACCTTAGGTGGTGTTCGTGAACCGCGACATCGGGGAAAACGGGTCTTGCGGGGGATCCCGAGTCGAAAGCGGGTATGGAGGGTGGTCCCGGGTTGCAGTGGGGTCGTGATAGTGGTCATGGGTTGTGGATGCAACCCATGGGTCACCGGTCTATGGTTTCTGAGTCCGAAGGGTTTCCGGACACTTTGGATCCGAGAAAGCGGTCATGTGGATGGTCGGGTTGTGTGGTCAGGTGGGTGGGAAGGGGTCAAGGGCGAAGTCCATGGGTCACCAGACAATGGTTGTTGAGTTCGAGAATGCTTCAATTCCCACGGGCCTTGGAAATGCAAAGGTTGCGGAAGCCGAAGGAATTTTTATTCAAAAGAGAGTTAGTTATTTGCAGCATTCAATTGATGCGGATGCCAAAGGCACGCCTCATTCAATGGTTGTTACATCCGAAGTTACTACAAGTCCCATAGATCTTGGTAAGGCAATTGTTGCGGAAGCCGAGGGGTTTTCTCTCCAAAAGAGGTCTAGTAACTCGACGAATTTAATTGACGTAGGGAATGAAGAGGCATCTCATTTAAGGGAATTTCGAAACTTGATAGGGGTGGGAACCGATGTTGACAAGAACAAGAGTCCTAGGAACTCTAATACATTAAATGAAAGTGCATTATTACAACAAAAGAATTATGTGACACCAAATCCCAATGGTGCACGTTATTTGACTTCAATTGCGGGAATCAATAATGTACCTATGGATCATCAACCCTTCACTTCACCCGAAACTGTAATTAATGCACCTACGGATAAGCCTATTCCAAGAAAGATGGCTTATGCGGGGGTGTTTGCGGAGTCACGTTTAGAAGTAAAGGGTATGAAATTATAATTTATTGAACAAGAAGGAGATATTGTAGAACTTGGTGTAAATGATGAAGTTCCATTTGTTGAAACTTGGGGCTATTGTCTTATTGGATGTTTCACAGGCCCTTTCCCGGAACGCGAGGCACTGAATTCAATTGTTAAGAGTTGTGATGTGAAGTGTCGAATCATTCCCTATGGACGTAGATGGACTGTCTTCCGTTTCATGTCGGAGGAAGATCGCATTAAGGTGTTTCATGGTGGCCCCTATATGACTTTCGGCAAAACATTGATGTTAAAACTAGTTGATAAGGATGTGATACTTTCAGATGATCTTTTTATGAAAATCCCCGTTTGGGTGTTGCTGCGTGACGTCCCCTTATCGGTTTGGAGTGAAATCGGTTTGAGTAAAATTGCGTCGCGTGTTGGAATGCCTTTATACACAGATAAGTTTACTAAAGAGAGGTCCAAAATGAACTATGCACGAGTATTGATTGAAGTCGATGTTAGCAAGGAGCCAGTCACGGAATTTAGAGTAAAACTACCGAGTAATATTATGTATGTTCAAAAAGTGGAATATGAGCATTATCCGGATTTTTGTTTTCTTTGCCAAACATTTGGGCATAACCACTTAAAGTGTAAGAAGTTGAAGAAACAAGTGAAGCCTATGGAGATTTCCCGACCTCAAAATCCGAATGTTTTGCCTCAGAATGGCGAAGATACGAGTATGCCCGGAAGTGTCGATGCAGCTTCGAATCTTGATCGAGCTTCGGGTGAGAATCAATTTGATGAACACTGTTTGCGGGATGCACATGATGTTCCCAACACAACAGGGGTGGAAAATAGGGATTTTAATCAAGTCAGGACCTTTGCCGAGGCAGGGGGGGGTCTAGCACTCCTTTCGTCCCGGGATCCTTTAGAAGTGCTACGAGTGTTGAGAATTCGCCGAGTGTGTACATGAAGGCACCACTTTGTGCGGATAATGATGGATGGCAAGAGGTTACTTCAAGAAAGAATTTTATTAAGAACAAAGCCAAGCAGCAAGTTTGAGAAGTGAATAAGTATTTCATCCCTCCAAGATTGAGTTTATTTGTATTACGTTTATTTTATCTTATTGTTTGTATTTTCGTGCTTTACATTGAGGCTTGAGAACCCTCAATGATCGATTGTACTTTCCGATTTCTAGTAATATATTATTTATTTACTAAAAAAAAGGAGAATGGTAGCAGGAGTAAATAAGATAACGCTTGTTTCTTCTTTTAATTGTGTGTAATTCTTTCCCTCGAATACGGAAAAAAAATCTCTTCATTATTTTTATTAATAAATGTGATATATGTACAATCTTCAAATATGGAAAATACTATTCATATTATACTTCTAAATCCTAATTATACTTGTACAAGAATTCTACAATTATGGTAAGTTTGTACACTAGTTTAATTACAATCCTAATATATATTGTATATTTGTCACACCCCCGCAGTCATAGCGGGCAGTTATCGTACGCTGAGACTGTCCCTAAAATCTTCAAAAAACCGAGGAAAGTCTCTTAATAAAGATGTCTACAGTTTGGTACCTGGAAGGGACATGCAAGATGAGTACTTGTCCACGAGTTACATTTTCGCTAACAAAGTGTATATCCATCTCGATATGTTTAGTGCGATGATGTTTGACCAGATTACCAGAAAATAGACTGCACTAACATTATCACAGTAGACCAAGGTAGCTTTCTAAATGGGAAAGTGAAGTTCTAACAGAAGATTACGCAACCAACATGACAAACACCACATTGGCTACCCCTCGATACTCGGCATCTGCATTGGATCTCGATAATGTAGCTATGCGTTTTGCGGACCATGAGACCAAGTTATCACCAAGAAACATACAGTAACCAAATGTCGAGCATCTGGTATCAGGACAACCACCCCAATCAAAATTTGTATAAGACACAAGTGTGGAAACAGACGAAGGATACAAATGCAAGTCATAATCAAGTGTGTCATGTATGTATCGTATAATACGTTTGAGCGCATGCATGTGCTCTCAATCTGTGGATCATTCATAAATAAAAATACCTGCTGAATTGCATACGTAATGTCAGACCTTGTGAAAGTAAGTTACTGAAGTACTCCTGCAAGGCTGCGATAGTGGGTGGGATCCTCGTATGGTGTGCTAGACATAGCACTCAGTTTCGATTTGGTTTCAATCGGAGTGGAAGTAGACTTACAAGATGACATATCAGCTCTCTCAATGATCTCACCGGCATACTTCTTCTGTGATAAAAATAGACCACTTGAATGATGAGTGACAGCAATATCCAAGAAATAACTCAAGGGCCCCAAGTCTTTCATAGCAAATTTTGAACTAAGAAATGACATGATAGACTTGTGTAGATCATCAGAAGAAGCAATCAATATAATATCATCTACATACAATAAAATGTATGTCATAGAAGTACCACGATGATATATAAACAGAAAATGATCAGACATGTTGTGAGAAAACCCAATAGTAGATACATAATCTGCAAACCTTTTATACCAAGCCCGTGGAGCCTGCTTAATCACATACAAGGACTCTTCAGCAAACACACGGTGAGTATGATTGGGGTCTCGAAAACCCAAGGGTTGATACATATATACCGTCTCTTTAAGATCGCCGTGTAAGAAAGCATTCTTTACATCCAACTGATGAATACGTCATGCTTTTGAGAGAGTCAAACTGAGAACAGTGTGAATCATAGCCAGTTTGATCACTGGACTAAACGTCTCACCACAATCTACTGCAACTTATTAAGTTTTACCATCACCTAAAAGACGAGCATTATGCCTCTCAAAGAACCGTCAGAATTTTTTTATGAGTAAAAATTCACATAGACCGAATAATATTAACACCATATAGACGCGATACTAACTCCCACATCTTATTTTTAATAAGAGCATTATATTCATCGGTCATAGCCAATTTCCAATTCAGGTCATGTAGTAGGGTTACATGGTAGTGGGGATTTACAGACATTAGAATTGAGACTAAAATGTTGTTTTGGTTTAAAAATACTCATTTGACTATGAGTAACGGGCCTTTGACTCTAGGTAGAGTTGGATAGATTTTGGGCAATGTGCGGGACGGTGTGGATGGCGGCCAGTATCGAACTCTTGTGATAAGCGAAACAGGGGCGGAAGTCGATACTAGAGTGAGATGGAACACTGGAACAATATCGAGATCGATATTGTGCCGTGTTCGAACTCTTTGGACAGAATCACAAACGAGAGGTAATGAGGTATGTGGGCGTGCGGTGATCCGCAGAACAAGTCTGATAAATGGTGGATAATATATGGTGAGACCTCGTCATCTAAAAAATTATACGAACTAGGCACGAGACTACTCATTTTAGCAAACAGAAATTGGGTTTCATAAAAAATAACATGATGACTAATTATGATTTTATTAGACGATAAATCAAAATATTTATAATCATGATGATTAGATGGATAACTCAAAAACACACAAGTGGTAGAACGGGCTTGAAGTTTGTTAATTGTAGTTGACGGAAAAAGTGAATAGCGTAAACACTCAAATATCCTAAGATGTAAATACAAAGGATTCTTATTATAGAGAATTTTAAGGGAAGATTCATATGCTAACCCTTTGGTAGGAAGTACGTTAAGGAGGTAAGTAGTCATTTGTAGTGCATGATGCCAAAAGGAAGGGGGTACAGAAGCATGGACTAATATAGTTCGGACAATATTATTAATGGTATGAATTTTTCGTTTGTCTTTTCCATTTTGTGAGGACGTATGAGGACAAGAAAAATGAAAAACTCATTAGCATCACAAAATTTCTGAAACAACCCATTATCTTATTCCTTACCATTATCACATTGAATATTTTTAATTTCTCGTTCGAATTGGGTTTGGATGAATGCTCTAAATTTTAAAAAAGTGAAAAAAACTTTAAACTTTTTGGATAACGGAAAGGTCCACAAAAATTAGAATAATCATCCAAAAATAAGACATAATAACGATGGCCCAAAAAACATAAAATGAGAGATATCCATAAATCGCTATGAATAACGTCAAAAGGCATCAAAGTACGAGAAGTAGATGCTAAAATGGTAATCAAGTATGTTTTTCTAACGGACAAGAAGGACAAAGTGGAGTACTACGCGTACCCTTTCAAGTTTTTTTTTTATGCAAACAAGAAATAATATACGATCCCGGATGACCCAAACGTGCATGCCACATGGAATGAGCAAGGGAGACAAAAGTAGAAGGCATGACTTGACTCGTGAAAGTGGTGGTAGTTGTGATTAGATAAAACTCTCTCCTACTATTGCATCTCATTAGAGGTATCTCAGTTTTGAAATTCTTCACAGAAAACTCAAAGGGGTCAAAATTAACAGAAACTCAATTATCAATGGTGAATTTTGGACAGACACCAAAATTTTAATTAAGTTAGGGGCACGAAGGGTATTTTTCAAAACTAGATGTGTATATGGGGAGACAAAGTTGTATGTCCATAACCGTAAATTGGAATTGAGTTGTCATTACCAATAATTATACCATGATTTTTGCTCAAATTTGAATAAGACGAGAAAGTACCTTGATCGGACGTCATATGAGAAGCGACATCGGTGTTCATGTACTAATTTGCATCCTGATGAGTTACTCCAAGTGTATGCATTGCAATCTCAATATCTGTAGGCATCGAGATCTGATTTGGGCCCACAGCATGGAAGGCATGCGGAGGCTGAGGCCCAAGCAAGTTTGCTTGCTGCCCCGACCCATTATTGTACCTATTATCGTCACTGGCCAAGAGATTGGGCCTAGACTGGGGCTGAAACTAGGCCTAGTTTCCCGAAAATTGGCTAGGTGGAAAATAGGGGATGTTGGGCCAATAGCCATTGGCCCAGTTCCACGGCCAGGGGCCCAAAACTAGGACTAGTTGTCCTGCGGCCCGTTGTCCTGCGGCCCGTTGTCCTGCGGCCCACTGCCCCGAGGCCTACTTCTTTTACTGACATTATTCTGCCCCCCTACTACCACCGCGATTGTCGCCATAGTTTTTGCCATTATTTTTTACAATTTTGACCATTTTTTTCGCCACCATTGTTGCAGTTTTGGCCTGAATATTCAGATAATGAATGAGGGAGGGTCGTCTAACGTGGTCATCATCATGACATAATTTGAACCGATATCTGCCTTTTTTGCCAAGCTGACTTCTTCTAATGTGAGCATGGAATGAGCCTGATAAAAATGTGGTAGAGGATTACTCTGATGAAGCCGTGTTCCAACGACATTAAAGGCCTCAGATGGGCCTGCAACCATTTGTAGAACAAGATGATCATTGATAACGGGCGCACCAACGTTGTGGATTTGGTCTGCCAATTTCTTGAGTCGTTGACAATAGGACGAAATGCTAGGAAAATCTTCCATGTTAACATATGAAAATTCTCACTCAAGAGTGCCAACATTGGAATTTTTGTTATCCTGAAATATATCATGCACCCTATTCCAGGTAGCCACTGTCATCGTGCCGGGTTCAATTATCGTATGTAAGAGGTCGGTAGAGATAGTAGAGTAAATCCATTGGAGAATAGTAGCAACAAGGGTCATCCATAACGTAGGATTAACCTCGGGGGTAGGAACCTCCTCTGTGCCAGGTTATGTGATATAGGATGTGATGTGAGCGTGCGTGAACTTTGAATAATTTCGCCCACGTCGTGTATTGGACATTTTTCATCTTAAGAACAATAGGAATGTGATTCTTGATGTTGGAAATAGTAAGGGCTGGATGAAACATGTTCTTTGACATAGACATAACGAAAGAACAATAGGTGAATGAGGGATTCAGAAGAAAATTTGGAAAGTGAGGAGGAAAAAGAGGCATAGAAATCGAGAAAGGTTCTCGAAAATTGAGATAGTTTTGAGAGGAGCGGAAGTGTTTTTGGGAGGAGGTATTTTAGACCCAGACTTCTGATACCATGAAAGAAATAATTCCTTGATTATGTTCATTAATAAATGGGGTATATACAAGTTACAATCTCTAAATATGGAAAATCCTATTCATACTATACTTCTAAATCTTAATCATACTTGTACAAGAATTCTACAATTATGATAAGTTTGTACACTAGTTTAATTATAATCCTAATATACACGGTATATTTGTCACGAATACAATGCAATTTATAGGACAAAAGGTGAAGTAGATAACTTGTACACATGAATAAATAAGGAATATGGGTGTGTCGTGAACAATATAGGTATCCATTCTCTTCCTACTATTCACTTTGAATATTTACAACACTCTTTCTTAGATGTCCATGTATTCTAACAAAAGAAAAAGTGTACATAGTTATTCATTATACACATTGTTTGTTGCATCATTAAAAACTTTTCCAGGAAAATTCAGTGGGACAAAATCTTGATTAAAGAAAAAAGAGTGCAGCGTGTATCTCACTCCCCCTAATGAAACATTACTTAATGTCTCGGAGACAACGTATTCCAATATTCTATATCGTCTTCTCAAATATTGATGTTGGCAGTGCGTTAGTGAACATATCCGCTAAATTTTCACTTGAACGAACTTGTTGAACATTTATTTCACATTTCTTTTGAAAACCATGAGTGAAGAAGAATCTTGATGAAATGTGTTTTGTTCTATCTCCTTTAATATATCATCCTCTTAATTGAGCTATGCATACAACACTGTCTTTATATAATATTGTTGGAATATCTCTTTTCAGAACAAGACCACATATTTCCTGAATGTGTTCAGCTATGATTATCAAACCAAACACATTCTTGACTTGCTTCATGAATGTCTATTATCTTTACATGATTTGATGAAGTAGAAATCATAGTTTGTTTGATTGAACGTCATGATATGGTAGTACCTCCATATGTAAATAAATAATTTGTCTGAGATCCACCTTTATGTGGGTCAGACAAATATCATGCATCTACATAATCAATTATTTGCGAGTTTGATTCATTTGAATAAAACAGTCTCATGTCAAGGGTTCCTCTGAGTTATCTGAATATATTATTAATGTCATTTCAGTGTCTTCTTGTGGGGGAAGAACTAAATTCTTCCTAACAAGCTAAAGAGAAACTTATATCTAGTCAAGAATTATTGACAAGATACATTAATGCCCCAATTGCACTAAGATATAGTATTTTACACCAACAAGCTGTTCATCATTTTCAGAAGGTCAAAATGAATCTTTATTAATATCAAGTGATCTCACAATCACCGGGGTACTCAATAGATGTGCCTTATCCATGTAAAATCTCTTTAAAATATTTTAATATATGTTGATTGATAGACAAATATTTCATTAGAAAAATGCTCAATTTATAGAGCAAGATAAAATTTTATCTTTTCAAGATCTTTCATTTCAATTTTTTTCTTCAAACACTCAACAACTTTTGAAAGCTCTTTTGGAGTGCTAATGATATTCAAGTCATCAACATACACAATATTATGAAAAATTCAGATCCATACTTTCTTATAAAAAATAAGGACAAATAGGATCACTTTTATATCTTTCCTTTAGTAAAAATTCTCTAAGGTGATTGTACAACATCTACCCTGATTTGTTTCAATTCAAATAAGGATTTTTGAAGCTTTATTGAACAAGTTTCTCACAATTTTTTGTATGCTTCATGTACTTTAAATCCTTCAGAGATTTTTATAAAATTTTGTGGTCTAATGAGTCATATAAATAGGTTGTGACAACATCCATCAACATCATATCAAACTTTTCACGAACTGCCAAATTTATTAGATACTTGAAGGTAATTGCATCCACCACAGAAGAGTATGTCTTCAGATAATCAATGTCTAGTCGTTGAAAAATCCTTGTTCCCTAAGTCGTGCTTTATATCTTACGACTACACCCTTTTTATATTTTCGTACAAACACTCATTTGTACCGCACTGGCTTGACATCTTCACGTGTTCGGAATACTGCTACGAAAATTTCACATTTTTCAAATGAAGTCAATTCTGCTTGAATTGCGTTTTTCTATTTTGGTCAATCATTTCTCTGTCTATATTCATCAACATATTTTGGCTCAAGATCCTCATCTTATTACATTATTTCAACAACAACATTATAAGCAAAATATCGTCAACCACAATACCATTTCGGTTTCACCTTTTTCCCATCGATACATAACTTATTGAGATTTCTTCATTCTCAATATTTTCAGGTATCTGGACCTCCTCTATGGTCTTATCATTTGTTATGTCTCGAGACTCTTTTTGAGTAATTTCCTTCATGTGATGATGTCGAAAGCATCCTTGGGGTGATCTCGTAGTTTCTACGAGGGAAATTGGCCTAAAAATTAGATGGGGGTCAAGACGCTACCGTCGGGTGCTGACGACATGGGGCCTGCCGTGTGAGGTCAGGTGAGGGTCAACAACTCAGGCTCAAGCTCTGAAGATCCAAACTGGACGAAAGCCCCGAGATCTTCTAAAGGGCAGGGAGAGACTTCAGAAAGACTCTGCTAGTTGACTTTGTTGCTATCAAGGCATAATATTCTATGGACTCTTTCCCATATCCAGAAATGATGATTATTTTGATCATTCACTCCCTTTTTTTGAGAAATTTTATCCTTAGAATCGACTGGTCTACCACGTTTGAGACGTGGCCTAGACTCATTTTCATTAACTATTTATCCTATCAGATTATCAACTCGAACTGAAGCATTTACAGCTGAAATATATGATTTTTGATCCTTAGAAGGGTAGTAAATGCATCTGGCAGTTGATTTGCAATATTTTACAAATAAATCATCTTTTAAACCTCTTGTTCACATTGATTTATTCGAGGATCTAAATGAAATGTAATAATGCATTTCAAACTATCTCTTTTTTCAACTGCTTCTTTTCTCTCCCTAATGTTAGGTATACTGATTCATCAAAATGATAATCAGTAAATCTTACAGTATATAAATCTCCAGTCATAGATTTCAAATATTTTATAATGGAAGGAGATTCATTCTCAATATATATTTCTAACCTTTTTTGGGGTCATCTTTGTGCATTGTGGTGAAGCAACTGAAACATATACCGCACATCCAAAGATTCTGAGATTGAAAATATTTGGCTCCTAGTCAAAAGCCAACTGTAATGGAAAGAATTCATAATAATTAGTTAATTTTATTTGCACAAATGTTGGTGCATGCAAAATAGCATGCCCCCATACAGAGGCAAGAAGTTTCGTTCTCATTAATAATGATCTAGCTATCAATTGGAGGTGCTTAATCAATGATTCTTCTAGACCATTTTGAGTACGAATATGAGAAATTGGATGTTCAACTATCATTTCAGTGATCATACAATAATAATTAAAGGCCTGAGATGTAAACTCACCAACATTATCAAGACAGATTGTCTTTATTGCATAATCTAGAAATTATGCACTTAATCTTATTATTTGAGCCAACAATCTAACAAATGTCATATTGCGAGTTAATAATGAGCACATGTGTGACCATCTTGTAGATACATCTATCAAGATTATATAATATTGAATGGTCCACATAGAGGGTGAATTGGCCCACATATATCACCTATATATGTTCCATTGAATGGTCCACATAGAGGGATTCAATCTCAATCTTAGTTGTTGATGGTTTAGTAACCAATTTTCCTTGAGAACAAGTAACACAAGAGAAATTCTTTGATTGAAGAATCTTTTGGTTCTTCAAAGTATGACCATTTAAATTCTCAATTATTTTGCATATTAAAACTGGAATGGCCTAACCGGTCATGCCAAATGATAAATCATTAGAATAAGTAAACATTTTGTTTACTACAACATGTGTTTCAATCACACCAATACCTATATGGTACAACCCAAAAGAATGTGCGGGTAATCTTTCTTGCACAAATTTTCCCCAACTTTTATTGTAGTAAGATAAAGGTATTCAACTTTTCCTTCATTGACAGTCTCAACATGATAGCCATTTTGGCGAATAACCTTGAAACTCAACAAGTTTCTTTGAGACTTACTACAATACAATGCATTATTAATGGTCAATAGTATTCCTCCAGATAGTAATAAAGTCACTTTTTCAGAGCCCTCAATTAATTTTGTACTACCAGATATTGTATTAATATAGGCCTTTTTCATAATCAAATGAGAAAAATATTTCTTTTCTCTTAATATAGTATGAGTTGTAGCACTATCCAGAAGAAACATATCTCCATTACTCATCTTTGATCCAATTGAAGACTGAGAAATTTTATTTATTTTCATAAAAATAAAAGTACATCATAAGAACACTCAACAGAAAACTTAAGTACTTCTTGAAAGTAAAAACACCATAAGGAGGAACATGATAATCAAAAACACATAAATAAGAGTAATAACATAATGCATTCCCCAGTAAAATGATCAAACTTTAGTTTTAATCCCCAAAGAAGTGTTAAACTTTCAAATGAGCAATATTATTGAGGCCATCAAAATCATCATCCTTCAAACAGATTTTCTTCAGCAGCATCATATTTCTATGAAGGTCATACCTCAGCATCATTGCTGAAAGTCAAGTGTGACTCAACCCGAGCATTAGCAGAAGATGCACCACCTCTATTCGCCTTTCTTTCGAAGGAATTTGATAAAACCTAGCAAAATGATCATGCTCCCGACATTCATTTTCAGTGACCTTTCATACCACAACGATAACATTTGCCTCTAGAAGGATTGCTTTGAGAACCCATATTGTTCTCCATTTTAGAATGACCACGAACACGATAATTATTATATCGTCCCTTGTCCTTGTCACACCCACACATATTGTTATGGCCCAAATTATTATTTTTTTGTCTTTTTTAGATTGGCCATTTACTACTACTACTACTGCATTCGCTTTCAGGAATGGAGCGATTCGAAGAGCGAGCCGTAATGTTTTAACATATGGGTGTTATCTTTGCTCACCTGAAGCATGAGATCAAAGCATGCTTTTTAAATCCCCTTTTATGATACTGTTGTTGTAATACCAAATTAGAGGCATGAGAAGTGTTAAGAGTCTTTTCCAATATATCCTCATTTTTACATCTTTCCCACATAATTTTAATTAGGAAGTAATTCTAATACATCAAAGTTATAATCACATACAATTTTAAAATCCTGTAACCATAAGTGAATCCACTCATAACGAGCCCTCAGCAATACTGTTACCTTAAGGTGGTCATGCTTTTTCTTCAAACTTGTCCACAGTTCAAGTGGATCTTTCACTATCAAATATTCGTTCTTCAAACTTTCATCTGGATGATGACGAAGGAAGATCATAGCTTTTATTTTGTCCTGGCTCGATGTTGCATTACCCTGAGTATTAGTGACATCAAAACCTTTAGTGTCAAGGTGAATTTCACAAAGTGCATCTAAAATAAAGAGTTGCATAAATGCAGAAGCTTAAGATTACACATAAAATCTTAAAATATAAAAGTCAAAACATTTATTTCCTTGAAATTAAAACGTAGACAAAAATAAGAATCAATTTAGTATATTTATCTAAAGGAGTTTTCATGAGAACATTATCATGCATTCTAAAATGAGAACCTAATCATAAAGAACCAGGCAGGTGTATTAGCACATGATCAGTACGAGTATGGTTGTTTTGCTCCAAAATATTTGATATTCATTTCCAGCATAATGGAAATAATACATATATTGAGGAACATACCTGTCTAATTAAGTGTAGGATTATTGTATGAAGACCACTAAAGGAACGTGTACACTTGTCTTAATAAGACTTGACTTAGCAGAGATAAAATATTTTATTAGAACTTTATATTAATAACGTGTTATAAAATAATAGTAGTATAACAAGAATACAATAATTAACAACACTTTAAAATATGAGGAGAATGGTAGCAGGAGCACGACCGTCTCAAACATTTTGGGAGCCCTGTTCTAATTCGTAAAAGTGGATCCTTAATACAAGTAAATATACGATTTCAATAATCTGAATTTGGGCTTCCATATGCGCGCGCCACTGAAACTAAATCACTTTACTTTGATTGGGCTAAGACCTGTGAATTATGAGCCTTTAGAGTAAATTCGAGCTAATACTACTTAATAAAAAATGAAAAATGAGCCTCTAAAAATTTTTGTTTTTCGAGAAACGCATGTGTAGCATCTCATGTCATAGACGATCTGGCGGAGTAAATAAGGTAACTCTTGCTTCTTCTTTTAATTGTGTCTTCTTTCAATTGAATACAATGCAATTTATATATAGGACAAAAGGTGAAGTAGATAACTTGTACACGACATGAAACAGTAAGGGATAGGTGTGTCCTGAACAACATGGACATCCATGCTCTTACTACTATTCACTTTGACTATTTACAACATCAAAGCCGTATTTAATTTTTGGAAAGCCAAGAAAAAGACCACTATAAGTAACTCCCACCGTTAAAAAAAAAGAAAAGAAAAACTACTCATAATTTCATCAAGTTCTTTTGCTTGTCCAGAGAATAGACAAATTGTCATTTTATGATCCAAAAAACAATCACCACAAGAAACAAAGCAGATATTATGACATTCACCAAATCTATGATTCCCACAATGTACCTGTTAGAAAAATATAACAAAAGATGGCATGAAATCAACTTTTCTTATATAAATTTTATGATTTACTGTCGACAACATTGCAGATTGTCAAAAATATTATGTATAAAAAACTAAAACTATCTACATATTACAAAAATAATTTAGAGCTTTAAACTAAACTAATCAAATATTTATATTAATAAATAAAGTTTTTACAACAATATCCAAGGTAATGTATTGAAAACACGTGGCTAACATCGTAGTATCTTGAATTAATTCTTACTATTAGAAATAATAATATTAGTATGTGAAGTGAAATGTATGTCGTTTAAGAATACTAAACTAAAATTATTAGCGAATATTCTTCAAATATTCACAGTATATATTGTCTTTATTAGTATCATGTATTTAAGGTAACTTATGATTCTTACTATATTAGGAATCACCTTTGTAAAACTAAATATATTGTGATTAATGAAAGAAATCCCTAAGGAAAATTATTTCAATATCTTACATGGTATCAATAGACTAACTCTCTAAACCCTAGAAATTCCCTATAGATTTCGCCGCCCCCTCCTCATCTCGGCAGTGGCTGATTTCTCTTTGAATTTCTAATCCTGTGGCTATCATGTCTCCTCATACCTCTCCCAAATCCACTGGTTCTACCTCCGGATTAATTGACACCCCTCCCTTCCTCAAAGTCTTATTTTCATCCGGCGTTTGCTGTCACAAACATCAAGAATTTTGTTCCTATTATTCTCGATCAAGAAGAATGTCAACATTCTATGCGGGTAGAACTATTTTATATCCTTGCCTGCGCGTATAACGTGCTTGACCACATTGATGATTCAATCCATCGTCCCTCTGAGATTGATGACTCGACATGGCGTCGTCTTGACGCAATTATTAAACAATGGATCTATGGTACCATTTCAAAAGACTTGATGTGTACTATTATGAAAATTGGTGCTTCGGCACGCGAATTTTGGGTACGCTTGGAAGACATATTTCAGGATAATAAAAATACTCGGGTGGTGTACATAGAGGAGCAGTTCAACAACACTCGTCTTGAAAATTTTAATAAAATGTCTGACTATTGCAAACAACTGAAACTTGTCGTTGACCAACTCTCTGCGTATTGGGACAGCGATTTGAGAGACTAAAATACTACAACTCGTTGCGGGATTACGAAAGGGAATATGATACTCTTGCAACAATGATTCAACGGTGATCCACTTTCAAATTTCAACAAGCGCGTTCACAATTGTTGGTGGAAGAAACACGGCGTGCTAAGCAGAAGAACCTGATAAAAGCATTAGCCATTGAAAATTTGCGATCGCCGACCATCACCATGCTCGCGTGGCCACGACAACCAGCAACAGAGTCGCGGTGGAGCGAGCGCAGAGGTCGCGTGCGAGGAATAAGGGAAGGGTCGCGGCAAAGGCAAGGCACAAAGAGAAGCGGCGTACATCGCTTTAGCGATTCCATGGCCGAATGCAGCAGCAAAGATGGCGCCATCGCTTGGTAGTTCCATGGCCCAACCACGCAACCGAGCCGATTTGGCGGTATGGCGGCCTAGTGTTCTCGGTCCAGCACCAACAGGCCCATCTTCTCAACATGCCCATCTGATGTCGGCCCAACAGTTTCCTTTAGCCTAGCAGATGTGTCACGACCCGACCCCGGGCTCGCGACTGGTGCCCTACCTGGGCACCCTTACATGTATACATCAGAGATAACCAACGGAATATAAATAAAGCCCATAGACATGCAATAATGTGAAATAAGAACCAGGCTAGCCGATAAGGCCACATTTCTGCATATATACATAACAAAATGATACATCTTTTACAAGTCCAACCCACAAAACATGACTACAGACCTCTAAGAGTTTGGACCCTATCTATGACGGGACAGGGCCCCGCCATACCCCTGAATGTACATAAATTTACAACAACAGGGATCCGTACCAAAAGGTAAGCCTCCGGAGTAATGGAGCTTCCCAAAGTGAGCAGTGATCCAAGAGTGAGGATCAACAACTGTTTACCTCTACCGCGGCATGAACGCAGATTTCGAGTCGACAAAATATGTACCAAGTATATGGCGAAAATCTTGTAATGAAATCATATAGTCTACAATAAAGTTGGAGATATGTATGATAACCAAATTAACAGACACTGTGCCTTACTAATAATGAGAGTAAATAAGAGTAAACCTTACTGTGTAAAAATAGGAACCTTATGATCAAACTAGGGCCACCCGCCCGTAGTATCATTATGCCATCCTACTCCTGGGACTATTTCACCCGCATAGGTCTTGTGGACCCGCATGAGACAATTTGCCTCGTATGAGTCTATTTCACCCGCATGGACCATGTGGGCCCGCAATGAGCATATACGCCATACTCGCATCGTGGGGAGCAAATCCATGAAAATGAAAAATTCAACATGACCCGGGGATTGACCCCGTAATAAATAATATAACACTAGCACTAACGACCATCATGAACAACATATGCAAGTTAACAATCTTTAACTCTCATTAATTAAACTTAAGGCACTATCATGTAAAATTCGGGAATTTAACCCCAAAGTACTACGTACTTCTATTCCTTTAAAAAAAAACTTTTCATATAAAAGCCACAAGATACTAACACCCGTAGTATCAAGGCATGTCTATTTTTCAAATCAAGTTACTACACCTTTAGAAATTCATTTCAAGGCTTTGAAACCAAGTAACTTCTACTTTCCAAATTCAAGTAACTTATACCTTTAAATCAAGTTACTTATACTCTTTAAGTCAAGTATCGTATACTTTCAGAATCAAATCATTTATTCTCTTTTTAAATCATTCAAGTAAACCACTCTCTTAACTTCCCATAAAGTCGTTATAACTAACTTCCCATAAAGTCATTATAACACTTTATGTTTTTAGAAAAACTAAGGCATTTACATCCTTTAAAAACCAAGTGAGTTTAACTTTCCAAATCAACTAAACTTGTACCTTTTTAAATCAAATCAATGGTACCAAAATGAAATCGAATTCATTTAAGATATGTACGTCAACCGTACTATACATTTATAAGATTCATGTTCAAGAAGATAGGGAAAGTTCCACATACCTCTTCGGCTTAATCCACCCGCTAAGTTGAATACGCCGCACGTAGAATGTCAACCTATAATGATCATAATACGTCTATCAACTTCTAGCTTTCTAAGGTAGAATAATATTAAGTATAAGGTCTCTTATTCTACGGAAAATTGGACATCAGTTCCCCTGTTTCTACGTACTTTTCCACCTTTTTCAAGGCCCGAAATCAATAACCAATACGCCATATTTAAGGCACAACCAATCAAACAACAATACCACATATAGTCCTTTTTAAATTCTTTAATCCAAGTCGTTACTCCAACATGTTAATACGTCATAACAATTATAACAACTAAATTCTCTTTCTTGTATAACATGTGACGATTATAACTAACAACCAAATTGATTAACAACTTCAATGGCTAACATGCCATGTCTCAGTTTTAACCCTCCAAATATCCTAAACACTTATAAATATTTATTCCTTATAGCACAAGCTCATTTATCAACTACTATAACATGTAATCTTCAATTACATTAAGAAGACAGGGATCATTACCTCACTAAGCCCAAATATAATCCAAGATTAAAAGTCGATCCTTAACAACTTTAGCTCCTTTCCTTCACGTTCCAATCCACTCCAAGCAACCCTTAGAAGTTCATAACCAACTTCTCTTCAAGTACCAACTCAAAATATGAAGAACACCTTAGGGTTTCAAGGTACGACTAGCGGATTAACGTAGTATATCCGAGATTTAAGAGGTTGTTTATGCTTAGTATACTACTAGGGACCTTAGGTTTGAGTATGGAGATTTATCAACAACATTTGAAGAATTTTCTTGTTCTTCATGGAGCTTGGCCGAGAGCAACATAGGCTTTGGATAATATTTTATTGAAATTTTTCTAAGTGTTAAAGTCTTGCACTAGTATGGATATATAATAAAACCAAGGGTGGAGATTAAAACAAATGTGTGGCCAAGATTGTGATGAACAAATATCTTGAGTCCACTTGGCCACTTGGCCATGACATTCTCGCCCAACATGGGCCATGTGGGGATTGACACGTGTCACCCTCCTATTGGTCCAAAATATTTTATCTCTCCAAAATTCTAATAAACTCTATAAGTCTCAAATACCAAGTTCGAGAACCAAATTCTAACTATTAAACCTTTTTCCTTCACGAGGTTCGGAATATTTTTCGTAGGAAAAAGTAATCTTTCTATCGTTTCAAACTTAAAGTCGTATTTTCTCACATAGGTACTTATATACATGTCCTGGAACTACAGGGTGTAACATTCTTCCCCCTTTAGAAATATTTGTCCCGAATGTTCTTACTAAGTTCAATCTTAAACCGATGTCGGCATAGTCCCCTTTAACTATACCCAACACAATCAAATATGCCACACATGGCCACAATATAACACTTATGCATATACGTCAATCAAAATTGACAAGTAGGGAGAATGAATTACCTGTAGGTGTAGGGAACAAGCGAGGATACTTCTTCATCATGTCCTCATCTACTTCCCAAGTCATATCCTCTCTATTATCATTCTGCCACAAGACCTTGACTGCCTCAGAGATACAATCGATGAATCACCGGAAGGAAATACTGGTGATACGCCGAGAGATACTGGGAATTCTACGAAGAAGTGCACCTGCACTATAGAGCTCCTCACCCACTAAAAAGAGTGTGGAAAGCACTAGTTGTTAGTTGACTTCTCGACCAAAGAAAAGAAGAATTCAAGCTGACTACTAATAGAGGAAACGAAAGAACACAACACTCGAGATGAAAGTAAGAAAAATTAGACTCCCCAAGCGAAGTATCTGCAAGTGAAAGGACGGCGACGGACTCAAGCCAAGCTGAAAAACCATAGATTATGCTTTCATGGCAGTGGGCACTATAAGCGCAGGAGAAGGGTACGTTGGAGGAAAGACTCGCCCACTCTCCTCATATGATAACCCCTATGTCACCTGGACATCACTAACCGGGAAAACTCTGGATGGATCTCTGATACACTTCCGTAACATAGAAACATGAAAGACCGGATGTACTGCCTCTAGATCGGATGTCAGATCTAACTCATAGGCAACCTTGCCTACTCTACGAACAATCTGGTATGGCCCAATGTACCTCGGGCTAAGTTTTTCCTTCTTTCCGAACCTCATCACACCCTTCATGGGTGATACCTTCAAGAACACCCAATCTTCAAGCTGAAACTCCAAGTGTCGACGTCGATTATCTGCATACGACTTATGTCGACTCTGAGCTGCTAATAACCTCTCCTAGATAAGCTTTACCTTATCCACAGCCTGCTGAATCAAGTCTGGGCTAACTAACTGAACCTCGCCAACATCGAACCAACCGATCGGCGACCTACACTTCCTTCCATATAAGGCCTCATAAGGCGCCATCTGAATACTGGAATGGTAGCTGTTACTATACGCAAACTCAACAAGAGGCAAATGATCCTCCCAGCTACCCCTGAAGTCAATAATACTGGCCCTCAGCATATCCTCAAGTGTCTAGATAGTACGCTCTGCCTGTCCGTCGGTCTGAGGGTGAAATGCAGTACTGAGACTCACCTGTGTCCCTAACCCCTTATGGAAAGACCTCCAGAAGTTAGCCGTAAACTGGGCCCCTCTGTCTGATATATAATATGTAGGAACTCCGTGCAGTCTCACAATCTCTCGGATATACAGTCTAGCATAATCCTCAGCCGAATAAGTAGTCTTGACTGGAAGAAAATGGGCTGATTTCGTCAGCCTGTATACTATAACCCAGATGGAATCACACTTCCTCTGAGTATGAGGTAACCCTGTAACAAAATCCATGTTGATCATCTCCCACTGCCACGTCAGAATCTCAATCGTATGTAATAGCGCACCAGGCTTCTGGTGCTCAACCTTGACCTGCTGACAATTTGGACACTGAGCAACAAACTCTGCTACGTCCCTCTTCAGGCCATCCCACCAATACACACATCTGAGGTCATGGTACATCTTAGTCGACCCCAGATGAACCGAATAACGAGCACTGTGTGCCTCCCCTAGAACCTGCTGACGAAGTCCTGCAACATCGGGTACACACCATCTTTCATCGTACCTTAGCACCCCATCATGTGCTACCTCAAATGAACTCTTTTCCTCTCGAAGAGCTATATCTCGATACCATACCAGAACCGGATCCTCATATTTTCGCATTTTCACTTCCTCAATGATGGAAGACTCGACAACCTCTCGAACCCGAACTCTACTATCATCGGAATCAACCAACCGAACCCCAAGGCTCGCTAACTGATGAATCTCACGAACTATGCCCCTTCTATTTGGCTGCACGTCTGACACACTACCCATAGATCTACGACTAAGAGCATTTGCAACCACGTTGGCTTTCCCCGGGTGGTATAGGATATCAACATCATAATCCTTCAGCAACTCTAACCACCGCCTCTGCCGCAAGTTCAGCTCCCTCTGCCTGAAGATATACTGGAGGCTCTTGTGGTCTTTATAAATATCCACATGAACCCCATATAAGTAATGCCTCCAAATCTTCAAAGCATGTATCACTGCCGCTAACTCCAAATCATGAGTAGGGTAGTTCCTCTCATGCTTCCTGAGCTGTCGGGATGCGTAAGCTATAACCTTACCATGCTGCATCAACACACAACCAAGTACGACACCCGAAGAATCACAATAAACCATATAACCCTCTAATCCCTCGGGAAGAGTAAGAACTACAGCTGTCGTCAACTTCTCCTTTAATAACTGGAAGCCCTTCTCACAAGCATCCGTCCACTGGAACTAAACCGCTTTCTGAGTCAGCCTAGTCAAAGGCGTTGAGATCGAAGCGAACTTTTCCACAAATCTCCGATAATAACCCGCAAGCCCTAAGAAGCTGCGCACCTCAGTCGGTGTAGTAAGTCTAGGCCAAGTTTTCACCGCCTCAATCTTCGCCGTATCAACCCGAATACCATCGGCCCCGATAATGTGCCCCAAGAATGCCACTGAGGCCAACCAGAACTCACACTTAGAGAACTTGACATACAACTACCGGCTCTGGAGGACTCTAAGTATCGTCCTCAAATGATCCGCATGCTCCTGCTCCGTGCGAGAGTAAACTAGGATGTCATCAATGAATACTATAACAAACGTATCCAGAAATGGCTTGAACACCTGATTCATCAAATCAATAAATATCGCTGGAGCATTAGTCAATCCGAATGACATCACCCTGAACTCATAATGCCCGTACCGGGTCCTGAATGCAGTCTTCGGGATATCTGCCTCTCTAACTCGTACCTGATGATACCCTGATCGCAGATCTATCTTGGAAAACACTTCGCACCCTGAAACTGATAAAAAAAATCATCAATCCTGGGGAGGGGGTACCTGTTCTTGATGGTTACCCTGTTCAGCTGCCTGTAGTCAATACACATATGCAGCGTTCCATCCTTCTTCTTCACAAATAATATCGGCGCTCCCCAAGGTGAATTACTAGGCTTAATAAAGCCTTTCTCCAGCAAGTCTTTCAGCTGGTCCTTCGACTCTTTCAACTCAGCAGGTGTCATTCTGTACGGAGGAATAGATATAGGTCGAGTATCTGGCAGAACATCAATACAGAACTCTATCTCCCGCTCTGGAGGAATACCTAAGAGATCATCTGGAAAAACATCCGGAAATTCTCTAACCACCGGAACTGACTGAAGAACTGACACCTCAACCTCTGTATGAACACCCGAATAAGATGATAAATATACCCTTTCTGAACCATCTTCCTAGCCTTGAGGTAAGAAATACACCTACCCCTCGGCGACGCAGTATCCCTTTTCCACTCAATAATCGGCTCACCGGGAAACTGGAATCGAACCAATCTGTCTCTACAATCAACTTGGCATAACAAGAAGCCAACCGGTCCATACCCATAATGACATCATAATTTATCATATCCAACTCTATCAAGTCTGCTAGGGTCTGACGACTGTGTATAATCACCGGGCAATTCTTATATACCCTCTCAGCTACCACCGAATCACCCACTGGCGTAGCTACCTCAAAAGGTTCTATCGACACCGATTCTATTCCTATTCTACCAGCAATAAGAGGAGATATATAGGACAAGGTAGAACCCGGATCTATCAAAGCATAAACGTCACAGCATGAAATCAATAGTATACTTGTGACGACATCCGGCGAAGTCTCCTGATCCTGTCGACTGGCTAAGGCATAGATGCGGTTCAGAGGACCCCTAGAACTAGGACCTCTGCCACGACCTATGTCGCGCTCATCGCCCGTAAACACCACGCCTCGGTGCGTGACCACGTAAGATGATGACGATTAATCGACCACAGTAATGAGCCATACTACCCGTGCCGCCTCTGGTCGGACAATCCCTCTTCAAATGGCCTTGCTGGCCGCAAGAGAAAAAGGCTCCCGAAGAAATACGACACTCCCCAGGATGGGATCTATAGCATCGACCACACCGAGGTAAAGGTGGCCTCATCTGGCTAGTACCCCTGTTCCCTTGGAAACCCGAAGCCCTAGAGCCTTGACCTGCTCTCGAATAACCTGACTGATCAAACCGCGTGCCGAAGATCGAGAGGAGTACTCTATGCCGGTGAGATGCGATCTAGCTTCTTGAGGCCGCCCACCTAAAGTTACCCGAAAACCTCGCCGACCTGCTCTTATATCGCCTCGCCGCCGACTTTCTATGTCTCTTTTCCACTTCGCGTATGCGGATCTGGCAATATCCATACATGGATGAAGAGCCACTGCCATGCATCCATCAACCAAGTAGCGGTCTAGCCCTATCACGTAGCAGTGAACTATATCCGCCATGTCAGCCACAATAGCGGGCGCATACCTAACCAATGAGTCGAACTCTAGGCTATACTCTCTGATGGTCATGCCACCCTGCCGCAATGTCAGAAACCTATCAACCCGGGCTCTCCTCATCTCAGGAGGCAAGAAGTGATCTAGGAAGGCCTCTGTGAACTCGTCCCAAATGGCTGGAGGAGCACCAATGCCCCTGGACAGTTCCCACGACTCAAACCAGTTCACTGCAACATCGCGTAACCGGTAAGAAGCTAGTACAACTGTAAATAATATAACACTAACTCTAATGGCCATCATGAACAACATATGCAAGTAAACAATCTTTAACTCTCATTAATTAAACTTAAGGCACTATCATGTAAAATCCGGGAATTTAACCCCAAAGTACTATGTACTTCTATTCCTTTAAAAAGAACCTTTTCATATAAAAGCCACAAGATACTAACACCCGTAGTATCAAGGCATGTCTATTTTTCAAATCAAGTTACTACACCTTTAGAAATTCATTTCAAGGCTTTGAAACCAAGTAACTTCTACTTTCCAAATTCAAGTAACCTATACCTTTAAATCAAGTTACTTATACTCTTTAAGTCAAGTATCGTATACTTTCAGAATCAAATCATTTATTCTCTTTTTAAATCATTCAAGTAAACCACTCTCTTAACTTCCCATAAAGTCGTTATAACTAACTTCCCATAAAGTTATTATAACACTTTATGTTTTTAGAAAAACTAAGGCATTTACATCCTTTAAAAACCAAGTGAGTTTAACTTTCCAACTCAACTAAACTTGTACCTTTTTAAATCAAATCAATAGTTCCAAAATGAAACCGAATTCATTTAAGACATGTACGTCAACCGTACTATACATTTATAAGATTCATGCTCAAGAAGACAGGAAAAGTTCCACATACCTCTTCGGCTTAATCCACCCGCTAAGTTGAATACACCGCACGTAGAATGTCAACCTATAATGATCATAATACGTCTATCAACTTCTAGCTTTCTAAGGTAGAATAATACTAAGTATAAGGTTTTTTATTCTACGAAAAATTGGACAGCACTTCCCCTGTTTCTACGTACTTTTTACCTTTTTCAAGGCCCGAAATCAACAACCAATACGCCACATTTAAGGCACAACCAATCAAACAACAATACCACATATAGTCCTTTTTCAATTCTTTAATCCAAGTCATTACTCCAACATGTTAATACGTCATAACAATTATAACAACTAAATTCCCTTTCTTGTATAACATGTGACGATTATAACTAACAACCAAATTGATTAACAACTTCAATGGCTAACATGACATGTCTCGGTTTTAACCCTCCAAATATCCTAAACACTTATAAATCTTTATTCCTTATAGCACAAGCTCATTTATCAACTACTATAACATGTAATCTTCAATTATATTAAGAAGACAGAGATCATTACCTCATTAAGCCCAAATATAACCGAAGATTAAAAGTCGATCCTTAACAACTTTAGATCCTTTCCTTTACGTTCCAATCCACGCAACCCTTAGAAGTTCATAACCAACTTCTCTTCAAGTACCAACTCAAAATATGAAGAACACCTTAGGGTTTCAAGGTGCGACTAGCGGATTAACGTAGTATTTCTGGGATTTAAGAGGTTGTTTATGCTTAGTATACTTCTAGGGACCTTAGGTTTGAGTATGAGGATTTATCAACAACATTTGAAGAATTTTCTTGTTCTTCATGGAGCTTGGCCGAGAGCAACATAGGCTTTGGATAATATTTTCTTGAAATTTTTCTAAGTGTTAAAGTCTTGCACTAGTATGGATATATAATGAAACCAAGGGTGGAGATTAAAACAAATGTGTGGCCAAGATTGTGATGAACAAATATCTTGAGTCCACTTGGCCACTTGGCCATGACATTCTCGCCCAACTTGGGCCATGTGGGGGTGACACGTGTCACCCTCATATTGGTTCAAAATATTTTATCTATCCAAAATTCTAATAAATTCTATAAGTCTCAAATACCAAATTCGAGAACCAAATTCCAACTATTAAACCTTTTTCCTTCACGAGGTTCGGAATATTTTCCGTAGGAAAAAGTAATCTTTCTGTCATTTCAAACTTAAAGTCGTATTTTCTCACATAGGTCCTTATATACATGTCATGGAACTACGGGGTGTAACAAGATGCAACCCACTGATTTGGGCCAATCTTTCAACACTCTCACTCTGCAACCGCCCGACAATAACTGGTATATGGATTCCGAAGCCACATCATACCTGACCAACTCTTCAGGTAATTTTCCCAACTGCTTCGGTTAATGTATCCTCTACGCTCCTCAAATTATTAAAAGGTTGATATATGTTAGGAAATTCACTCATAATAATTGGGTGTCTGTAGATTTTGACCCTTTTGGTTTCTCTGTGAAGGATCTCAATACGGGGAAAATTCGTACGCGATGCAATAGTGTGGGAGACCTCTACCCTTTCATAAACTCTTCTGCTGTTAGAACTCAACAACCAGTCTCACTTGCTGCATTGTCTCCATCCACCTGACACAATAGGCTCGAACATCCAGGAGATCATGTTTTTTCTTTTCTTAGAAATAATCAGCGTATTAAATGTAATAATGGAAAACTTGCCCAAAACTATTTTTCTTGCCCGCTTGGCAAGCATACTCGTCTTCCTTTTATGTCTTCTATGAGTATTACAGTTTCACCATTTGACATTGTTCATGCTGACTTGTGGACCTCTCCTGTTGTTAGCTCTCTAGGTCACAAATTCTATCTTATTTTATTAGATGATTGTTCACATTTTGTATGGGTTTATCCACTCAAATTCAAATCTGAGGTTTTTGCTAAATTTCTTGAGTTTCACAGATTTATTAAAACCCAGTTTGAAAAATCAATAAAATCCTTTCTATGTGATAACAGACGTGAATTTAATAATTTGGCTTTCTATAATTTTTGCTCCCAACAAGGCATGGTGTTCCACTTCTCTTGTCCTCACACCTCCCCTCAAAATGGTAAAGTTGAATGAATTATTTGCACTGTTAATAACATGGTCCGTACTCTCCTCTTTCATGCATGTCTGCCATCATCTTTTTGGGTCTATGCTGTCAAAATGGTAGAATACCTCCTAAATATTTTACCTACTAGCACCCTACAAAATAAGACCCCAACATACATTCTATATCGTATGACTCTATCTTATGACCACCTACGGATCTTCGGTTGTCAGTGCTATCCCAATCTTACCTCCACCACTCCTCATAAGTTTGCTCCTCGAACTACACCATGTGTATTCCTCGGTTTTCCACCCAACCATAGGGGTTATCTGTGCTATGACTTGTCCACTGCCGATTCACATTTCGCCACGCGTCAACGTTGATGAGATGACATTTACATTTTGGATCCTTAGAAATACCGAAAACCTGACTATTCGTTTCTTGATGAACTTGTCATATCTCCTATCATTCAGAGTCAACTCACTCATATCTCACCTTCCAGCGAGCAAGTTGATCTTTCACCGTCGTCAGTCCTCCCTAGTCCTCTGATGAAAAATCATCCATCTTCGCCATCTCCAGTTGTCTCGGACCCTATTACTCAACCAATGCAGCCACCCACTATACCTAGTCACCAAATGGAAACTCGTGCCAACACGAGATTTTCAAACCCAAAGTCCAGTTTAACCTGTCTTCCCAAACCATTTTTCCACTTCCAAAGAACCCCAAATTGGCTAAACTTGACCCTAATTGGAATGCGGCCATGTCTGAGGAATATAATGCTTTAACTAAGCAGCATACTTGGGATCTTGTAACTAGACCAGAGGGGGTGAATGTGATCAGATGCATGTGGCTTTTTCGTCACAAATTTGAAACGCTACTTGTGGCAAATGACACTAATCAGCAGGAGGGCATTGAATGTGGTGATACTTTTAGCCCGGTTGTTAAACCGGCTACGATTCATACTGTTCTTAGTGTTGCTATGGGTAAAAAGTGGCCGATTCATCAACTGGATGTCAAGAACGCATTTCTTCATGGGGATTTGAAAGAAACTGTGTACATGCATCAACCACCTGGTTTTGTTCATCATGTCGTTTCCTAGTATGTCTGTCGTCTCTCAGAAAGTCACTCTTTGGTCTAAAACAGGCACCTCATGCTTGGTATGACCGTTTTCCAGGTATATTATGCAGATTGGGTTTATTTGCAGTAGGTGTGACACCTCTCTGTTCATTTTTCATCATGGTAGTGACATTGCTTACTTGTTATTATATGTTGATGACATTGTTCTCACTGCCTCATTTGACAAGTTGAAAAATGACATTATTGCTCTTCTCAAAACTGAATTTGCTATGATTGATTTGGGCAAGCTGAGTTACTTCTTGGGTATATCAGTTACGAGATCTGCAGATACTATGTTCTTGAGTCAGCGTAAGTATGCAGAAGAAATTATGTTCAGAACTAAGATGTCAAATTGCAAGGCTATGCCTACTACTGTTGATTCGAAATACAAGCTCAGTGCTTCTGAGGGTGATCCAGTGTCTGATCCTACTCTCTATCGAAGTCTTGCAGGTGCTCTTCAGTACCTCACATTTACTAGGCCCGACATTGCATATGCCGTTCAGCAGATGTGTCTGTTCATGCATGCCCCGAGGGAACCCCATTTTTCTACTCTTAAGCGTATTATCAGATATATTAAGGGCACTTCTGACTATGGGTTGCATCTCTACCCCTCCGCTTCGAACATGTTGCTCTCTTACACAGATGCTAATTGGGCAGGGTGTCCGGAAACGCGACGCTTTACTTCAGGCTATTGCATGTTTTTAGGGGATAATCTTATCTCTTGGTCTGCCAACCGACAAGCCACGTTATCCCGCTCCAGTGCCAAAACATAGTATAAGGGTGTTTCTAATGTAGTTGCTGAGATCTGCTGGCTCCGGAATCTTCTCTTGGAGCTCAGTTGTCCATTGCGTAAGGCATCAATAGTTTATTGTGATAACATATCTGCTATTTATATGTCTCATAATCCGATCCAAAGATCGTGGACCAAATATATTGAGATGGATATTCATTTTGTCTGTGAGAAGGTCGCACGTGGTCTTGTCAAAATTCTACATGTATCATTCCTCCTATCAGTATGCAGACATCTTCACAAAGGGACTATCTAGACAACTGTTCATGACTTGATTCGGCTGAGCATTGACCTCCTCCTCCGTCACGAGGGAGTATTAGCGAATATTCTTCAAATATTTATAGTATATATTGTATTTATTAGTATCATGTATTTAAGGTAACTTAGGATTCTTACTGTATTAGAAATCACCTTTGTACAACTATATATATATTGTGATTAATGAAAGAAATCCCTAAAGGAAATTATTCCAACATCTTACAAAAATAACAAATATGAAAAAACAAAAAAGGTAACACTAAATTTTGTGTATGTGTCTCAAATTAAAATTTAGCTTTAGACCACTAATTTTATTGAGATGTCATTAAAACGAACTGTCATGAACCTTGTGCACAATTACTTTTAAGAATTAAGGATGCACAATATTGTCTATCCAACAGATATGCAATTACGTAGAACATCATATTTACTACCAAACATCATGAAAATCATAACGAAATTTTTTATTAGGTCAAAGTAATGAAAATAATGTCTTTTATTATTACCTCCCAGTTTCACTACACAACGCTTGACAAGTAGCTGAATCAGCTGAAAGAAGAACTTAGGATATAACTGATAGAATTATTTTCTGACTTTTTATTGATTTTTCACTACAAACGTTCCAAAAAAGTTGTTAAAAAGACAATCTTAACAAGCAATTAATTTCACATAACCAATTATATTTTATAATACATAAATGTGGAAAAACTAAAAGGTTACTTACACCTCCGGGATGAGCATAAACTTCTCTCATAAATTTATGAGAGTTGGAGTGAACATCCCTCTAGTTATCCATATTTTTGGACAAGCAATTACTGTCATCAATCTTACACTTCCGGGTAATTTGCACTTGCTATCTTCAAAGGACGACATATTATGCTATTTTTTTATCATTTTTTTTTTATAATTCAGGTCTCGGGGTGGTCTTCGCATTTCATATCGCTAAGATCGCACAAGACATTAGGCTTCGGAGGTGATGGGACCGGTCCTTCAAAGACTTACCACCGTGTAAATCGCGGGATGTGCACCCGTGGTCAGTGTCTGCTTGCGTCCAACGGATCAATACAAGGTCCGACTTCACGTGGCCGCTGTCTGGAGGATCGAACCCACATGTAATACGCCGCGACTTTTAATAGATTGCTTTACCACAAGTATATGCCCCGGAGGACGATATCCGTCGAGTGAGGGATCGAACCTGCGACCTCTCGGTCACAAACTCAATCCTCTGCCAGAACGCTGACCTTCCCGGATGCTATTGTTTTATCATTGTGCTTTATTAGGTTGGTTGTGTGTTGTACAACCATATATACTTGTCTCGAGAGTAAATCATGTGAAAGCGACATTATATATTAGAATAGTCTTTTTTCTAAAATTCAGTAGTAAATGTAATACAAAAAAAAACTTTGGATTTCAATAAAAAAATAAAATAAAAAGCAATAATAGTATTTGCAGTATCCGAAAAGATAACAAACATCTATAAGTGAATAGAGAAACTTATACTTCAGAACTTTTTCTCCATCTATATTTTCACAGAGGTACTTGTTGCTCCCAAACACGCATGTGGTGATACAAGTAATATAGTGATTTTAGAAATTGAATGTCGAACCCACATGAACTTATGATTAACCATCAACTAAATTAAATTAATGCTAATTATTTATTCAAGCGATAAAACCCAAATTTATAGTTATAAACTATCTAAAACAAAAGAAAAGAAATAATAAACTTCAACAAAGAAAGAGATGATTTTTATATTATCGATGAGATGAAACCAATCTAGGGCTATGAGTTATCTAACAATTATGTTGTATTTCAATTGATTCAACTTCTTAATTTATTGTTACGCCTTGTAAGTTTCATGTTTCATCGTGTCGTTGTTTAATACCGATGTTCCGGAAAGAGGTTTGACCTTACAAAAGGATAATAAGGAATTATAGGTTGTTTATGAAAGTATCGGAGTGTATGCAGGTTAAATGGATCGAAAAAAATATGTTTTGACGAAATCGACCGAAATCCCATTTTGACGGTCCAGATTGACGGACCGTACAAATTTGTATGGACCGTCAAAATAGACTGGTCCACAGTCTAATGGCATGAAAAATATCAGGCCACATATCTAGTTTGGAGGTTCAGATTGACGGACCATACAATTTTTACGGACCGTCAATTCTAATAGTCGAATTGATCGGTTCAGATTTTTTTAAGCATAAAAGTCATTTTCTAGACTTGGGACAAATTTTCCCCAATCCTCAAACCCTAAATCACCCCTAATGTCCTCCCTAAGACTTTATATCCAATTGGAACTTAATTCAAAGGCAAAACACCCAAGATCAACGTAAAGAATCTACTGCCATCGTTAATTTTGCTTCTTTCGCATTGTGCTAACCTTGGAGACAATTTTGTGGTCAAATAAGCCATTCCATAAAGATTTATTGAAGTATTAGAGGTAATATTAACCTTCCTAGAATCCTAAATTGGTACGCGTATTAAATTGAATTTGAAGAAGATCCTTGAAGAACTTAGCGATTATGGAACTTTAGATTGATAGGTTGTATGGGTTGTTCTTATTAATATGAGTTATTGAAGGTAATTGTATGAGTATGAATATCTTGGTAGGAGGAAGTAGGAGCGAGGGTAAAGATTGTTGAACCGGATATATCGAATTTGACCTGGAAGGATCGAATGAAGTATTGCGTGCAAATTGTTTAACTATTTGCCTAAATAAGAACCTTGATATGATATGGACTTGATATTGACACAAATCATCCATCGCGAGGCTTCAGCGGGACACAATCAACTTTCTCGATAAGGCGTGTAGGCTTTCCTTCATTTTCTTTGTGGCGTGACTCTCGATAACAATCGCTATAAACATGTTTTCGTAAAGACTATAATCCTAGTCGATTAAGAATGCTCTGGTAATAAATTCATCTTTATTGAGATTATATTTTGATCTAATGTTCTTTCCTTTTCACCAGAACAACAGTGATATTTTATTTAGTAATTGAAGAGCGGATCAAGTAAAGTCTACTTTCTTATAAATCATAACAAAGTAAAAGGAGATAGATGTCCTTATAAGGACAGTCGGGGGTGTAACAACCTTACGTCACCCCGATGAATTGATGGGTCATTGATAGACTGAGTATGGTCTTTAAAAACACATATATATATATATATATATATATATATATGATATTTATGTTGACTACAGAGGCCTATGGTGTTATATATGCGGCTATACAAATATGACTAATGATATCAGAGGCCTACAGAGTTACATACATGATCTATTATATATATAATACTACCCACAGAGGTCTATGGCGTTATATACACAATTGAATACTTATATATACCAACAGAGGAGTCTAGTGAGACACTTATGAGGTTTCAGGTGGTATCTCTGATATCTTTGATTAATTGTTGCTTCATTTACTATTGATTATGCCCTACATATTCAGTACATCTTTTGTATTGATGTCTCTTCTGGGACACTGCATTCATGCCCGCATGTATAGATAGATAGATCGGTGCTCCTCTCAATAGGTTATTGGTTCAGTTGTGGTTATTGCACCCTCTTCTCTCAGAGTTGATGTCAAGAGTCATTAGATCATTATATACGATACTAGCATTTTGGGTATGGTGAGTCTATGTCCCAACCTTTTGTTATGTATATATCACTCATAGAGGCTTGCATACTTGTATATAGTGGATGTATGTATGTCATGGCTTTGTCACCCCTTTTTGTTAGCAGTATACTCATCTAGTGGCCCTGACGGCATTGGCTATATGTATATAGATATATCCTGTTAGGATTATTCTGTGTGCAGGTTATTATTCAATCTTGTTTATATGGTTATTTGTGCAGGTTATCATTCAGTCTTGTTTTATATAGTTATTCGAGGACTTGTAGGCCCAAGTTTCATATTACATGTTTTGTATGTCAGGCCTTCGAACGCTGGGTGTCGGCCACACCCCCAAGGTTGAGGTGTGACAAATTTGGTATCAGAGCAAGTATGTCCTATGGAGTCATGTCGTATCTAGTAGAGTTTTATTTATGGGTGTGTTGTGCACCACACTTATAAACAGGAGGATACATGATATTTAGAATAATTACTTTTCTTCCTGATCTAGATAGTGCAATAGCGCTAAATTGTTAGTGTTCGATATTAACCCCTATCTTATTTATGTTCTCAGTTATGTCAGCTACTACTTGAAGATAAGAAGCCCTGCAAAAGGTAGACGAAAAAATAGGAGAGTGTGTCAGTTAAGCTCTACCCTATAACCTGGAGAGATAGGAGCACCAGGATAAGGTTGTATCTCGGGCCTCCAAGACTCCACACCCACCACCTCCAGATGGGAGCTGATGTACCTCCGCTTCCTCCTCCGTTTGCCCCTGACAAGGATCTAGATATATGGAGCATAGTTGAGCTATTGACTCAATTAGTGGCCTCTCAGGCCCAGCGTCAGATCCCCGGTATTGCTGATTGGACGGTGAGTGTGAGAGTTGGGACTTCGTTAACCTGGACCCTCCAGTATTTACAGGGACATATCCCAATGCGTACCCAAATAACATTTTAGATAGAATGAAACTGACCTTATGAGTTATGCATGCGACAGATACCGAGATAGTAAAGTTGTTCCTATAGATTACGGGATGTGGCCGCCACCTAATTTGAGACTTGAGAGCAGACTCGGGGACCCCACCCCCTACTTTTAGGCTGGAAGGAGTTCTCCGAAGTATTTTTACGGCAATATCTATCGACCGAATGACGAGCCAGGCGAGATAGGTTCTTACACTTGGAGTAGGGTAATATGAGTGTCTGTATGTAGCATGCAATTAAACTCTTTGGCCAGGGTATGCTCCCACGATTGTTGTTGATATGAGCGATCGGGTATATCAGTTTGTTATTGGTTTGGGGCCACACTTGGTAAATGAGTGCACGATAACTTCTCTAAATTTGAATATGGATATTTCCCGCATTATACAACAACGGGTTAATCAAGAGTATGATAGGGAACATCACATGAGGGCTGATTTGCAATTTATACACACGCTAAACACAAATGCACGTATCGTTACAAGTAATATAGTCTAGAAGACCGAGTTATCGTCCTCAGGGATTAATGCTCAATTACCAACTGCTATTCTATGGTATCTATTTGGTGATCGATGAGTTGGTGGTTTGTTTATATCTATGTTTATAGACGCTAACTAAATTACTTTACTTTACTTCAGATATGGTGGAAATAGGGCTTCCAAATCTCCTGAACTATCCGCTCGCTTTTAATCGTTAATGCAACAATTAAGGTTCTTCTTATATGTTGAGATAGCAGGTTAACTAAGCCGTTTTATACTCCTGTTAAGGTAATATAAACACTCAACCCCAATGGAGAACCCTTCTATCTTTCGATGCCAAGATTGACTACAAAGGAGGATTAAGAGCAATAACCTATTAAACTACACAAGTATCGGGGTACTTTCATCCACAATTTAAACCTATGTTTATTCAACTATAGCATATTCACAATCTCCCCTTTCGGATTTCGATTAGAACTCATATAAGTGATAATAATTAGTGATCAATTAATTATCAAGCAATCAAAGCAATTATTGAATAAACCTCAACAATAATAAGAAGAAACCAAAACATGCATTAATTCATAAGAACGAGGTTCAAGCGATTCGACATGGAAAGCCCTAAATTAAGTTAGTTCCTGGCCATAGACATGCTAAGAACTAAAATAATATCCAACATATACTAGAAAGAAATAAAGTAAAGAACAAGAAAATTACTCAAAACTGAGTCTCCAATCTTGAAGTAATGCTATGATGAATGATAAGGTGTGCAACCCCTCAAATCTGACCTAAAAGGTCCTTTTATATCCCAAAAACGTGCAAAACCTTTTCCTCTTTGGCCTTGGCCCAATCCTATTCGGATCTGACAGATTTCCCGCGTCGGCGCCACGGCCCTGCAACCGGCGTCGTGGCGCCGAAACTTCTGCGACTGACTCTGCTTCTTGGGCGCCGTGGCCCCGCTGCTGCTGATGGTCTGGCGCTACGACACCGCCCTGTTTCTCGCTTGGATTGCCAACTTTTCAGCTTTTTGAGCTCTGGAACATCTGTTTCTACCTTCTTTTCGCTCCTTTTCACCAATGTGCCACTTTAAACCACTGTGACTAAAAAAAAAGAAAATATATCCTAACACGACACATATTTATACAAAAAGAGGCAAAAGACTAACTAAAAATGAATCAAAAGGTGTATATAAAATACACCGATCAAGAGACTAGTCTGTAGGCAATACAGTGGGGTTTCGAGGCAGACTTAGGCCTCATTTTCCTAGATGCCCATCTTAATCGACAATCAGTGCACCGTCACAGTTTCAGGCTAGCGTTATGATTCGATCATTTATTCTATCAAGGGTCGGAGTTCATAGGCATCAGGCCTGTAATATAGAGAAGATTTGAGCCAGTTCAGGCCACCTTTAGCTAAGGTTGTCCAACGGGGCAGGGCACCTCGACCCCACCCCAACCCCGCCTGACCCGATACCGGGATCGAATACTGGTATTTGGTATCGGTTTCGGTATGGGGTCTGAAATTTTCCCTGACCCCGACCCCACCTTATCCTGATCCCGACCCCACCCCGGCCCCGACCCGACCCCCATTTGTCCAACCGTTACACAGCGGCCATTTTCTAACTATAAGTACCTCATTTTCTCCTCATCTTTCTCACAAATCTTCCTACAATTTCTCTAATAATCTCTCAATCTATCTCTCATTCTCTCTACATCGTCTACTAAATATTCAATTTTATTTATTTATTTGGGAGTGAAGTTGGCAACTAGCTTGAGGATCATCCATCGAGCAAAGTTTCAATTTTCAACCTCTCGATTACACATCGACGTTACGTCGGCGTTTGGTACATACGTTCCTCATTAAATTATTGTTGTTTCTTTACTTTTATTAGCACGCTTAATTTCGTTATTTGTAATTATTTATTTACATAATTAAAATGGAAGCACTTAGAGGTATGATTGGTAAGGGTAAGGGTAATACTTCTTCTAATAGAGGTAACAAGGGCAGGGGTACTTCTTCTAATTATCCTATTCCTCCTAGACATGACGATTTTGTTGATACTGAATTATTTCCTGCAGTACCATTAGATTTAGACGAGGAGCTATTTTCTGGAACTCAACAAAATTTTAATTTAGAAGATAATCTAGATGACACACCCACTAGTGTACCTCAAACTGGAACGCATCTTATTCCCCTAGTATGAGACAAGGCCCATCATAACGAAAATTAAAATCAGATGTATGGGCTTTCTATGATAGAGACGTAGAAAATCAAGTAGTTAGATGCCAAATTTGTAAAAATATTTATAAATTTTAAATGGGAAAAGGTCAGAGCGGGACGGAAGGTTTAACTAAGCATTTGCAAAGATTTCACACAACTAGGTGGAAGGCATACCTGAATAAAAAGTCGGGTGCGTCAATGCCCTCTCAGTCGGAACAAGGTTCATATACTGTCCCAGACCAGGTACATGGTCAAATTAACACTATGACGGGGGGAATAGTAGGCCCTAAATACGATAAACATAGAGATAGTGAAGCATTATCAAAATTAGTTGCAGTTGAGGGTTTGCCTTTTTCATTTCCTTCATCTCCTGATTTTATTCATTATATAAAGAGATATTTACAATCCTTCTTTTAACGGTTTTTCTAGATCAACTGTTAGGAGAGTTGTTTTTAAATTTGCACACGAATATCAACAGTATTTACTGTTGACAGTCAATTTTGACCCGTTTTTCGTATATTTATTGCAATTTTATGTGTTTTAGGACACCGCATTTTAATCAACATTTTTTGCATTTTTTATCTTTTTATTTTAAATTAAGCATTATGTCTTTGTTAATATTATATTTCTATTATTATTACACCGTCGTTTATTTTAATAATATTTGCATCTCTTTAAATAATTAATTGACATCCCGTTGTAATTTTTAATCAGACATTAAACATTTTCTAAAATATTGTATTTTATTATTATTGCGTCGGCATTTGCATTTTTATAATTTTGCAGCTTTTTAAATAATTTTTCTTTTAAATAATTAACCCTTCTTGCATTTTGTCAAACCAGTCCAGTCGAAGACACAATTTGAATCAGTCCAATCCAACACCATTTTTTTAATTTCATCCAAACAATACCACACTTTTATTTCCCCCCCTAAAATCAAAACCCACTTTTTATTCCCCCCCCCCACAAATACCAAACCCTAATCCTACCATATATAATAAATACTACCCCCTCTTTCTTAAAAAGAGAGGGCAGCCCTACTTCAGCCAGCCGTACCCCCCTTTAACACTTCATCTTCCTTAAATGCAACAACCCTAAAACCCCTGCTCTCTCCGCGCCGCTTCGCGGAGTTCAGCTCGGCGAACCAACACTGTCACCGACCTCCCGCCTCCTCTGCCGTCGATATAACACCTTTCCTCTCCCTATTCAGCCGGCGAACACTCTCTCCACTCGCGCGTCGCCGAACAACCGGCGAACCCACTGTAAACTCCGCCATCACCGGTGTAACCCCCATCACCCACACCTCTGAACCATTGCTTTCCTATACCCCGTCGCCAATAAACCCACCACTGTGGTGGCGTTGCTCCTGCGACCTCGTCGTAGAAGTGACGCCGCCGTCCCCACGCTACTGTTTGTTTTCGGTTTTGTTGCTATTATGTTGTTGTGGTTATTGTACTGATTGTTGTTGTGATTTGCGAATCTTGTTTTGCTTTATTTCGAGATCTATGGCATTGGTGGACTGATTTCTTTCGACTTTGGTTTCTCGCCGGAGTTCCGACTCCGGCATTGGTTTGGTTACTGATTCTAATATTTTCTGTTGTTTGTCGGATTGAGTTTTCACTGTTTGGTCACTGATTTTCGGCCATTTATTGCTACTGTTTGGGGCATTTTGTTGGACTGATTTTCTATCATTTTTGCTACTGTTTTGGCCATTTTATTGGACTAATTTTCGGCTATTTTCGCTACTGTTTTTGGCCATATCATTGGAATGGTTTTGGCCATATTGTTATTTATTTTGGACATTTTTTGCTGGTTTACTGATTTTGAACAAGATGCTACACTTGTTTGGCCAATGAAAAAGTTATCCGTCGATTTTTGAGGCCTCGCGGTTAAAGACGGAAAATAAAATAAATGAAGCTTCAAGGCGTTGATGATTTCTTCTACTTACACAGATAACCAACATGCATTGGCGGCGAATTCTCATGCGCACTTGTTTAGGATGTCCCACTTTATTTTTATATATATCTGAGCCCTCCGTGTTTAAAACTATTTCTGTTTTGGCGCGGATATGAATGTTTTATTTATTTTATTGCTTTTAACAATATTGGCCGATGAAGGAATCTCCGTCTGATTTTCAAGGCTTCCTCTGTGCAAAAGACGAATTTATTTTTTGGCTTTGCTTATTAATTCTTGTCATTTGCTTTAAAATTATTTATTCTATTATTAACACTTTTACTAAGTGTTTATGCAGGTACCCGGAGATCATCTTGTGCAGAAGGCCTAAAAGATGTTCCGGAGTTTTATTTTATATCGCATTTAATTTTTGTTTTATTATTCTGTATTGCTTTTTATTTTAATTGTAAATTATAAAAAAATGCTTAGAATAGGTAGAATAAAAAAGGCAATAAATAATTAACCTAGGTTTGAACGAATAACCGCAAGTTAGCGGATCTTAAAGGATGCCTAACCCCTTCCCTTTAGGATAATAAAGAACCCTGATTCTGAATCTCATTAACTTCGCAGATCATTAAATGGAGATTAATTGCAGTATTTTACTGCAATAAATCAAGTGTCCTAATTCACTTAACTAATTAGGTGGCGACTCCTCAAAATCAGCATTATTGCTCCATCCAGGGAACCGCGCCAAAGAGCAACGTTGCGGATACCTTTCAGACCCCGAGGTCAAAAACGGGCGCGACAGCATGGCGACTCCGCTGGGGATATCAGGTTCTTGATCATAGCAAACCCATGTTAATTAAATATTGCGCCTTATTTTGCTTTTATATTTGTTGTAAATGTTTTATATTGTTTGCTTTTATTTTGTAATTAACTACTTTAATTGCTACATTCCTTTATTGCTTTCCTTAAATTGACATTCCGCTCATATTTTCTCCATTCTGGAAAATTAACACTATCACATCGCACGCGCGAGGTGTGTTGCGCTTACCGCAAAATTTCTTTCAATTACCCAATTTTAGGAGAGTTGGCAAAGGCGCGAGCAGCCGGACCATCCGGTGGCCGCATAGCCTTCTCACTCGAGTAGTCCGCTCGGGAACCATTGTGTCTAGTAAGCCAAATCTTAGAAAATTTAAGATAGAGCTATACCACCCTCTTTATTTTAAGTCATACATGCATACACCCTAGGTGGGTCGATCTTTGGTATCGTCTCCACGATTAGGAAATCCACCAAATTGTCGTTGGATTTCACAACCCGTCGACCAATAAGCATATATGTGTAGCGTGATAATGATAGACGGATCCAAGCCTGGTCATGACACACCGAAATTGGAAAAAGTGCACCGTCATTTGGTCGCCATTTTGATGCGCGATTTAATGCACACACTTTAACGCAAGTGCACGTTGTCGAGTCAAGTAATATAGTCTTTGAAGACCGAGTTATCGTCCTCAGGGATTAGTGTTCAAGTACCAACTTCTATTCTTTGTTATCTATTTGGTGACCGATATTTGAGTTTGTTGATTATAACTAACAATTATAAAGACTAATTAACTATGTGTTTACTTCAGTGATGATGGAAATAGGGCTTCCAAGTCTCCTCAACTATCCGCTTATATTACTTATTAATGCAATAAATTATGGTTCTTCTTCTTTTGGAGATAGCAGGTTTACTAATCCGTTTTATACTCCCGTTAAGGCTATATAAACACTCAACCCCAGTAGCGCTCCTTTCTATCTTTGGTGATAAGGATGACTCTATAGGAGGATTAAGAACAAAACCCATGTTTAACGCTACACAAGTAATTGAGGTATTTTCATCCCCAATTCGACCTATGATTACCCAACTACAGCATAGTCACAACCTCCTCCTTTCGAAGTTTGATTAGAAATCATATAAATAATGATAATTAATGATCAAGTAATTACCAAGCATTCAAAACAACTATTGGATAAATCTCAACAATAAGAAGAACAACCATAAACATGCATTAATTCATAAAAGAAGGTTCAAGTGAATTGACATGGAAAACCCTATATTAGAATTAGTTCCTAGCCATAGACATGACAAGAACTAATTCAATATCCAACATAAAAACTGAAATAAAGTAAAAGAAAGAAAAGAAATTACTAAGTAATGGTCTCCAATCTTGAACTCCAAGAAGTGTTGTGTTATTGGCAAGAAGGGAACCCTTTAAAACTGCCTAGGGTTCTCTTTTTATAGCCTCCAAACCGCCCTTAAGGTTTTCCTTCAGGCCTGGTCCATAAAATCGTCTAAAACCTGATTTTCCCGCGTCGGCGCCGCGACCTGCATCGCGCCGCGACGCGTAAGTGCGATGTTCCTGAGATTAGCGCCGCGTGGCGCACTCTGTCTGAAGCGCGCGCTGGAACTTCAAAGCCTCAATGTTAGCGCCGGGCGCCGCCCCTTGGCTGGAGGAGCCGCATGACACAGTTACGTGCAGTTCGCCACTTTCTCTTATTTTGAGCTCTGGAACCTCCGTTTCTGCCTTCTTTCGCTCCTTTTCCGCCAAAGAGCCATTTTAACCAATTTGACTCAAAAGAAAGAAAATCTATCCTAAGATGACACGTATTTGTACAAAAAGGGACAAAAGACTAACTAAAAGCGACTCAAAAAGTTTATATAAAATACATCGATCAAATATCCCCAAACTTAACCTTTGCTCGCCCTCGAGCAAAGATAAAAAGAAAGAAATAAAGACACAAAGGAAAAGAAAAATAAAAGACTCAATGACATTGATCACTTTGCTGCATTGGTGTTACTTAGAAAAATATGAAGATTAACAGAATAATATGCAGGAACATATAACATGAAATTTTAGCATTCTAAACACATTAAGCTAGATATTACGCAAACTCATTTTTATCATGCTTAATGGAAGTCAAAATACTGAATCATGCATGTTAATTTCAAAAATCCTATGACATTTTTACTTGCTATTCTACACTAATCATGGATATGCATATAAGAGATCTTCAGGACTTTACAGGGTTGTAATGTAGGCTTTAGGCATGAGTAGATAAAAATAGGCATTTAGGCTCATTTTTGTGTACCATAAGCTCTTTAGCTTTTCAATGTTTCCCTTTTCTTTTGATTCTTTCCTTCACTTCATATCTATCTTTCCCCTCTTTTGTTTTGAGAGCGTGAAGTGTATCATAATAACAAGCACCCCCAAACTTAGGCTTTTGTCTATTTCTTATTACTTTTTTATTGGGGTGCATCAAACTTGTTTGCTCTTTTTGTCTCCTTTTTAACACATTCTATTCCAACTGTTTCTCATTCTTACTTATGGCACATGTGTGGAAATATAAGGTGTCAAAGAAAAAGTTTCATGTTTAGGCTCAATGGGGCTGACTAGGGATATTTTTAATGCCAGGGATAGAAAAGAGTGGTAAGAATTGGCTAACAAAGAAACGCCTGAGTCATCTCCCTAACATGCATATCCTAACTATTTTGCCTCAAATAACAAGCAATCATAACACATAGGTTTTAATCATTTATCATGCACAATTCAAGTAGAAAACTCCAAATAGACAGATTTCATGAGTTTTTGGCATATCTAACCTAAGTGTTTAGATAGTTGCTTCTAATTCCATCACATTATTCCACCTTACTTCACTAGGAGTTTCTAGTAACTACAGCATGCATGATCTTTGACAGACAATTATGACTCAAAAAGAAAAAAAAATTATGACTCAAAAATACACAAAACAAATCAAAAAGACTCAAATATACTATAACAATAAGACATAAATAAGACACCCCCCAAACTTAAATCACACATTGTCCCCAATATGTGCAAGACTCAAAGAAAATAAAAAGGACACTTACAGACTTGGTTTAAAATGGTGGCGGTGGCGGTGGATAGTGCATTGACCATTGGTTGAACAAGGAACTCATCTCGTCAAATCGCTGGTGCAACTGTTGTTGCCCCTGCCTCAATTCTTGTTGTCCTTGTCTCAATTCTTGTTGTCCTTGTATCACCGTGTCGAAATTTTGCATCATCCTTCTCTGGTTCTGGAGCAACTGCTCCATCATAGGCACTGGAGGTTCTGATTCTGTGGGTGGCTGATGGCTGCTTCCTGCCTCATAGTGGGCCTCTGTTTCAGGCTCATCTTCATCCATTGCAGCCTCTGCTGCTGCTGCTGGTGGTGCTGGTGCTCTTCTTCTTGCTGCTGCTGGGGGACTTGGGTCTGGGAAGGAGTGCACTATCCCATATGACACAGGCAGTTGGTTTCTCTCATAAGTATCAGTGGGTAGGGTTGGGACCCCATTTATGGCGCATAAACTTGTAATAAGTGAGCCATGTCCCAACCCACCTGTTGTTACCAACCTGCTGGCCTCTTCAATATTTTGCACTATCTCCTTCCCAACATCAATCGTCTTCCCCGTCATAATTCCATATATCAATTTGATTCTGTCTTCTGGCACTCTGGTGAAGTGCGTTGATGGAATCATGCGGGCACTGACGAAATACAACCAACCCTTGGCTGTCTTGTTGAACTGACACCTGCTCAGTCCTCTTGACCCATTTCTGGCAATATCAAATGCAGCCCCAGGGTAGCTCACTGTGTCTGCGACGGCATTCCAGTCGATGCTGGTGGTGCTTCTAGACCATGTTCTAAAATAGCTCCAATCACCATCTCCTCCTTCAACATCAACTGTTTCCAATACCGCATTGACCCCTTCTGCCGTCACAGGCACATATTTTCCCCTCACAAAGCATCCATTGTCCACCTTCTTCGGAAGATTAGCATAAAATTCACGCACCATCACTGTGTTCATTGGTGCTATCTTTCCCGGGTTTACAAATCTTTTCCACCCCATCATCTCAATCATCGCTCGAATGGGCTCATAGACATCCTCCTCCCCAAGTGAATCCCTTTGATAATCCATTCCTCTTTCAGGGATTAAGGGCCTAGTACTAAGTGTCACGACCGACCGGCGCGATCGTGCCTTCACCGGCACCCCATTCAGTGTACATCGAGAATAGAATGAACATACATAATACAAGCAAGTTAAGAAGTCCCTTAACTTCTTATTAGTCTTGTTCATATACATTCTCATTTTAGTTTACTTAAGACACTAACATGTCTTTATGAAATCCGGGAATTTAACCCAAAGTACTATGTACTTCTACCCTTTTTAAAACCTTAGGCAATTGATGCCTTAAAATCAATTTGCCTTCCATTAACTCGCGTCATTTATCCTTGCTTATTTTTCTTAGAATAAATCTCTCTTTTTAACTTTTCATAAGGCTAATATAACCAACTCTCCATAAAGTCGTTATATTAATTTTATACTATAAGTAAATTACATTTTCCTATATCCAAGAGACTTGTAGATTTAAAACGGAACAAGTATCATATACTTAAAAACACTTCAAGTCCCTTAACCTTGAAAACTTAAGACATCCTTACTACTTTTAAAGAAGTGAGTAAATCCCCTAACTCCACCGAATTGGACACTTTAAAAACGAGTAAAGGATACCAAGGTCTTGTACGTCTACCGTACTATATAGGTAAAACTATTCATGCTCAAGAGATATGAAAGTTCCACATACCTCTTCGGTCAATCCACTTGCTAAGTCCAAAATACCGCACGTAGCACGTCAATCTATAATGACCATAATACGTTTATTAACCTCTAGCTTCAACATAGAATATTCCAAGTGCAAAGTCACTAAATTCTACAGAAAATCGGACAGCATTTCCTTTCGTATGTTCTCTAAAGCATGACCTGAACTACGGGGTGTAACATTCTCCACCCTTAGAAACATTCGTCCCGAATGTTCCTTCTATGTACAACAATACTTAAGCATAATTGCCAAATAAAACTAACAAACAGGAAAGTGGGTTACCTGGAGGTGTAGGGAATAAGTGAGGATACTTCTTCATCATGTCCTCCTCTGCTTCCCACGTCATTTCTTCCATGTTCTCGTTCCGCCATAAGACCTTGACGGAAGCCACATCCTTTGTCCGTAGCCGTCTAACCTGACGATCGAGTATCGCTATGGGACTCTCCTCATATGATAACCCCTCTGTCACCTGGACATCACAAATCGGGTGCACTCTAGATGAATCTCCGATACACTTCCGCAACATAGACACATGAAAAACCGGATGTACTGCCTCCAGATCGGACGACAGATCCAACTCATAGGCAACCTTGCCTACCCTACAGACAATCTGATAAGGCCCAATGTACCTTGGGCTAAGTTTCCCCTTCTTCCCAAATCTCATCACGCCCTTCATGGGTGATACCTTCAGGAAGACCCAATCATCTACCTCAAACTCCAAGTGTCGACGCCGATGATCTGTGATACGACTTACCGACTCGGTGACAATAACCGCTCCTTGATAAGCTTCACCTTATCCATCGTCACGAACCAAGTCCGCCCGACTAATCGAACTTCTCCCACCTCAAACCACTTTATCGGTGACTGCACTTCCTCCCGTATAAGGCCTCATAAGGCGCCATCCAATACTAGAATGGTAGATGTTGTTATATGCAAACTCCACAAGAGGTAAATGATCCTCCCTACACTTCAAATCAATAACACAAGCCCGCAACATATCCTCGTTGTCCGGATAGTACGCTCGGCCGTCCGCTTGGCCCGAGGATGAAACGCAGATCGAGACTCACTGTCCCTAATCCCTTCGGAAAGACTCCGTAAGTTAGCCAAGAACCGCTCTCGCCTGAAATGATCGATATAGACTCCGTGCCTCACAATCTCGGATATACAATCTAGCATAATCCTCTAAAAAAGTCGCCCCGATCGAAGAAAGTGGGCTGATTTCACACCGTCGACAATAACCTGATGGAATCACGCTTCCTCCGAGTGTGAGGTAACCCCGTAATAAAGTCCATATTGATCGCCTCCCACTTCCATGCTCGAATCTCTATCATCCGCATCAACCCACCGTGCTTACGTGCTCCACCTGACTCCGACAATTCGACATCGCGCCACAAACTCCGCAACGTCCCTCTTCAGGACATACCACCAATACACACATCTAAGGTCATGGTACATCTTAGTCGACCCCGGATGGATAGAATAACGAGCACCGCGTGCTTCTCCCGAATCTGGCGACGAGTCTCGCTACATCGGAATACACAACCGCCTCAAATCTTAGCACCCCATCAGCGCCACTCAAATAGACTCTTCTCCTCCCGAAGAGTCGCACATCCGACTGCACTACCCATCGACCGCGACTAAGGGCATTCGCAACTACATCGCCTTCCCCGTGGTATAGAATATCGACATCATAGTCCTTAAGTAGCTCTAACCACCGCTCTCGCGCAAGTTCAACTCCTCCGGCCAAGATATATCGAGACTCTTGTGTGCGTGTAAATATCCACGTGAACTCCATATAAATAATGTCTCCGATCTTCAAGGCACGAATCATCACGCCAACTCTAAGTCATGTGTGGATAGTTCTTCTCATGCTTCCCGAGCCGCCGAGACGCGTAGTTATAACTTTGCCGCGTCGCATCAAGACGCACTCCAAGCCCAAACCCGACGCATCACAATAAACCACATATCCGCCTAAACCTCCGGAAGAGTAAGAATCGCGCCGCCAATTTCTCCTTCAAGAATCGGAAACTCCTCACAAACATCCGCCCACCGGAATATAATCGCTCGAGTCACCTAGTCAAAGGTGCCGAGATGGAAGCAAACTTCTCCACAAACTCCGATAATAACCCGCAAGGCCCAAAGTTGCGCTCTCCGCTGTAGCTGGTCTAGGCCAAGTCTTGACCACCTCAATCTGCCAGACAACCCAATACCATCGGCCCCGATAACATGCCCTAAGAAAGCCACTGGCCAACCAAAACTCACATTTCGAGAACACGGCATACAATCGCGGCCCCGAGGACTCCCAATACCGCCTCGGATGATTTGCATGTTCGCTCGGCGCGAGTAAACCAGATATCATCAATGAATACTATAACGAACATATCCAAGAATGGCTTGAACACCGGTTAATCAAATCCATGAATATCACAAGGCGTTGTCAACCCGAAAGACATTACCTCGAACTCATAGTGCCCATACCGGTCCCGAATGCGCTTTGGGATATCCGCCTCTCTAACTCGCACTGATGATAACCGCACCGCAGTCTATCTTGGAGAAGACTCGCACTCAGAATCGATCAAACAAATCATCAATCCCGGGAAGGGTATCCGTTTGATAGTTACCTTATTTAGCCGCTCAAGTCAACACATACGCAGCTGGCCCCATCCTTTTTTTACAAATAACACCGGCGCTCCCGGGGAGAAACACTTGGCCCGATAAAGCATTTTTCCAAAGAAGTCCTTCACCGGTCTTTCAATTCCTCAACTCAGCCAAGTGCCATCATGTATGGTGGAATAGATATCTCGAGTATCCGCGACATATCAATGTAAAACTCAACCTCCCTCTCAGGAGGGATACCCGGAAGCTCGTCTGGGAATACGTCTGAAAACTCTCTAACGACCGAATCGATCAAGGTCCGTATCTCACCTCGAGATCAAATACCGAACCATATGGTAGATATACCCTTCCGCACCATCTTCCTAGCCTCGAGGTAAGAAATAAACCTACCCTGCGACGCAAAGATTCCCTTCCACTCGATAACCGGCCACCAGAAACCGAACAGCATCAATCTCTCATAATCCACATTGGCATAGCAAGACGCTAGCCAATCCATACCCATAATCACATCAAAGTCCGTCATATCGAACTCTATCAAGTCGGCTAGAGTCTGACGACCGTATATAGTCACTGGGCAAGCCTTATATACCCGCTCGGCTACCACCGAATTACTTCCATCGACGTAGCCACCTCAAAAGGTTTTATGGACTCGCTCTATCCCTACTCTACCAAAGAATATGAGGAGATATATAGGACAAGGTAGAACCCGGATCTATCAAAGCATATACATCACAACATGAAACCAATAATGTACCTGTGACGACATCCGGTGACGCCTCCTGGTCCTGACGGCTGGACATATCATAAATATGGTTCTGAGGACCATTGAACTGGGACCCCACCACGACCGCCGCGCTCATCGTCCGTGAACACTCGCCATCCGGCGCATAATCACGACGACGAAGATCCAAAGAATCGACCGCCGCTGAACCATAACACTCCCGCCACCTGCCGGACAATCTCTTCAAATGGCCCTGCTGGCCACAAGAGTAACAAGCTCCTGGAGGAACACGACACTCGCCTGGATGAGACCTACCGCATCGAGCACACCAAGATGTGGGTGGTCTTGATCGGTGACGGTCTCTGCCTCCCTGAAACCCCGAAATCCTGGAGCCTTGACCTGCTCTTGAATGGCCCGACTGATCAGACCTCCCGCCAGAAAACCGAGAAGGAGCACTCTGTGCTGGCTGAAATGTGGACCTAGTTCGCCACGAGGCCGCCCGCTAAAATCGCCTGAGACCTCGCTGCCTGCCTCTTGGCTGGCCTAAGTCTAACTGATCCTCCTCTCTGCCTCTATCCTCGCGCATACGCTGCATCCCGGCAATATCCATACCGGTGAAGAGCCACCCCAAGCATGCAGAATCATATGACGGCTTCAGCCCCATCACATATCGATGAACCTGCTCGCCATGTCGCCACAATAATGCGCGATACCTAGCCAATGAGTCAAACTCCAGGCTGTACTCTCTGATAGTCCTCCCATTCTGCCTCAAGGTCAAAAATCTATCCACGCGGGCTCTCCTCATCTCAGGAGGCAAGAAATGATCCAGGAAGGCCTCTGTGAACTCCTCCCAAATAGCTGGAAGAGCATCCTCACCTCTAGACAACTCCCATGACTCAAACCAGTTCAACGCAATATCGCGTAACCGGTAAGAGGCTAGCATGACGGACTCAGTCTCCGAGGCCCTAAGCACCTGCATAGTCCGTTGTAACTGCCGAACAAACTCCTGAGGGTCCTCCTCGGATCTCGAACCATAGAACTCGGGTGGATGACAACCCAGGAAATCCCGAATCCATAAACTGTCGGCTCTAGGGTTGGCTGCCGCTTCCTGCCGGCGCCGCTCGCTACTATCGGTCCAATAACCGGATCGCCTCGTAATCTTCTATACTCACTCGGCCGTGGACCGAGGCTCGAGATCGCGGTCTCGTAGCCGCCGCCGCTCGAACTCACGAGGTGGCGACGCTGTGGAACTCTCCTCCCGAAACATCATCTCCGATAAGGACTGGACCTGTGCCCTCGTGACCCTCCGCGTCCTACTAGCAGCTCCTCACCGCTTTGCCTTGCCGGGCGCGGTTGCTCTGCGCGAGGCATAACTGATACATAAAGGAAAATATTAGAGGGAGTTCAACCTATAACACAACTCTATTGCACGATCTTAGAGTGAAAGAATGGAACCCAATCTTAAATATCCTGCAGCCTCCTGATTATAGATGTGGTACACAACACACCGATAATCAAGACTCTACTAGACACGGTCTGTAGACACTTTCCGAGGACTAACTGCTCTGATACCACTTTTATCACGACCGACCGGGCCGCGATCGGTGCCTACCGGGCACCCTGCTCAGTGTACATCAGAGAATAGCAGCGGAACATACATAATACAAGCAAGTTAAGAAGTCCCTTAACTTCTTATTAGTCTTGTTCATATACATTCTCATTTTAGTTTACTTAAGGCACTAACATGTCTTTATGAAATCCGGGAATTTAACCCAAAGTACTATGTACTTCTACCCTTTTTAAAACCTTAGGCAATTGATGCCTTAAAATCAATTTGCCTTCCATTAACTCGCGTCATTTATCCTTGCTTATTTTTCTTAGAATAAATCTCTCTTTTTAACTTTTCATATGGCTAATATAACCAACTCCCCATAAAGTCGTTATATTAATTTTATACTATAAGTAAATTACATTTTCCTATATCCAAGAGACTTGTAGATTTAAAACGGAACAAGTATCATATACTTAAAAACACTTCAAGTCCCTTAACCTTGAAAACTTAAGACATCCTTACTACTTTTAAAGAAGTGAGTAAATCCCCTAACTCCACTGACTTGGACACTTTAAAAACGAGTAAAGGATACCAAGGTCTTGTACGTCTACCGTACTATATAGGTAAAACTATTCATGCTCAAGAGATATGAAAGTTCCACATACCTCTTCGGTCAATCCACTTGCTAAGTCCAAAATACCGCACGTAGCACGTCAACCTATAATGACCATAATACGTTTATTAACCTCTAGCTTCAACGTAGAATATTCCAAGTGCAAAGTCACTAAATTCTATGGAAAATCGGACATCATTTCCTTTCGTATGTTCTCTAAAGCATGACCTGAACTACGGGGTGTAACACTAAGCTTTTTGTATCTTTCATGAGCTTGTTGGCTAATAAACCTAGTATCATCATATTGAGGGGCTGAGGTGGATGCGGAGGCTCTTCTCTTTCTGGCAGACATGTTTAGATCACTTTTTGCAGCGTTTTCTTAGTATCACAAATGTTCCCTAACACTATCACCCAACAACTAGCAGCTACAACACCTATTACCCCCAAACTTCACTTAAAAAGCTTCTACACAACACCCACACCCTCCTTGTATACTCTTCCTCAAAATTTCACAACCAATTTTCAACACCCCAACAACTTCACATACACAACACTCCTCCAAACTACTACCTCTTCTGACTACAATAATGCTTTCAAGAAAAGATAAAGATTACCTTTTGGCGGCGTTCTTCAAGGTTTTCTTGCTTCTAATGGTGATTTGAGGCAATGTGATGAGGTTTGTTGGTTGAGATGGTTAAGGGTTTAGGGAATTTAAGAGCTCTGGTTGTGTTTGGGTTTGGTTTATGGAAGACTTTTAGGTAAAGTGTGAATTTTTGTGGGTTTTGTGGAGAAGAAGGGTTAGGTTTCTATTTGGAATTTGGGGAAAAATCGGATTGGGGCATCTTTTATTTTCTGGGTTTCGTCCTCGGCCACGCGCCAATTTTCGCGCTTCGGAATTTCGCGCGCCACTGGCGCCGCGGCGCCTAGACTTGGCAATTTTTTCTGGATTTTTTTTTTGGCGCCGCGGCGCTTAATCTTCGCCGCTCTTTTGGCGCGCTGCCCTCGCTCTGAGCGCGCTAACCCGTTTTTCTGGAAAATCCCTTTTTCTTATCTTCAGTTTTTTTTCGCCCTCCAAATTTGTTGGCCCCTGTACCTGTCATCACAACACATAAACAAGAACCCAAGACCGTGAGACTGTTCAAGACAAAATAAAATAAACTAAAGACATAAATTAAAATAACATAATTAAAAACATTGGATTGCCTCCCAACAAGCGCCATTTTTAACGCCTTTTAGCCGACGCAATTAACCTTTCTCGAGTACCATCGATCCTTCGAACTTCTTGCAATCCGCAGAGTTATTGTTGTAGGTCTCACTTTTCCTACAACCATCTGTTGAAACAAGGGCTTCAAACATAAAATTATCCCCCAAGTACACAAGACAGGCTTGTCTTTTAGGCTCTCTATAATGTAGGGATCAGTGAAATTCCCTACATCTCTCATTTCTAGGGGGTGCCCTTGATGGTGTGGACTTTCTATTTGGGGATCAACAGTGATAGCTTGTGGTGTTTCTTCTGTAACAGGTGCAGGAAGAAGAATTTCCATAGAATCCAAAAAGGTGAATAATTGGATCTCAGCGATCTTTTCCTTCTCTACACCAACTATATTGCCAGAGTCCTCAATAGCTGGGTGTGGTTCAGGCTCCTCAATTTGCTCGCCACCTCCCATAATGATGTCGCTAGGCAGATTTACTTGAGGTGTATTGCTCATCTCATCCATCAGTTGCCCTATGTGGGTCTCCAATTTTTGTGGACTTTGTCTCACCATAAACCGAGTATGACACTCAGCGAGCATAAGTATGCCCGCCCGCAACTCATTTCGATCTTCCTCCGGGACCCGTGGGTTAAGTCGCATTGATGACTCCACTGTCTCTGATAGTAGTAGTCCATGTGTCCTGATTTTTTTTTTAACCTGAAAAATAAGAAAAACAACAAAAGGTGATAAAAAGATGCTCGCAGAACAAGTTGGAACTTGTTCTTGGAGCAACCAAATTAGACATAAGAATAGATAAATCGATATTGAACTACTCCAATCCCCGGCAACGGCGCCAAAAACTTGATGCGCGATTTAATGCACACATTTTAACGCAAGTGCACGTTGTCGAGTCAAGTAATATAGTCTTTGAAGACCGAGTTATCGTCCTCAGGGATTAGTGTTCAAGTACCAACTTCTATTCTTTGTTATCTATTTGGTGACCGATATTTGAGTTTGTTGATTATAACTAACAATTATAAAGACTAATTAACTATGTGTTTACTTCAGTGATGATGGAAATAGGGCTTCCAAGTCTCCTCAACTATCCTCTTATATTACTTATTAATGCAATAAATTATGGTTCTTCTTCTTTTGGAGATAGCAGGTTTACTAATCCGTTTTATACTCCCGTTAAGGCTATATAAACACTCAACCCTACTAACGCTCCTTTCTACCTTTCGGTGATAAGGATGACTCTATAGGAGGATTAAGAACAAAAACCCATGTTTAACGCTACACAAGTAATTGAGGTATTTTCATCCCCAATTCGACCTATGATTACCCAACTACAGCATAGTCACAACCTCCTCCTTTCGAAGTTTGATTAGAAATCATATAAATAATGATAATTAATGATCAAGTAATTACCAAGCATACAAAACAACTATTGAATAAATCTCAACAATAAGAAGAACAACCATAAACATGCATTAATTCATAAAATAAGGTTCAAGTGAATTGACATAGAAAGCCCTATATTAGAATTAGTTCCTAGCCATAGACATGAAAAGAACTAATTCAATATCCAACATAAAAACTGAAATAAAGTAAAAGAAAGAAAAAAAATTACTAAGTAATGGTCTCCAATCTTGAACTCCAAGAAGTGTTGTGTTATTGGAAAGAAGGGAACCCTTTAAAACTGCCTAGGGTTCTCTTTTTATAGCCTCCAAACCGCCCTTAAGGTTTTCCTTCAGGCCTGGCCCATAAAATCGTCTAAAACCTGATTTTTCCCGCTTGCCGCTGCCTCGCATCAGCCGCGCGCCAAGTTCGCGATGTTCGAGATTAGCGCCGCGGCCAGACTCATTGCTCGGCAGCCGCGCGCTGGAACTTCAAAGCCTTCAATGTTAGCGCCGGGCGCTCGCCTCGCTGGCTGGAGTAGCCGCGCCACGACTGGTTCTGTTCCTGGTTCGCCACTTTCTCTCATTTTGAGCTCTGGAACCTCCATTTCTTCCTTCTTTTCGCTCCTTTTCCGCCAAAGAGCCATTTTAACCAATTTGACTCAAAAGAAAGAAAATCTATCCTAAGATGACACATATTTGTACAAAAAGGGACAAAAGACTAACTAAAAACGACTCAAAAAGTGTATATAAAATACACCGATCACATTTCCAACAAAACATTGCAGTTTAACGGTTTGGACTTATTTATCATAATCTCGCATATTTGGTGTTTAGGTCGACCTCTGGCATAAGAGAGGTTCCATGCATATTAGGGTGCGTGCTTGATTTGCAGGCTTTTGTTTACTATGGTTTGTCGCTAGCAATTCTGTACATATTATTTAAAGCAATAATTACTCTTTTAAACTTTGTACATATCATGTCATGGGCTTATAACTTCGGACATGTGCATTTGCATTTTTTGTACTTTTGTTGTCACATTGCAATCAGACTTCATCACAGAAATCACTCTTGAATAGCGACTTGGACTTTGTGAAGCATCAACCACCATCCTACGAACCAATCGATGAGTCTTTGACTATATTGTCACACCTTGCATTTTTATTATTTTTGTCATTTTCCTACTCACCTATTTCATATTTTTTGCGGAAGGTCGTCTTCGCAATCAGTATGGCGGTTGGGAAAAAATCATCACAAAACGAGCGGTAGTTATGTTGACTAATAGAAGTTAGTTTATAATGATTCAACGAGACATCGCTCTCAATTCTTCTTTACTCGTATTTTTATTCATATTTGCAAATTCAATTAATATGTTTAGCGTTGATTGCACGCTTCTACATATCATGCATTTTACCATAATTATTCGAACTACGCTGTCCGATTCTCACCACACGGGTGATACGAGGCAATTCATTTTGGGTTCGACACCACAAAAAAAGCATATTTTTCTCACTCACGATCTCATTCATCATGTTCTCGGGCATTCATTTTTCGTTACATTCATTTTTACTTTGCATTCGTCCACAGTGGACAATCATTTTCTTTTGCATAGCTTTACATTGTCATCCTTTCATTGATAAATTCTTTTCAAGCATACATTTTATAACATATTTGAATGAACTACGCGCACCTGATTCCCTCGGCGGGATACGTAGGCAGCCCTATTCGGGTTCGGTACCTTTATTCAAAAAAAAAATATATATATATATATTTTGTTCATAAATACAAAAAATGTTATTCAAAAATACAAAAAACATCTTTTAAGTATTATTGTTTGACTTTGTTGATACCAACACAGTTACAAGTGTGCATAAAAAAAAGAAAAAAAAAGTATGGGTTGACTTTGTGGTAAATCATAAATTCTTTTGGTACCTCTTATTCACACCCGTAAATGACATTGTCTTGCGTGTTTCCAAGATAAGGACGAAACCAACCTCATCGTTTCATATGCATTGTGTGGTGAGTGTTTGAATAAGTTCAATTGCGTTGCATTGTGATCTAGAACTTGGCCTGAATGTTTGTTGAGGTGAAATCCTGAGTAACACTCGGTGTAGGAAATGATCGTAGGCTTTCTTTGACCCGTTTGAGCCTTTTCAGCCTACCAAATAACATTATCCCTAGTACACCCCTTTGAGCTTAAAACCGATTTTTTGACAACCGCATATTACACCTATACCCTTTCTGAGTACGTACGCACTATCCCTCTCTTGGCCCGACCTCCTCGAGCGCTTTAGAAATGTGCAAATGGCTGACAAAATCCTGCGTTGAAGTTTGCAAAGACAAAAATTGTCAAAGTCTCAAAAAATAAAAGCAGAGACGACTTCACACAAAGAAGGAAATCAAAAGCCCCGACAATTAAAAAAAGAAAAGAAAAAGGGAATATATAACCCCGGAAAAGGGGGCTCCAAATGAAAGATTCAAAAGAAGTCAGTACAGAAAAACTGAGACAAAAAGAAAGCAAGTCAGCATTAAAACACACAAATATCAAGCATGGACGTAGTCCAACTCTCGAGGAATGATTAGTCACTTTTATCCAAATGATATTTATTCCTTTCCCCAAACTTACATTACAAGCCCGTGACAAGCCCTACATGATCTTATACTGATGGATCTCACATTAGTGGATACTTACATGACGGCCAAGCCTATGGTATCACAATTGCATGCATTAAACATCTTTCTGAGTGTGAGTGTTTTTCTCCAAACGTCCCAAAATTCAAAATACTGAAATATATGTGTGAAATGAGACTTTCTTTCAGTGAGAGCATTTCAAACGTGAGATTACGTATAGTTCGAAACCCTGGATGCATGTAGGTGTGTCGACACTCAGGTATGTCTGCGGTACTATCTGAAGCTGTGTGAATTACATCGGAGCCAATCTCGGTTAGACTGAAAGAAATAAACGAAAATCCTTATGCACAATACTAATTGTTGGTATCAACTGAAGTCAGAACGTAATGTTGTCTTCCATTTTTTCAGAAAAAAAAATAACAACAAATGCATATTAATCCTTATTTTGCATCACTTAACTACGCTCGACTGATTCTCACGGATACGTAGCGCCACATCGCTTCGGTCCCACATAATCTTAAAATGATAAAAATCATTATTTTGCATCACGAACTACGCTCGACCGATTCCTCACGGATACGAGCGCCACATCGCTTGGCCCCACATCATTTTAAAATGATAAAATCCTTATCGCATCACGAACTACGCTCGACCGATTCCTCAATGGGATACGAGGCGCCACATCGGCTTCGGGTCCCGCATCATTTTAAAATCATAAAAATTCTTATTTTGCAGCATGAACTACGCTCGACCAGATTCCTCGGCGGGATACGCAGAAACCATATCGCCTTCGGCCACACCATTAGAAATATTTCTTCCCGCTTCGCACAGACTCGATTTTGTCCATCGGAGAGTTTAGCATCCTCATATATTCTCGTGATCCATAACTACTACACACGATCAGTATATTTCGAGGGTTGCATTCTCATCTACTCAATTGTACATTGTCCATTTGCTTTTCATTCATGATTAAAAAAAATGCTTATCTGATCGCCTTGATAGAGTCAAGATTCAACCTTACCCAGTTGAAAATTCAACATCTTCATTACCAGAAACTGAGACATTTTAAGGATTCACTGCAAGAAAATGACAACAGAAAAAAAAAACAGGCCAACTAGGTCTTCAGTGCAAACCAAGAATGCAAGCGTCAAGAGCCAAAGCTACAGAGTCGACGCTAATCAACCATTCCTTTCCTAAACATCACTAAGTTTTCTTTGAGTGCAGGATCTTCATATCAGCAAAGGCAGGAGCACAACAATAAATCCATGCGGGTCACAAACACACAACGTCTATGCAATGACGCTATCTCAACCTGCACGGTCACAAACAGTACGCCATAAACCAACGCATTTCATAAAAGCCTATGAAAAGGCTTCATCCATGTTTCGTCTATGCAACGACGAACATCTGCATCGCATCTATGCAACGACGCATTACATTTAAGCCTATGCAACAGTTTCATCTATGTTTCGTCTATGCAACGACGAACATCTGCATCACGTCTATGCAACGACACATTACATTTAAGCCTATGCAACGGCTTCATCTATGTTTCGTCTATGCAACGACGAAACATCTGCATCGCGTCTATGCAACGACGTCATTTCATAGCCTATGCAACGACTTTATCTATGTTTCGTCTATGCAACGACGAGCATTTGCATCGCGTCTATGCAACGACGCCATTTCATATAAGCCTATGCAACAGCTTTATCTATGTTTCGTCTATGCAACGACGAGCATTTGCATCGCATCTATGCAAAGACGTCATTTCATCAAAGCCTATGCAACAGCTTCATCTATGTTTCGTCTATGCAACGACGAGCATCTGTATCGCGTCAATGCAACGACGCCTTTTCATGTGAGCCTATGCAACGACTTCATCTATGTTTCGTCTATGCAACGACGAGAATTTGCACCGCGTCTATGCAACGACGTCATTTCATCAAAGCCTATGCAACAACTTCATCTATGTTTCGTCTATGCAACGATGAGCATTTGCATCGCGTCTATGCAACGACGCCATTTCATGTGAGCCTATGCAACGGCTTCATCTATGTTTCGTCTATGCAACGACGAACATCTCCATCACGTCTATGCAACGACGTCATTTCATCAAAGCCTATGCAACAGCTTCATCTATGTTTCGTCGATGCAACGACGAACATCTACATCGCGTCTATGCAACGACGCATTTCATCAAAGCCTATGCAACGACTTCATCCATATTTCGTCTATGCAACGACGAACATTTGCATCGCGTCTATGCAACGACACCATTTCATATAAGCCTATGCAGCGGCTTCATCCATATTTCGTCTACGCAACGACGAACATCTGCATCGCGTCTATGCAACGACGCTCTTTCATAAAAGCCCATGCAACGGCTTCATCTATATTTCGTCTATGCAACGACAAGCATCTGCATCGCGTCTATGCAATGACGCCATCAACATCTACAAACACCATGTATATTACAGCACCACATCACCTGCAACCCAGTGTCAATCATAATTCGACATTGGGATAAATTTTAAATCCGCATCAGTTTTGTCTTTTAATTTTAGCATCGCAGCAACCCAGTGTCCTCATACTTCGACACTGAGACATTTTTAAATCAGCGTCAGCTTTGATTTTTATTTTTCGCATCACAACGACCCAGTGTCATCATAATTCGACACTGGGACAATTTTGAATCTGCATCATCCCTATTTTTGAGTTTTTAGTTTATAAAACAGAACAAAATTAGCTACAAGTCAACATCTTTGTCTGAAGACTCTTCCATCATCTCCGTACAAAGAGGGACATGCTGTTGACAATCAATTTTGACCCGTTTTTCGTATATTTATTGCAATTTTATGTGTTTTAGGACACCACATTTTAATCAGCATTTTTTGCATTTTTTATCAACATTTTTGCATTTTTTATCTTTTTATTTTAAATTAAGTATTATGTCTTTGTTAATATTATATTTCTATTATTATTAAATCGTCGTTTATTTTAATAATATTTGCATCTCTTTAAATAATTAATTGACATCCCGTTGTAATTTTTAATCAGACATTAAACATTTGCTAAAATATTGTATTTTATTATTATTGCGTCGGCATTTGCATTTTTATAATTTTGCAGCTTTTTAAATAATTTTTCTTTTAAATAATTAACCCGTCTTGCATTTTGTCAAACCAGTCCAGTCCAAGACACAATTTGAATCAGTCCAATCCAACACCATTTTTTTTAATTTCATCCAAACAATACCACACTTTTATTTTCTCCCCTAAAATCAAAACCCACTTTTTATTTTCCCCCCAAATACCAAACCCTAATCCTACCCTATATAATAAATACTACCCCCTCTTTCTTAAAAAGAGAGGGCAGCCCTACTTCAGCCAGTCGCACCCCCCTTTAACACTTCATCTTCCTTAAATGCAACAACCCTAAAACCCTCGCTTCTCTCGTCGCCACGGAGTTCCACCCGACAACCAACACCGCTACCACTGACCTCCCCTGCCTCCCTCTCGTCGATATAACACCTTTCCCTCTCCCCTATTCCTGTCGGCGAACACTCTCTCCCTCCACCACCATCGCCGAACAACCGGCGAACCCACTGTAAACTCCGCCATCACCGGTGTAACCCCCATCACCCACACCTCTGAACCATTGCTTTCCTATACCCCGTCGCCAATAAACCCACCACCAGGTGGCGTTGCTCGCGACTGCCGTAGGTTGACGCCGCCGCCCCACGCCATCGCTTGTTTTCGGTTTTGTTGCTATTATGTTGTTGTGGTTATTGTACTGATTGTTGTTGTGATTTGCGAATCTTGTTTTGCTTTATTTCGAGATCTATGGCATTGGTGGACTGATTTCTTTCGACTTTGGTTTCTCGCCGGAGTTCCGACTCCGGCATTGGTTTGGTTACTGATTCTAATGTTTTCTGTTGTTTGTCGGATTGAGTTTTCACCGCTTGGTCACCGATTTTCGCCATTTATTGCTACTGTCATTTTGTTGGACTGATTTTCTATCATTTTTGCTACTTGTTGGCCATTTTATCGACTAATATTCGCCATTTTGCATCGTTGGCCATATCATTGGACTGGTTTTGGCCATACTGCTATTGATTTTGGACATTTTTTGCTGGTTTACTGATTTTGAACAAGATGCTACACTTGTTTGGCCAATGAAAAAGTTATCCGTCGATTTTTGAGGCCTCCACAGTTGCAAAGACGGAAAATAAAATAAATGAAGCTTTCTGGGCGTTGATGATTCTTCTACTTACACAGGATAACCAACATACGCCGCAGTATAATTCTCGCAAACGCACTTGTTTAGGATGTCCCACTTTATTTTTATATATATTCGAGCCCTCCGTGTTTAAAACTATTACCGCTTTGGCGGATCCAAGGTTTTATTTATTTTATTGCTTTTAACAATATTGGTCGATGAAGGAATCTCCGTCTGATTTCCAAGGCCTCCTCTGTGCAAAAGACGGATTTATTTTTTGGCTTTACTTATTAATTCTTGTCATTTGCTTTAAAATTATCTATTATTAACACTTTTACTAAGTGTTTATGCAGGTACCCGGAGATCATCTTGTGCAGAAGGCCTAAAAAGGGCTAAAAGATGTCTCGGAGTTTTATTTTATATCGCATTTAATTTTATTTTTATTATTCTGTATTGCATTTTATTTTAATTGTAAATTATAAAAAAATGCTTAGAATAGGTAGAATAAAAAAGACAATAAATAATTAACCTAGGTTTGAACGAATAACCGCAAGTTAGCGGATCTTAAAGGATGCCTAACCCCTTCCCTTTAGGATAATAAAGAACCCTGATCCAGAATCTCATTAACTTCGCAGATCATTAAATGGAGATTAATTGCAGTATTTTACTGCAATAAATCAAGTGTCCTAATTCACTTAACTAATTAGGTGGCGACTCCTCAAAATCAGCATTATTGCTCCATCCAGGGAACCGCGCCAAAGAGCAACGTTGCGGATACCGTTCAGACCCCGAGGTAAAAAACGGGCGCGACATTTACGTTATTTATTATATCACTTTTCTGGAAGAGTATCTATTACATATGATATAGGTCGTAGTACTAACGACCATAATTATTTAACGGTAACATGTCATTGGGTAGATTATAAATGATCTATGCAAAAACGTATTTTAGCGTATAGATATATAGATAGTAGGCACACTGATATTTTTATTTCAGATAATATTTTTTCAATTTGCGATTGTTATGGCATAACTGATAAAAATCATGACTATTACATTAGATAACGCTTCTTCTAATATTTCTTTTATTAGATTTTTAAAAGATGTTTTAACTCCATATTTTCCAGATCATTTTCATATAAAATGTGCATGCCATATTTATAACTTAGTTTTAAAGGATGATCTATCACTTGTTGAAAACATTCTTAATAAAATACAAATTTCTATAAACTATATTTTTTAAAAGTAATAGAATACAACGAATAAAAGAATATAAAAAAACTTGTCACGATTGCGGAGTACCTTACCGAAAAACTCCCGAAGAAGTATCCACTAGGTGGAATTCTTTATACGAGCAACTACTTGTTGCTCATGATTATAGAAGACATATAACTTTATTTTTAAAACCATAATCGAAATCCTACTGATATGATTGTAGATTCCGATTGTGATTCAATTTTAGAACTTATTTGACCAACAAATACCAATTCCAACCGAAGAACCACAAGAAATTATAAAGAAACTAGAAAACGTGTTTCTTAAAATGTAATTCTTTTAATTGTAATGTTTCTATGTTATTTATTTACAACTTTCAATATCACGAAATTGCAATTTTGAAATTGTATTACAAAAAAAAATCACACTTCTATTAAATAATATAAGAGGCACAAAAATAGCCTTGGAATATTTTTATTAAATTATCTTGTTCAAATATATATATATATATCTATATATATATATATATGTGTGTGTGTGTGTGTGTGTTATTTTATAATTAAAGGGCAAAAACTCGACCCACACCGACTCGACTCGCCCGACCCTACCCAACCCCACTGATACTCTCGGATCGGGACGACGACTGCACTCACGCCCGACCCCGCCATCCCTGTCAAACCCCGACCCCGCCCTACCCCCAGTTCCACCTGTTATACCCCGTAATTCCAGGGCACATAAGTGAGAACGTAATTAAGGAAATAACATTTGAATGTTGGAAGAAATGTATATTTACATTTTCTTATATGGGAAAAATTTAGATACCACAAATGTGACGACAAAAATTTATTAACTAGTAGTTAAATTCTTTCCAATAGATTTATGGACTTAGTATTGTATTATGAAGTCTTGGCATTGATAATATGGGGTCCACCGAAAATTTCACAATTTTGTGGGCCCATCGAAATATTAAGAATTTTGGGCTAAGTATGGAATTATTTTTGTGAAGAGAATTATGGGAGAATTAGAGGGTGACACGTGTCCCTCCCCACTTGTGTAACAAAGCTCTAATTATATATATATATATATATATATATATATATATATATATATATATATATATATATATATATATATATATATATGTATTGCAAGATTTGGCTAAGTGTGAGAGATAATATTGTGAAGAGAAAGACAAGTGGACAAGTGGGTCTACAAGGGTCCTCCTCCACTTGTCCTTCAAGCTCCAAGTAAATACAAGTCTTGCAAAACTTTAGCACACAAATATCTTCTCATCCAAACTCTCTTCTCTCTTCCTTCTCCTCCAAGATTTTCGAAAATCCTTAGCAAGTAAAGAACAAGATTAATGTATTTTCCAAGATTAAGCTCCTTAACCAAGTCCTAAGCCAAGTTAACTCTCCAATAACTTTAAACCACGATTTGGCCGAAAAGTGTCTTAAAACCTAGGCTTGGAAATGAACTTTTTGGAAGGAAAACATGGAAGCAAGATGGTTACAAGCTTGTAGAGGATACGTTTGTGTTATTGTAACGTGAAGAAGTGGTGCGAAAAGAAGGCAGTGGTGCCGGGACTAGTGGACTATTTTGGGCTAAAAATAAGGTAATAATTCTTCTTCCTCTTGAAGTAATTGGAAATTACATGTTGTTATAGTTAAGGGATGAACTTGTGTTAAGAAAAATGGAGAATAAGAAATACATGTCACAGTTTTGACATGTTAGCCGAATTGTTGGACAGTTTGGTATATATTGGATTCATTGGTTGTTGGTGTTATTATCGTCACTAAGTGCATGTTAGATTGAAGGAAATCTTGTTATTGAAAGTTGAAATGATTTATATTAAAGTGTTGAAACTTGAATTGGATTATAAGACATTATGAAAAAGGCTTTGGATTGTTGTGTTGGTCGAAACTATCTTAAAACTGTTGAATATTGTCGTGCTGTTTTAGGGGCTGTTTAATACGTGTATAAAACTGGAAATTCAGTTACCATTATGCATGTTTAAATGTGGTAATTGCTAATGTAAGTCCTAAAGGAATAAGGGTGTAAAAAGGTGTAGAAAGACTTCACATTCTACCCTCGTTGTGTTTGATTATGGACTGTTTTTATTGGACTGATTTATATGTATTAAAAGGCCGGAATAACATAAGAAGTAGGTGTGTGAATCACCTTGGTAGCTATTTTGGTTGTGTCACGACCCGACCTCGGGCCCGCAACTGGTGCCTTACCCCGGGCACCCTAGTGATAATACATCAGAGAAAACCAGCGGAAAAAAACTCATAGACATGTAACAATGTAATACAAGAAACAAAGCAACTGACAGTCGCTTTCAGTATATATATATAAACCCTAACAATTATCCTTTACAAAACCCAACTCACAACAGGACTACAGACCTCTAAGAGTTTGACATAACAACTATGACGGGACAGGGCCCCGCCATACCGAATGTACTGCATTTACACCGAGAAACCATACCAAAAGATAAGCCTCCGAGAAACGAAGCTTCCAAAATGCAGAATCGTGATCCATGAGCGAGGATCAACAACCGGTGTACCTCACTGCATGAACGCACTGAGGCCTCAAGGAGGTCGCATACAGAGTATGTGAAACTAAAAGTATGGTAATGGAATCATAATAGTCTAAATATAAAACAGGAGACATGTATGATAACCAAAATACAGTACACTGTGCCTGGTTAACAACAAGAGTAATGAATATCAATTTCATCTTTTAAAAGCCCATTTCACAATATAAGCAGTCATGTCAAGTCAGGGACGCATGCTCAAATCATTACTCAAATATAACCACGAGTCTCATGCCCACATATCAAGCGTGCGTGGAATTCCTTCTCATCGCGGTAATCTATGATATGATAGAATACTAATATATACATACTCAACGATCAGTCCAACTGCGCCATAACATCGACGGGCAAGTACGAAGGTTAACTACTGTGTTCGCTGGCGCGCAATCGACCGGGGCAAGTACGAAGCCAACTACTGATACTGCGCGCTACAAAATCGCGCCATAAAATCACGGTGGCAAGTACGAAGGACAACTACTGTACTCTCGCCACGCCAATGACCGGCAAGTAAAGCTAACTACTGATACCGCCATACTAAACCTCATGGAGCTAGTCCATGGAATAATAATATCATCCGGAAAAATGAATCAAGATTACGGCCGCATGCCCCGCAATTCTTCATTTGCACGCTTGTCCATGAAACAATATAGTGGAAGCATACCCGTGGAATCCTTCCTCACTGTCGGTATGTCCAAGTAAATAATAAGATGACCGGCCCTCCATCGAGAGACGCGGTAGCATAAGAATACAACCCTTGCACAACAAGGCTATCACAAGCAAGCATAGGAAAATTACCATACTTCTAGACTTTCATTAACATGTAAACTGATCCACCATTTTATAAACTCAAGGTAGTTTCATTTTATGCCAACAATCCGGGTTTTAACCCTAAAGTACTATGTACTTCAACTCTCTTAAAAAGATCCCTTTTTACATAAAAGCCATACGATACTAATACCTGTAGTATCAAGACACGTTTTCTTTTCAAACTAAGTTACTACACCTTCAGAAAATCTTTTCAAGGCTTTTTAAAATCAAGTAACTTCTACTTTCTTAACACAAGTAACCTATTCTTTAAATCAAGTTACCAGTTTAAATCAAATAAATAAATCATTCTTTTGTCTTCATAAAGTCGTTATAACTAACTTTCCATAAAGCTATTATAACACTTTATGTTTTAACCCAACCAAAGACAACTACACTCATTTCTGAAATCAAGAGAACATATTCTTTAAAGACCAAGTACCCATTTCTTTCTGAAATATACTCTACAACTTTTTAACATAATACAAGTCTCTTAACATTAGAATCAAGTCTAGGACATCAAAATGAAACCAAATTCATTTAACACACGTACGTCTACCGTACTACATATTTCATAATAGTCATGCTCAAGAGATAAGAAAGGTTCACATACCTCTTCGGCTTAATCCACTTGCCAAGTCGAATATGCCGCGCGTAGAGTGCCAACCTATAATAACCATAACAGGTCTATCAACTTCTAGTTTTCTTAGTAGAATATTTCTAAGCATAAGGTCCCTTATTCTACGGAAAATTGGGCAAGACTTCCTGCTTTCTACGCATTTTCCACCTTTTCAAGGCCCGAAATCAATAGCCAACACGCCACATTTAAGGCGCAAAGAAATCAAGAACTCAAAGGGGATTACACGCCTAACTGGACGTGTAAAATTCTGCCCCACAATATACAAAACAGTCCATTAGTCCAAAGTAAAAACAGTCCATAGTCCAACGTAAAAACAGTTCATAGTCCAAGTCCTTTAGTTTGTGTTCTTGGCCAACTACTACAATCAAAACTGTCCAATTTTTCGGCTAGCATGTCAATACTTGTTTCATTACTTTTTTAATATTCCAACTTATATTCCAATCTTTATATAAGTTATATTAACTTGTTTATTAACTGTCAACAAGTAATAGGTAATGTTTTAACAACTTTTTAAGATCCAAGTTTTTCCAATCATCCTTACACTTATCACATACTCATAAATACAACAACATATGTAATTTCCAACTTCACTAAAAGGACAAAGATTATTACCTCAATAAGCCCAAAATTTCCAAGATTATAAGTCGATCCTTAGGAATCTTAGCTCATATTCCTCACATTTCAATCCACTACAAGCAACCCTTAGAAGTTCCTAACCAACTTCTCTTAACACTTCATCCAAAAATATGAAGATCACCTTAGGATTTTCACTTTGCGACTATCGGATTAACGTAGTATTTTCGGGATTTTTGTGTTGGGATATTTTTAGAACACTACAAGAGACACTTGGTTTAAGTATTGAGATTTATCAACAACAATTGAAGAATTGTTCTTCAACTGTGGTGTAGAGGGAGAAGCATGAGAGAGTATATTTAGTCTTGGGAATTATTCTAAGTGTGGATGAAGTCTTCACTACTAGGGTGTATTTATAAGACAACCAAGGGCTAGGATGCAATCATGTGTGTGGTTGAGATTGGTGACAAGTGTGTGTGGGTCCCACAAGCCACTTGTCCATACAAATATCTTGGCCACTTGGCTTGCCCACTTGTCCAACAATGTCGGCCAACATGGCCCCATGGGGGTGACACGTGTCGCCCCCTATTGGTCCAAAATATTTCATCTCCCCAAAATCTCAATAATTGGTCAAATATCGAAAACCTTGTGGGCCCCACAAAACGTAAAATTTTCCGGGTGGGCCCCATATGACCAAATCTGAAAAATAAAATCCATAATTCTATTATATTCCAAGAAGTTCAAATACCAAAATTGAGAATCCAATTCTCAATAATAAACTTTTTTCCTTCACTAGATTCGGAATATTTTCCGTCGGGAAAACAAATCTTTCTTCCTTTTCGAACTTAATGTTGTATTCTCATACGTACGTCCTCACATACATACCCTGGAACTACGGGGCGTAACATTCTTCCCCCCTTAGAAACATTCGTCCCGAATGTTCCTTCTAAGTCTCCAAAACACATGCGCCGGTATAGTCTTCACTACTATACTCACAAAACCAATTATGTCACATATGGCCATAATATAACACACGCGCAAATACTTAAATCCAAGCCAACGAGGAATTACCTCTAAAGTGTATAACATCACTATTAACTCCCACTCATGGTCTAAATGATACTCTCTTCGTACCTTCACTCCACATAAATAATCACTTCCATTCTTTTAACACATGTTCGCTCTTTTTCTTACTCGCTGCACTCTCGTGACATCCGAACTCTTTCTAGTACACGCACTATTTCACTCACATTGCTTTTCAAAACCTGGAGTTACTACTCCAAACTTGGTCATTATACTAGCTTCAATTTTTAAGACCATTCTCGCCTTCACGACCCTTGCTCGATCGAACACGTCTACGAACTCGTACAATGGTTACCTAAACTTGGGCCTTGCACCCTCGTGCCCCTATCACACAGCGGGACTACCCCCGAACTGACCCTACTCCATTTCGGGATACGGGTTGACCCGTAAATGGGTCCTCAACCCGACCCTCCGTTGCACTTAACTCTCGCCTTCGAATTAACTTCACCCGAGAAGGCCTTATACATCTAAGGTCTCGACGGTTATCAATATTCTAAGGCTCAAAATTTCCATGTCCCCAAACTTACCTTTTCTACTAACCAGGTTTTCTAAATCACAATTTACACAATACTACCAGTACATAACACTTTAACACATAACCATCTTATCAACACATACTAGTCTCTAAAGGGTTAAAGATATACCTGTAACTATTGCTTCATTTTCCCCTTTGTCGCTCTAATCATAATCCTGCCCTGCAGGGCGCATAACTATAAAAGGCGATGAACCAGCCACCGATCCCGAAGGCTAAGTCTTAACATCTGCGCTACCTCTGGTCGAACAATCCTTCGCAAAATGGCCCTGTCGACTGCAAGTATAACAAACTCCCAAACTAGCACGACACTCCCCATAATGGAGTTTACCACAACGGTCACACTGAGGTAGGGGTGTCCTCATCTGGCTAACACCCCTACTCCCCCGAAAACTCAAACTCGAGCCCCGACCGCCTCGAATACCGACGCCCCAAGATGAAGGAGTACTGCATCGTTGAGGTACATAACTAGCCTGCCGCTGAGGCTGCCCGCCTCGAAAGTTACCAAAGGACCCTGTTGTCTTGTCCCTCTTACACTGATTTTGGTCATTGCGTCGACCTATATGTTCCTCAGTCCCCTGTGCATAAGCCTGCATGCGGGAAATGTCCATGCCCGGCTGAAGAACTACTTCCGTACAACTCTCTGCTAGATGATCATCAAGTCCCGTAACATATCGGTGCACTCTATCCTCCATGTCTGCCACTAGAGTGGGGGCATACCGAGCTAATGAGTCGAACTCTATATTGTACTCCCGAACCGTCCGCCCATTCTGTCTCAACATCATAAACCTATCCACCCGGGCTCTCCTCATCTATGGAGGCAATAAGTGGTTAAAAATGCCTCTAAGAACTCACCCCAAACGGCTGGAAGCGCATCCTCCCCCCGGGACAGTTCCCATGAATCATGCCAGTTGACTGCAATATCACGCAGCCGATGAGAACCCAATACCACTGACTCGGCCTCTGAGGCCTTAATCACTTACGATCCGTGATTCGTTCGATGAACTCTCGAGGATCATCTCGCCGATCCATGTAACTCACGGATTACAACTCAAGAAGTCCCGAACCCTCAAACTATCGATTCGGGCGAACCATCGTATCGCCGGAACCACCGGCTCTCGGCCTCTCATGCCTCGCCACGATCCTAGCTAGTAATCGCCATCTTTGTAACCCATATCTCGCTTCGCCGCGGATCAAGGCTCGTACTGCGTGGCCTCTAGCCGCCGCTTCTAAACTCGCTGGCCGGCGACGTCGTAGAACTCGCCGTCTGAAGCACTATGTTGACACCCAATTTTGACCCTCTCGGCCAGTCATTAACTATAAAATTACATTATATTTTCCCAAATAATTTTAACAATATTATAATAATAAAATACACCAATAAAACATTAATACACGCATAGATAAATGATTTAACAATGGCACCGCATCTTACGTAGATCATTAAGCATTTTTTTTTGAGTCTCACGCCCACATTTATTAATTTTAAGCCATATCATAATACTATTAATTTTTAATAATTTAAATAATAATAAATACGTAAATAAATAAATAATTTAGCAATGACGTCGTGTCGAATAGCATAGTCGCATTTATTAATACGCAAAATAATTTCATAATTATTGTAGCACCTAAAGTCATATTAAGATAATTTAATTTTAGCTTAAATAATGATAAATAATGCACAATAAATAAGATTTTAAATAATAGCGTCACATTTATAAAATATTAAGCATCACGCCCGTCTTTATTTTTTATAATAATTTAAACTCAAAACTTAGACTAATGAAGCACCTAAATAATTTAATCACGATTTGAATTTTTTAATTTACCACTAATTAAATAATACACCTAAAACTAATAACACACTACCCAAATTAAAACTAATACCTAATTAAAATACTACCTCACCACCTCGCACTCTCCTCTTAGCCCAATTCGCAAATTTCACAACCCGCCCATCACCCCACTTCTTTATTTTCGCCCCAAAGAAATTCTTAAACACGACAAGAAAACATCCCTAACCTAAAACCTAAACAGCCGCCGCATCCCCCCATCGCCCGCAAGCCTCGCCGGATTTTCGGTCGAAAATTTCGGCCAACTAACACAACACAATACCAAGATCAACTTACCATAACCGAAAACCTCAACCCCAGTTCGTATAACAACCTTCCATAAATCCCACAAGTAAGAATCACGCCCAAAATCAGTCCTAAATTAGAACCCAAATCTTAACTATAAATATAGGATTTCAATACATGCATAACAGGAGGAAAAGGAGAGAGACACATCGACATAGAATCGGCAAACAATAGAAAGAATCCGCAAGTTATCACTTTTTTTACACAGAGGAACCCCCTTTAATATCAAGAAGAAAAAAAATTAGTAGCATGGAAGCAATCGGGAAGAAGAACGCGTATGTATCAATTATCATGAACAAGGCATAAAAATTAAACATTAACAGGAGCAAGTAAATTAGAAGCTTTTTTTCGGCATAGCAATTGCGTAAGTGTAATCGCTTTCAAATTTCACTCTTTTCTATCGATACTCACACCCTTCGAGTGGATCGACGACTTGATATAATCGTGGCTCGCTCACCGCCAGAGAAGGTAAATTCATCACTCTTTTAGCCTTAAGTTTCGTTCGATACTAACTGCATAAATGAGTTAATATGATTGCTGTGTATATCAAGTTGATATTAAGGGTTGTCTATATTTATTAAATTGATTAAAGCGTGTTTACCTAATATTAATTGCTATTGACGCCTTTCGTATTGACGAGTGTGGTATAATACTAGCATCCGTGTATTGGGATACGACTAAATGGATTATTCATCGTTTGTGGCTATGAGATTAATCGAATACGCCAATCAAGAATGGAGTCATGCTTGTCCTTTACATCGACGGTGTAATATAAAAGCATGTGTCGTGTGAGGCCGCTTATTGAAATCACGGGTGTAGGTTGTTATCACTAGGCTCTTCATGTTTAGTTTGTTCAAGATCAAATTTTGGTTTGTTTAAGATTAAAATGGGGTCTCGTTTTATTGTTGTGAATGGATTGCTTCATAGAAGCCTAAGACATATTAAATTTGTACTAAATTGTTTTGGGGACGTTTAAAGTGGGCTCAGATTAAGATTGTTGGAAACATTTATTTTTAAAGGCTTGGAAAGATGAATCAGGTTGATTGATTATTTACATCTTTTCCTATGCATATATTGTCAAAGTTTGGTTACTAATCCTTATATTTTCTTTTGTTTACATGAAATGCACCGGAGCCAAATGAAGAGTTTCATTGCAAGACTCATCGTGCCTTGACCAACTGAAGATCTGCATTCACCCGCATTTATGCATCTCCTATCCGCATCAGAAAATTCCAAGAATACCGGCGAAATAGCACCGCCATTCTTCGAGTCATCTTTATTATTTTTTCTGCCCTGCCCCCATTAATTATTTAATTGTCTAACATTAGTATACACAGTTAAATTCTGAGTGCCATTAGGAATTAGTTTGATGTTAGAAATTTACTTCCTTTAAGTTAATTATTCAGCTTGACACACATTGCTTAAACTATAATTAAACCATTTAGTCGCATAATTATTTAGGTAGTTAGGACATTATTTACTTAATCCTAACTTGAGAAAAATCATTTTTTTTCATTAGCATTCACATAAAATTAATATAAATTGTAGGATCATTAACCTTGACATGATATATTTTCACATCCTATTTTCGTCATCATAGGTTTTTGCATTATTACTTCTATATTATACTAAGCAACATATATACTTTATAGAATAATTTCATATGTTTTTTTTAACTACTTTTTTAAGTGCATGTCTTCAACTAAGACTAGCTTTTGGTATTCTAAACAAATCTTACATTTTATGCAGGCCAAAATACACTTACGCTTATTAATATCCTTTGCTTAAATACTTTAAAACATGCATTTTTCTGTAGCATAATAATCAACCTTAGGTTTGAACGGACAACCACAAGTTAGCGGATCCTTTAGGGTGCCTAACCCCTTCCCTTTAGGATAATAAAGAACCCTTACTCAGAATCTCACACTAGTTTTGTAGATCATTAAGATGGAGTTAATGTCGATTTTAGCCTAGTTGACATTTAGGTGTCCTAATTCACCCAAACTAATTAGGTGGCGACTTCGCGAACCCTTTTGCATGATTTTAGCACTTTTAACACCTTTTATCTTTTAGCATCTCTTTAGCACATTTCTAGCACCCTTTTTAGCATTCTTTTAACATTTTAGCATTTATTTTATTTTCTAACATCTTTTATTAAGCAGGGCTCGCTAAAATAATGTCGCGGTCGAAAAAGGGCGTGACAGAAATGGCGACTCCACTGGGGATTTGAGGTTCTTGACCATAGCAAACCTAAGTTTATTATTGCTTGGCTTTATTTTCTTTTATTTGTTTTAAATGCCTTAAAATTGTTTGCTTTAATTTTGTATGTTTAATTGTTTTAATTGCTATTTGTTTTATTTCTTCCCTTAAACTGGCATTCCGCTCATACTTCTTCCACTATGGAAAATTCACACAATCACACACTCACGCGCTGGTGTGCTTCGCGCACCCGTAAATTTCTTTCAAAATATCCAAATTTTAGGAGAGTTGGCACCTGCGCGGAGTTAGATCGGTTCGTCTGATCAGCCGCGTAGCCTTCTCACTTGAGTTGTCCGCTCGGGAACCTTGCGTCTAGTAAAACCAAATCTTAGAAACTCGGGATAGAGCTATACTACCCTTTATTTTAAGGCATGCATGCATTTACCTTAGGTGGGTCGGTCCTTGGCATCGACAAAACAATTAGAAAAAACATCAAACTTGTCGACGGATTTCTCAACCCAACGACCAACCAACATATTATGTGTAGCGTGACAATGATAGACAAATCCAAACCTAATCATGACAAGCCAAAAGTGGGAAAAAGTGCACCGTCATTTGATCGCCATTTCCAACAAAAGCATTACAATTGGACGGCTTGGACAAATCCATCATAATCTCGCATATGTGACGTTTAGGCCTACCTTTAGCATAAAAGGGTCCCCATGCATGTTAGGACTCGCTTGCAATGTGGCAACTTATGTGCAACATATACTTGCTAAATGTTATTTACACCTTTGCAAAATCACGTGTTTTAAACTAACGCAGTTTGCTACATTTTGTTTAAAAGGATTTATCATCTTCCCCAAAGGTCGATTTATATTTGACTAAGCAATGACAAAGCATCAATATTTCACAAGATCAAAGGCACGATCCAGCGACATGACTAATTCAAGGGGCATTCGAAAGTAACGAGCCTGAACCCGCCTTGGTTCCTATAGAAAACAGAGGTCTCGTAAAAGAAAAGCAACAGAGATCCGATCGAACACCTCCAATTACCGCAAAGAAACGGCAACCCCGCAGTAAATTAAAAGGCTCAAACCTCACTAAAGCACTCACATCGCAAATAACCTAAATAGTCAAAATCCTCCAAATTATTACCAAAGCACTTCTACTACATATCCCATTTACCACACTCAGCCAATATACAATGCACCCATATATCCCACACAAAACCAAATATCTACCCTACCCCAGCCAAACACAAACCAAGATAAAAGGCCACCACAAACCTATTTTCGCAATACATACGACAACCCCTTGCGATACCTACCCGTGTATACACCACGACCAAAAGCCTGTCTACTAAACATCTTCACACCCCACCTAAATTCCACAGAAAGGCCAGCCAAAATATACACCCATTTAGCCTAGCCTTTGTCGCAGTTGTACGAGAGGTTGAGAGTTGCAGGGATACTCCAGCCAATTCCAAAGAATGTTCCCAATCCCAAGTCCAAAGCTCATGATGAGAACAAAAGTTGTGCATACCATTCTGGAGCCACCTGACACGATACATGAAGGTGTTATACACTGCAGACAAAGTAAGTGGAGCCGATAAAAGAGAAAGTCATTCAGCGTGAGGCTCCCCAATAAGTACAATGAACCCCAAAGAAGAGAGGTGTTCTCGCCGTAATCCGCTCGCTCGAATTGGTCATTTATCCAAGCGCACCACGCAAGTCGTTAAGAAGATATCGATAGCAGAGCACGAAGACTGGCCACCATGATGCAGAAAGAATGAGGCATATTGGTAGATTGGATTTGCACCCTTGTTCTGGTCCGCCTAGTCTAGATGAGAAACACAATTTAGTTTAGCAGAATAATTTAAGACTCATATTTAAGTTTTAATAATGATTTGCTCAAGTTTTCATGTAATTGGAACTACATTCAACCTGATTCCCCTTGGCAGATACGTACACGGCTATATCGGCTTCGGTCCCACCTTTAGAATTTTACCCAATTTCGCTTGTAATGAACTACGTCATGACCTGATCCCCTGAGGATACGAGCGCCTAAATCCTGGCCACACCATTAGGAAACTTTCCCTTCGTTTTGAAAATAACGAGAATACACATAATATACAAGCAACCCCATTAGGCCAAACGCCCTTTGCATATTCAAACTGGGACAAGGTAGGAAACCAGACAGGGGTTGCAGGTCCAAACAGGCCAGGCGCGCAGATGTTAAGAAATAAAGCTGCAAAGTCAAATACGAATAGACCCTCCCCCAAAACTCATAAATTTTCTTTGAGCGCAAGTTTTTCATATTAATGTACAGAAATGCAATACCAAGCAAGAAATACGGCAAAAAGTTTCTTCAGATAGCGTAGAAGCAAGAGAGGCAAAGGATATGACAACAATCCAAAGTTCAAAGTCCGCAGTAGAAGAAACAGAAGCAGAAAGAGACATCGACAATCAACAATCAAAATTCAAAATTCCGCAACAAGGTCTAGCGCATCAACTTGGGCCTAAAGTCAGATTTTGCAACCCACGCGTCGCACACAACAAAGACATCATGACAATTCGTTAGTTGCAGCGTTTAGCATGTTCGTGCAAGGACAACATCTCAGTATTCACATCATCTTGCATATCAGGGACGACATCTCTACCCATATAATTGCATTTCTCATATATATTTATCATTTTGTTTTAACAGGTATACACTAATTTTTCTCAAACTTAGCTTGCAGGAGCATCAGCAACACGTCCAGGCAATGACGCCATCAACATCACGTCCGGACAACGACGTCATCAGCATTACGTCTACGCAACGACGCCAGTAACATTACGTCTACGCAATGACGCCATCAACATTACGTCTACGCAACGACGCCAGCAACAACACATCCAAGCAACGACGTCATCAGCATCACGTCTATGCAACGACGCCAGCAACATTACGTCTACGCAACGACGCCAACAGCATTACGTCTACGCAACGACGCTATCAGCATTACGTCTACGCAACGACGCCAACAACAACACGTCCAGGCAACGACGTCATCAGTATCACGTCTATGCAACGACGCCAGCAACATTACGTCTACGCAACGACGCCAGCAGCAACACGTCCAGACAACGACGTCATCAGCATTACGTCCACGCAACGACGCCAAAGAAGAACACGCCCGCATAACGACGCATTATCATCATTACGCTCCACGCAACGACGCTATCGTGATACGCCTACGCAATGACACCATCAGCATTACGTCTACGCAACGACACCAAAGAATAACACGCCCAGTGCAACGACGCCACGCGATTACGTCCATGCAACGACGTCATCAGCACTACGTCTACGCAATGATGCCATCAACATCACGTTTACGCAATGACGTCAGCAGCAACACGTCCAGGCAACGACGTTATCAGCACAACACGTCCAAGCAACGACGTCATCAGCGCAACACGTCCAGGCAACGATGTCATCAGCACAACACGTCCAGACAACGACGTCATGAGCAAAACGCGTCCATACAACGACACCATCAATCACATCTTCATCGCATTACACAAGATGCCATTCTTATCTACCTGACTGCATTGATTATATATTATGCTTTATTATTTTTCTTAGCAGTTATGCACTAACTTTTTCTTAAGCTTTAGCCTACCGGACCCTCAATTCACAGGAGTATCAGCAACATCGTCAATACCATGACGCCCCCAGCATCTGCAACAACGACACCTTCAGCGCATTACAACATCCCTACTCACAAAATCACATTCAAGCTCTATCATTTTTGCCTTAGAATTTATGCACTAAATTTTCTTAAGCTTTAGCCTACAGGATCCTTAATTTACAGTGAATAGCTCCAAAGAAGACCGCAAGATAAACTACATCAAGACTGCAACATTCGAAGCATTCACAACATTTAGCAAGTCCGTGCAGAGACTACATCAACATTAGCATCATTCAGCAAGCATTCACAACATCTAGCAAGTCCGTGCAGAGATGATATCGGCATCCGCAGCATCCCGCAAGTCCGAGCAGAGACGACATCAGCATTCGCAGCGTCCTACACATCATACAGGAGCATTAATTCACAAGAATAGTAGCATCAACACAATGACGTCTTCATCAACATCGTGTCCGAAATGACGCCAAGTCTGAAAACGACGTCAGATCCGAAAACGACGCCAGGTCCAAAAACGACGCCAGGTCCGAAAACGACGCCAAGTCCAAAAAACGACGCCCAGCCCAAAAAACGACGCCCAGTCCGAAAATGACGCCAAATCCGAAAACGACGCCAAGTCCGAAAACGACGCCAAGTCCAAAAACGACGCCAAGTCCGAAAACGACGCCAAGTCCGAAAACGATGCCAAGTCCGAAAATGACGCCAAGTCCGAAAACGACGCCAAGTCCGAAAACGACGCCATGTCCGAAAACGACACCACGTCCAAAACCAACGTCATCAACATATCACATCTACGCAAGGACGATTTCTCTACTCAAAATTGCATTTCTTATTCATGCTTTATTATTCTGTCTTAGCAGTTATGCACTAACTCTTTCTTGAGCCTTAGTCTACAGGGGCAGTTGCAGTAAGGACAACATATCTGCATTCACAATCGCAACGCGTCCGTGCAAGGACGAAAATCACAGCAGTTGCAACATCACATCAACACAACAAGCATCACATTTTTACAGGATAACATTTTCTACTCACACAGTTACATTGCTTATAAAATTATGCGTTATCATTTTGCCGTAAAAGTTATGCACTAACTGTTTGCTTAAGTCTTAGCATGCAGGAGAAGGAGCACACCATGGATTTTCTTACAAATAACGACAATTTGTCAGCCAACCTTCCCAAAGAAACGGCGTAAGCGGTCTCGAGCGTCGGTCCACTCATTTCACATCACCAACAAGCCCAACATCATCATAAGTCGATACCGGTACACCATTTAGTTCAAGACAGTTTTATTTTATTTTAACATCACGTCGACCCAACGTCGTCATAACTCGACACTGGGACAAATTTTGAGTTTGCGTTAGCCCGCCTTGGTGTTTGACCATGGTAGCCCAGTGTCGTCATAACTCGACACTGGGACATATTTTGAGTCCGCTACACCCGCCTCGTGTTTGACTGATGGTAGCCTGTCGCCATAACTCGACACCGACAGATTTTGAGTCCGCGTCAGCCCGCTTTGGTGTTTGACCATGGTAGCCCAGTGTCGTCATAACTCGGCACTGGGACAAATTTTGAATTTTGCATCAGCCTTGTCCTAATTGCCCAACATTTTCTGAGGATCGAGACAAAATTGGCTATAAGTCAACGTCTTTGTCCGAAGACTCTTCCATCATCTCCATACAAAGAGGGACAAGTTGTTGACACCCAATTTTGACCCTCTCGGTCAGTCATTAACTATAAAATTACATTATATTTTCCCAAATAATTTTAACAATATTATAATAATAAAATACAACAATAAAACATTAATACACGCATAGATAAATGATTTAACAATGGCGTAAATAATTTTAAGCCATATCATAATACTATTAATTTTTAATAATTTAAATAATAATAAATACGTAAATAAATAAATAATTTAGCAATGACGTCGTGTCGAATAGCATAGTCGCATTTATTAATACGCAAAACAATTTCATAATTATTGTAGCACCTAAAGTCATATTAAGATAATTTAATTTTAGCTTAAATAATGATAAATAATGCACAATAAATAAGATTTTAAATAATAGCATCACATTTATAAAATATTAAGCATCACGCCCGTCTTTATTTTTTATAATAATTTAAACTCAAAACTTAGACTAATGAAGCACCTAAATAATTTAATCACGATTTGAATTTTTTAATTTACCACTAATTAAATAATACACCTAAAACTAATAACACACTACCCAAATTAAAACTAATACCTAATTAAAATACTACCCTCACCAGCCCATAGCCCGCAACCCAGCTCCTCTTAGCCCAATTCGCAGCCCACAACCCGCTGGCCCATCACCCCAGCCCCTTTATTTTCGTCCCCCAGCAGCCCTTAAACACGACAAGAAAACATCCCTAACCTAAAACCTAAACAGCCGCCGCATCCCCCCATCGCCCGCAAGCCTCGCCGGATTTTCGGTCGAAAATTCCGGCCAACTACCACAACACAATACCAAGATCAACTTACCATAACTGAAAACCTCAACCCCAGTTCGTATAACAATCTTCCATAAATCCCACAAGTAAGAATCACACCCAAAATCAGTCCTAAATTAGAACCCAAATCTTAACTATAAATATAGGATTTCAATACATGTATAACAGGAGGAAAAGGAGAGAGACACATCGACATAGAATCAGCAAACAATAGAAAGAATCCGCAAGTTATCACTTTTTTTTACAAAGAGGAACCCCCTTTAATATCAAGAAAAAAAATTTAGCAGCGAAGGGGAAGCAATCGGGAAAGAATGGTGCAGAAGGTATCAATTATCGGTGAACAAGGCATAAAAATTAAACATTAACAGGGAGCAAGTAACGAATTAGAAGCTTTTTTTTCGGCCAAAGCAATTGTGAACAGGTAATCGTCTTCAAATTTCACTCCTTTTCTATCGCATACTCACACCCTTCGAGTGGATCGACGACTTGATATGATGTCTCGGTTCGCTGCCCGGAGAAGGTAAATTCATCACTCTTTTAGCCTTAAGTTTCGTTCGATACTAATCTGTACAGTGTGAGTTAATATGATTGCTTAAGTGTATATCAAGTTGATATTAAGGGTTGTCTATATTTATTAAATTGATTAAAACGTGTTTACCTAATATTAATTGCTATTGACACTTTTTACTGTGTATTGATGAGTGTGGTCTAATACTAACATCTGGGTGTATTGGGATACCTGACTAAATGGATTATTCACTGTTTGTGGCTATGAGATTAATCGCTGAATACGTCAATCAAGAATGGAGTCATGCTTGTCCTTTACTGATTTGGTGTAATGTAAAAACATGTGTCGGTGTGAGGCCAGTTATTGAAATCTGCTGGGTGTAGGTTGTTATCACTAGGCTCTTCATGTTTAGTTTGTTCAAGATCAAATTTTGGTTTGTTTAAGATTAAAATGGGGTCTCGTTTTTTGTTGTGAATGGATTGCTTCATAGAAGCCTAAAACATATTAAATTTGTAGTAAATTGTTTTGGGGACGTTTAAAGTGGGCTCAGATTAAGATTGTTGGAAACATTTATTTTTAAAGGCTTGGAAAGATGAACTGTGTTGGATTGATTATTTACATCTTTTCCTATGCATATATTGTTAAAGTTTGGTTACTAATCCTTATCTTTTCTTTTGTTTACATGAAATGCACTGGAGCCAAATGAAGAGTTTCATTGCGAGACTCATCGTGCCTTGACCAACTGAAGATCTGCATTCACCCGCATTTATGCATCACCTATCCGCATCAGAAAATTCCATGAATACCGGCGAAATAACACCGCCATTCTTCGAGTCATCTTTATTATTTTTTCTGCCCTGCCCCCATTCATTATTTAATTGTCTAACATTAGTATACACAGTTAAATTCTGAGTGCCATTAGGAATTAGGTTGATGTTAGAAATTTACTTCCTTTTAAGTTAATTATTCAGCTTGACACACATTGCTTAAATTATAATTAAACCATTTAGTCGCATAATTATTTAGGTAGTCAGGACATTATTTACTTAATCCTAACTTGAGAAAAATCATTTTTTTTCATTAGCATTCACATAAAATATGTATAAATTGTAGGATCATTAACCTTGACATGATATATTTTCACATCCTATTTTCGTCATCATAGGTTTTTGCATTATTACTTCTATATTATACTAAGCAACATATATACTTTATAGAATAATTTCATATGGTTTTTTAACTACTTTTTTAAGTGCATGTCTTCAACTAAGACTAGCTTCTGGTATTCTAAACAAATCTTACATTTTATGCAGGCCAAAATACACTTACGCTTATAAATATCCTTTGCTTAAATACTTTAAAACATGCATTTTTCTGTAGCATAATAATCAACCTTAGGTTTGAACGGACAACCGCAAGTTTGCAGATCCTTTAGGGTGCCTAACCCCTTCCCTTTAGGATAATAAAGAACCCTTACCCAGAATCTCACACTAGTTTTGCAAATCATTAAGATGGAGTTAATGTTGATTTTAGCCTAGTTGACATTTAGGTGTCCTAATTCACAAAACTAATTAGGTGGCGACTCCGCAAACCATTTTGCATGATTTTATCACTTTTAGCACCTTTTACCTTTTAGCATCTCTTTAGCACATTTCTAGCACCATTTTTAGCATTCTTTTAACATTTTAGCATTTTAGCATTTATTTTATTTTCTAACATCTTTTATTAAGCAGGGCTCGCTAAAATAATGTCGCGGTCGAAAAAGGGCGTGACACACTACCTCAGGTAATGACTGGGCCTGTGCCCTCGTAACCTTCTGTGCTCTACTAGCAGCTCCCTCTGCTGCCTTGCCCTTCTGGGCCCTGGTTGCCTTGCGTGGAGGCATAACTGGTACATAAGAATATGTCAGAGGAAGTCCAACATATAACACAATCGCCACACTCCAACCGGGCGCGGCGGTGCCTACTGGCACCTTCTATTCGCACAACATACGAACTTGCGGAAGATAAATAACATCTTTTTCTTTAAACAAAGGCAAAACTGATAAGTGCCTGACAATATAAGTCACCTGAAAGGGCTACATTGTTCAACAATGTAAATACAACTCTATCCACCCATCCTACATGAATACAGACCTCTAAGATTTTGAACACATACTACGGCGGACAAGGCCCCGCTGCACTCTGAATATACCTAGCCATAATGACAAGCTCCGGAACATTGGAGCTATCCCATAAAGCTGAACAAGAATCCTAAGCTCGCGGATCCACAACGGAGTATCTAGACATGCAGACATGAACATAGCCCCCCGAAGGGGGTCAGTACAACAGGTACCAAGTATGGAACATTTAAGGAAATTATTCCTTTTAATCAAGTAACTCATTCTTTTCCAATGACGTTACTCCTATCTTTTTAAAGTCAAGTAAGCTTGTACTTTTCAATTCAAGTATTATAACTTTCAAAATAAACCAAGTCTCTTATCTTTAAAATTCAAGTATCATATACTTCAAAATCAATTCACTTATACTTCATATAATCAAATCACACAAACTTTCAAATCAAGTCTCATAACTTGAAAATAAAGTCTCATAATCATTTAAATAAAACAAGTCTCATAACCTTGGAAATCAAGTCTCATAACTTTAAATCAAAGTCTCATAATCTTGAAAATCAATACTCATTTGAACCGTGAATAGGTTATACTTGTTTCTAATACTTCTAACGACTCTTACCAACATCCCCCATAAGACAGGGTAAGAACTTAGAATCTTTTAGAGCACTTTTAGCATAAAATCAATAACATGAATACTTCCTAATGACAAGGTAAGTACTTCAAGAAAACAAGTCACGTATACTCCAATACAATGCAAGTATACTTCAAGGATAGTCATGTCGATAGAAGGAAGAAGTTCACATACCTCGTGACGACTAACCAACACGACAAGTAGCAATATGCTCCAATGTACTTCAACCTTAGCGTCTATTCCACATTTCAAGTAGAATATGCTACACGTAGTTCTTCAACCTATAGCGACGATAGCACTTCTATCAACAACATACTTTCTAGTATAAGACTTATACCAAATAATGCCCTCTAATTCTACGGAAAATTGGGCAGCACTTCCTTTGTTTCTATGTACTTTTCCACCTTTTTCAAGGCTCGTATTCATCAACCAACAAGCCACATTTAAGGTGCAACCAACAGTTAGCCAAAGGGGATTACACGCCTAACTGGACGTGTAAAATTCTGCCCCACAGTTATACAAAACAATCCTCAAATCAGCCCATAAAAACAGTCCGTAATCCAACAATAACGAGGGTAAAATGTGAGGCGTTTCAACACCTTTCCACACCCCTTTTTCCTTAGGACTTTCATTAGAAACTACTACACTTAAACATGCATATTAGGGCTGATTTTCCAGCATAACCACACCCCCAAAACAGTCCATAAAATGATACGACAACGTCTAACAGTTTTGGGCAGTTTTTCGGCTAAAACAACTACAATCCGATAACTCTTTTCTTAATCCATTTTATTCCAATTCGAGTTCCAACACTTCCATATATGACATACCAACTTATCAACAACTATATTACCTTATTTTAACATGCGACAAGTGTGGATAACAACAACCATATAACAAACGAAACCAAGGGCACAAAATTATCTCAAATCGGCCAACAACATATCTACCTCATACACATCTTATTTTCAATTTCTTCCTTAACATGAATTCATCTATACATTATAACAATAAGTAATATCCAATTACTTTAATTTTAGAGGAACTATTACCTCATTTTTGTGCCCAAAAACGCCCCGGGCAGAATGCTCAAGAATGGCCCGTAATTTTCGTTTCTATCCACTTATTCAAGACCCAATCATATATATGTATCCCCTACAACCTTAGGAGAAACTTCTCTTCACATTCCATCACCAAAAAGTCGACGGAACCCCTAGGGTTTCACCCTCTATTCTCAGCCTAGTGTAGCGTTTTTGCTCACTGTTTTGTCAGCTGAACTTGTGACATTCATAACTCTTTACTCCGATGTCCGATCGACAAACGGTTTGTTGCGTTGGAAACTAGACTCGACGAACTTTATTTTAGGCTTTTAAAACACCTAAAAACTACTCGTATACCAGGATATATACCTCTTCAAAGTTGGCTGAAATCTGCCAACCTTGGCCGAGAGCATAAGAGAGAGGGAAAGAGATGGAATATTTCTAAGTGTTGTGCAAATGAAGTCTTGCAATGTCTCTAAGTATAGATATATAATGTCACAATGGGTAAGATGAGGACAAGTGTAGGGACTAAGTGTAGCAAGACAAGTGGAGTGGGACCCATATGGCCCACTTGTCCACTTGTCTCTAAAATATCTAAGGTCAAAGTCTTCCAAGACCAAGAAGTGGGGTGGGGTGTGTGCCACGTGTCACCCTATCATTGGTCTAAAAATATTTCATCTCCCAAAAATCCATAATTGGCTAAAATATCTCTAAAATATTGTGGGCCCCACAAAACCGTAAAATTTTCCCGTGGGCCCCACATGACCAAATCCGGAATTTAAAATCCAAAATTCCAATATATTCAAAAAGTCTCAAATACCAACTTTGAGAACCAAATTCCATTTAACAAACCTTTTTCCTTCACGAGGTTCGGATGATTTTCCTTAGGAAACACAATTCTTTCTTTCGTTCCAACTTTCAAATCTTATTTCCATACGTTCGTTCTCATTTCAATCTCTTGGAAATACGGGGTGTAACAACAACTCTATCGCACGATCTCAGAGTGAGAAGAATGGAAATCAATCCTAAATATCCTGTAGCCTCCTGATTATAGGTGTGGTGCACAACACACCAATAATCAAGACTCTACTAGATACGTTCTGTAGACACTTTCTGAGGACTAACTGCTCTGATACCACTTTTGTCACGACCCGACCTCGGGCCCGCAACTGGTGCCTTACCCCGGGCACCCTAGTGATAATACATCAGAGAAAACCAGCGGAAAAAAACTCATAGACATGTAACAATGTAATACAAGAAACAGGCTAACCGATAGGTCGCCTTTCTGTATATATATATATAAAAAAAACCCGAACAATTATCCTTTACAAAACCCAACTCACAACAGGACTACAGACCTCTAAGAGTTTGACATAACAACTATGACGGGACAGGGCCCCGCCATACCCCTGAATGTATATGTACCTACACTGACAGGGAACCATACCAAAAGATAAGCCTCCGGAGAAATGGAGCTTCCCAAAACGCAGAACTGTGATCCTATGAGCGAGGATCAACAACCGGTGTACCTCTACCTGCGGCATGAACGCAGCCCCCCGAAGGAGGTCAGTACAACAGGTACCAAGTGTCGACACCCAAGTATGTAAAACTAAAAGTACGGTAATGGAATCATAATAGTCTAAATATAAAACAGGAGACATGTATGATAACCAAAATACAGTACACTGTGCCTGGTTAACAACAAGAGTAATGAATATCAATTTCATTTTTTAAAAGCCCATTTCACAATATAAGCAGTCATGTCAAGTTAGGGACGCATGCCCTCGAAATCATTACTCAAATATAACCATGAGTCTCATGCCCACAATATCAAGCGTGCCCGTGGAATTCCTTCCTCACTGCCGGCAGTCTATGATATGATAGAATACCAATATATACATACTCAATGACCAGGTCCAACCTGCGTCATAACACTGACCGGGGCAAGTACGAAGGCCAACTACCAGGTTCCGCCTGCGTCGCGCAACTGACCGGGGCAAGTACGAAAGCCAACTACCAGATACCGCATGCGTCACAAAACTGCGCCATAAAACTGACCGGGGCAAGTACGAAGGCCGACTACCAGGTACCTCCTGCGTCACGCCAATGACCGGGGCAAGTACGAAATCCAACTACCAGATACCACATGCGTTACTAAACCTCATGGGAGCTAGTCCATGGAATAATAATATCATCCGGGAAAATAAACCCGCATCATGGCCGCATGCCCCCGGAATTCTTCATCGGTGCAGGCATGTCCATGAAACAATATAGTGGAAGCATACCCGTGGAATCCTTCCTCACTGTCGATATGTCCAAGTAAATAATAAGATGACCAACCCTCCATCGAGAGACGCGGTAGCATAAGAATACAACCCTTGCACAACAAGGCTATCACAAGCAAGCATAGGAAAATTACCATACTTCTAGACTTTCATTAACATGTAAACTGATCCACCATTTTATAAACTCAAGGTAATTTCATTTTATGCCAACAATCCGGATTTTAACCCTAAAGTACTACGTACTTCAACTCTCTTAAAAAGATCCATTTTTACATAAAAGCCATACGATACTAATACCCGTAGTATCAAGACACGTTTTCTTTTCAAACTAAGTTACTACACCTTCAGAAAATCTTTTCAAGGCTTTTTAAAATCAAGTAACTTCTACTTTCTTAACACAAGTAACCTATTTTTTAAATCAAGTTACCAGTTTAAATCAAATAAATAAATCATTCTTTTGTGTTCATAAAGTCGTTATAACTAACTTCCCATAAAGCTATTATAACACTTTATGTTTTAACCCAACCAAAGACAACTACACTCATTTCTGAAATCAAGAGAACTTATTCTTTAAAGACCAAGTACCCATTTCTTTCTGAAATATACTCTACAACTTTTTAACATAATACAAGTCTCTTAACATTAGAATCAAGTCTAGGACATCAAAATGAAACCAAATTCATTTAACACACGTACGTCTACCGTACTACATATTTCATAATAGTCATGCTCAAGAGATAAGAAAGGTTCACATACCTCTTCGGCTTAATCCACTTGTCAAGTCGCATATGCCGCGCGTAGAGTGCCAACCTATAATAACCATAACACGTCTATCAAATTCTAGTTTTCTTCGTAGAATATTTCTAAGCATAAGGTCCCTTATTCTACGAAAAATTGGGCAGCACTTCTCCTGTTTCTACGTACTTTTCCACCTTTTTCAAGGCCCGAAATCAATAGCCAACATGCCACATTTAAGGCGCAGTAAATCAGCAACTCAAAGGGGATTACACGCCTAACTAGACGTGTAAAATTCTGCCCCACAATATACAAAACAGTCCATTAGTCCAAAGTAAAAACAGTCCATAGTCCAACGTAAAAACAATCCATTGTCCAAGTCCTTTAGTTTGTGTTCTTGGCCAACTACTACAATCAAAACTGTCCAGTTTTTCGGCTAGCATGCCAATACTTGTTTCATTACTTTTTTAATATTCCAACTTATATTCCAATCTTTATATAAGTTATATTAACTTGTTTATTAACTGTCAACAAGTAATAGGTAATGTTTTAACAACTTTTTAAGGTCCAAGTTTTTCCAATCATCCTTCCACTTATCACATACTCATAGATACAACAACATATGTAATTTCCAACTTCACTAAAAGGACAAAGATTATTACCTCAATAAGCCCAAAATTTCCAAGATTATAAGTCGCTCCTTAGGAATCTTAGCTCCTATTCCTCACGTTCCAATCCACTCCAAGAAACCCTTAGAATTTCCTAACCAACTTCTCTTAACACTTCATCCAAAAATATGAAGATCACCTTAGGGTTTCACTTTGCGACTATCGGACTAACGTAGTATTTCCGGATTTTTTGAATTGGGATATCTTTAGAACACTACAAGGGACACTTGATTTAAGTATTGGGATTTATCAACAACAATTGAAGAATTGTTCTTCAACTAGAGGGGGGGCCGAGAGCATGAAGAAGGGAGGAAGTATATTTAGTCTTGGGAATTATTCTAAGTGTGGATGAAGTCTTCACTACTAGGGTGTATTTATAAGACAACCAAGGGCTAGGATGCAAGCATGTGTGTGGTTGAGATTGGGGACAAGTGTGTGTGGGTCCCACAAGCCACTTGTCCACACAAATATCTTGGCCACTTGTCCAACAATTTCGGCCAACATGGCCCCATGGGGGTGACACGTGTCGCCCCCTATTGGTCCAAAATATTTCATCTCTCCAAAATCTCAATAATTGGTCAAATATCGAAAACCTTATAGGCCCCACAAAACGTAAAATTTCCCGTGTGGCCCCACATGACCAAATCTGGAAAATAAAATCCATAATTCTATTATATTCCAAGAAGTTCAAATACCAAAATTGAGAATCCAATTCTCAATAATAAACCTTTTTCCTTCACGAGATTCGGAATATTTTCCGTTGGAAAAACAAATCTTTCTTCCTTTTCGAACTTAATGTTGTATTCTCGTACGTACGTCCTCACATACATACCCTGGAACTACGGGGAGTAACAAGTTGTGCCCTTAATTGGTGCTTTGTTATTGATGTTATTAGCCCCGTTTGGAAGTTGTGGATGGGAGTATATATAGGGGAAGTGTTGCCCGAATTTTTTTATGATAAGAAGACCATTATGTGGTATATGTCTTATACTAGTAAGAATGAAGTTGATAGACATATTATTATTGTTATAGGTTGAAGTACATTGAAACATATTCTACTATCGTGTTGGTATGGCCGATGAGGTATGTGAATTATCCCTCCTTCTTTTGGCATGTTCTACGTAGGAAATATACATGTGGTATTATTTCATAATTCATTCTACTCTTAGAAGTTAAGGGGTATTCATGTTATTGATTCTATGCTAAAAACATGTCTAAGTTGTTCCTAAGTCCTTATTAAGGCATATGAGGAGAGATGTTAATATTCATAAGAGTTCTTAGTAAGCGCTGGAGTCGGTTCGACCTTGCTAATTTAAAGCAGATGATAAGTATCAAGCGCTGAGACTGTTTTAATAATAATCGGGTATGTTCTAATAGACGTGTTAAAATAAGCCATTGCAGTGTTAAATGAAAAAGATATCGACAAACGATTATATCAAAATGATTAGCACGCCATCTGCATAGAAACTAAGATATAACCAATTTGTTTTACATTTTATAGTTCACAGCTGATTAGATAAGGTTTCATCATATAATTACTCACAGCCAATATAAGTATTAATTAGGAAAATTCGGATATGTTATCGCTATTCAGATGTTTTCATAATGTTAGCCAGAGGAGCGAGACGAATTTAGATTATCGAGTTGGTACAGACAACAAGCGGTATGTGAAACTATCCTTTCTTCTTTTGGCATGATTTATATGAAGTAAGTGTACGGCGGACGTACTTAGTTCTATGGGATCTTAATCCTTAATGATACATGAGACATAGTGCCTTGATTTTCCAAATGATGGTTTGTAAAGGATACATGACATGATAGTGCCTTGGTTTTCTAAAATGAAAGTTCATTTTAAAGAGATTATTGAGAGTCCAAAGATGATTTAAATTGCACATTGTTGCTCATGATAGCTATTCATGCTAGTGTTATTTTTCCATTTTACCGCGTCCCATAGAGGGTCGGGCAGTATATGAGTATTTAAGGTTACCGCGCCCTTCACTAGAGGGCCGGGCGATAGATGATTAAGATTTTACCGCGCCCTTCACTAAAGGACCGGGCAGTAGATGATCAAGAGTTTACCGCGTCCTTCACTTGAGGGCCGGGTAGTATATGACTATATGTTTATCGCATCCCAGAAAGGGTCGGGCAGTAGATGACTTTACCGCGTCCCAGAATGGGCCGGGCAGTATACCTTAGATGACTTTACCGCATCCCAGAATGGGTCGGGCAGTATACCTTAGAAGACTTTACCGCATCCCAGAATGGGCCGGGAAATATACCTTATAGGTTCACCACTTCCTCCACTTGAGGGCCGGACAGTATATATATATGATTCCATGGACATGCATCCATGACGCGAGTATAGATACTCATGACAGTATATGATTATATGAACAGACATTCATGCTTTTGATATGACTCTCATTTTTATAAAGTACAGTGGTACAGTGATACATTGGTATAGTGGTACAGTGATACAGTGGTACAGTTGTATAGTGGTACAGTGACATAGTGGTATAATGATACAACAGTACAATGATACAAGGTACAGTTGGCTCTTATTTTACAAGGCACGGTTGGATCTGGTATTTAATTTTCTTACTTATCCCTGTCATCTTTTGGCCAGTTGTGATCTTATTTACTATACTTTATGTTTACATACTTGGTACATTGTTGTACTGACCCCCTTCTCCGGGGGGCTGCGTTTATGCATGCAGGTATAGGTACTCAGTTTGGTGATCCGCGAGCTTAGGATCTTTGCTCAGATTTTGGGATAGCTCCATTGTTCCGGAGCTTGTCATTTTGGTACATATCTTGATTATAGGCTTATGTATATTCAGGGGTACGGCGGGGCCTTGTCCTGCCATAGTTACTGTATACTCTTAGAGGTCTGTAGTCATGTGTGGTTGGACATGTACAGTTGTAGTTCGTTTGGACTATTCTATGTAAAGTGGCGGCCTTGTCGGCTTGCATGTTTTATTATACAAGTTTGTTATTTGAGTATGAGTTTTCTTAAGCTTCTGCTGATTATATATGATGTGTGAGTATAAGGGTATCCAGGTATGGTACCAGTCGCGGCCCGATGGCTTGGGACGTGACATCCCACCGACCCACCACCGCCCGCCATCGACCCTCACCATCGCCACCATTACCTTTAACCCGATGTGCTCAATATGGAAAAACACATATAAGGCAATGCCATCGAGAGTCAGATGAGTATTATTCTTATAGTTACCTGGGCATTTTGCTAATGATTGCCCGATAAGAGGTAGAGGTGATATGACACAACCGACAATATCTGTAGCATCTTCTTTGTCATTAATACATCCTCTAGACAAGGTACGCAAACATCGGCTGGTAGGGGTAGAGGTAGAAGAGCAGCATCTAGTTCGAGCAGTCCCCATAACCGCATCTATGTTTTATCATATTGACAGGACCTTGAGTAATATCCAGATGTGGTTACATGTATATTATTCATCTCCTCTTTTGACGCATATGCTTTGATAGATCCGACTTCTATCTTGTCTTACATTACCCCATTTGTTGCTGATAAGTGTGGAAAACAGTTCGAATTGTTACATAAGTCATTTGAAGTATCTACATCCGTGAGTGAACTTGTAATTGTTAGGTGGATGTATAGGAATTGTGATATAAAAATATATAATCGACATACGGTAGGGACGTAAATGAGCCAGAGATGGTGGAATTTGATGTTATTATGGGCATGAATTGACTGGCTCCTTGCTATGCTAATGTTGATTTTGTTAGACAAAAGTAGTTCGCTTTAACTTTCCAGCCAAGCATGTCCTTGAATGGAAATGCAATATTGCAGCACCTAAGGATAGGTTTATTTCCTACCTTAAGACTAAAAAATGATCTCAAAAGGATATATTTTCCACCTCGTGCGAGTTCAGGATGCAAAGGCAGAGCCTCCAATTCTCCAGTCAATTCATGTTGTTTGTGAATTTCCTAATGTATTCCCTAATGAACTTCTTGGCATTCCTCCCGAAAGGGAAATTGAGTTCGCTATCGATATACTTCCAGATATGCAACATATATATTTTGTATCGAATGGCTCATGTTGAGTTAAAAGAACTAAAAGCTCAGTTGAAGGATCTTCTGAAAAAATGCTTTATCAGGCCAGTACCTCCCCATGGGGTGCACCTGTAACATCTCATACTTTCAGGTCATGGTTTGAATATCTAGGTGTATATAAGAAGATCCGAGCCTTGGAGAAATGTTATCATATTTAAGTTTGTGTGTCAAGAGCTCGGTTTGTAAAATGATGAAGTCCCAAAATAATTTACAATTTAACAAGTGTGACGATGAGAAATAATAATAATATTCTTGTATTTTCCAAAATAGGCTATGGAGTAATATTATATCACATCATGATAATGAGTATATAAAATATGGTCCATAGGAATTAGTAAATGGATAATTGAGAATATGAAATCATCCATGTGTAGCCTTATAAAGTGTAGCACCAAAGTATAAATAGTTGGTGGCACTTTTATTTCTATGTGGCATCATTGTAAAATGAAACTAGTAACTACGCACTAGTAAGAACATTGTGTGGCACTTTGTCGTAAAAGATATTACTGAAAGGTAATGAGGGTATGGGACCCAAATAGAGAAAAAGTCATATATATATTTTTTTTTTTTCATTTCATTTGCCTTATGAAGGGAATTGGAAATAAAATTGTATACAACACCTGCTTAAATAGAGCCACATTACATTCCTTTTGGGAATCATTTTAAAAAGAAAAACACCGGGAACAACTTTAGCTTTGATAATTCAGTTTGAAGAGCAAAACGTTCCAACAAAAATTTTAGGAGCGCAAGTGTGCAAGTGAGGTATGTTAAGGCAAATCAATTATTCTTTTGACATGTTTCATGTAATGAAATATAAATGTAATATTGTCCCATAAATTATTCTACTCTTAGTAGTTAAGGATGTTCACGTTATTCATTTCTATTGTCAAAACATATCTAAATATGTTCCTAAATTCCTATTGAGGTATATAGGGAAAATGTTAGTATTCATAATGTTAATCGGAGGTGGATCGATATTACATGACAAACTTATATTGTCTTATTTATCATATCATTCATGTATATACCTTGACCTCAAAAGGAGTTATATACTCTACTATATGTATGTGATATGGGGGAAATGAAATGTGTTATATGCGCACACCACCTGTAGCTGGTATAGATATACACGGTAATAATATGCCCACAGAGGCTGATATGATATGATGGGATGACCACAAAGGCTTGATGACATTATATACGTATATTTATATGCATGACTGCACTATGCATGACATTTAGGCATATTATGGCCCTCAGAGGCATTCTGCACATACATGATACTTATGCATATTATGACCCTCAGTGCCAGTTTGCACGGACATGATACTTAGGCATATTATGGCCCACATAAGCATTCTCTACTGGTTGTCTCATGTTACTTTCAGGTTATGCTATTATTCATGTCTGACATACACGGTACATCAGTCTTACTAACGAGGCTACGTTTCATGCCGCAGGCTCGGGTAGATAGGGAGACAATATGCACTAGTAGGATACCGGTCTAGATGATATTGGAGCACTCTATTTGTTCCAGAGTTGTAGTCTAGTTGTGGTACGGTATTTTGGTTATGCATTGGGTATGGCGGGTCCCTATACCGACCTTATGATGTCACATACTTTTAGAGGCTTGTAGACAGTTGTCCTGTGTTTAGTAGTTATGTATGACCTTGTCGTTCGTAGTATGTATATATGCATAGGTTGAGTTCTTTCATTTGCAAGAGTTTAAACAGTACCTTTCTAGTATATTATTTTCATATAATGGCGGCCTCGTAGACCATGTGAAATTACGGATATATGTTAAAAATATGATTAGTGGTACTCAACAAGTAAGGTTCGGGTGCCTGTCATAACCCTCCGGTTCGGATCGTGACAGTACCAGTGTTATTTGTTCATAAGAAAGAAGGTTCATTAAAGATGTGTATTGATTACCGTCAACTGAATAAGGTGACTATTAAAAATAAGTATCCACTCCCCAGAATCAATGATTTGTTTAATCAGTTGCAAGGAATTAAGTATTTTTCAAAGATTGATCTCAGGTCTGGATATCATCAATTACAAGTTAAAGAGAAATATATTTCAAAGATCGTCTTTCGGGCCAGATATGACCACTATTAGTTTCTTGTTATGTCTTTTGGTCTGAATAATGCACCGACAATCTTTATGGACCTGATGAACCAGGTATTTAAATTGTTCATGGATATCTTCATATTAGTGGTTATTGATGACATTCTGATATACTCTCAATCAGAAGTTGAGCATGCAGACCATTTGTGATCGGTGTCATAGATGCTCCAGGATCACGAGTTATATGCTAAGTTTTTTAAATATGAGTTATGATTGAACTCAATGGCTTTTCTGAGTCATGTAGTGTCATACGAAAACATTAAAGTGGATGGTCAGAAGATCGAGGTGGTAAAAAATTAGCCGAGGCCTACAAATCCTATGGAGTGCATAGTTTCTTGGGCTTGGCAAGTTATTATCGAGGGTTCGTAGAGAATTTTTCTTCTATTACCACTTCATTGACAAAATTGACGCATAAAGCAGCCAAGTTTCAGTGGTCAAAGGCTTGCGAAAAGAGTTTCCAAAAAGTTGAAAAATAGATTAACATTGGCACCTGTGTTAGTACTACATGAGGGATCAGAGGGCTATGTCATATACTACGATACCTCCAGAATAGGATTATGTTGTGTCCTGATGCATCATGGTAAAGTCAATGCAAATGTTTCGAGGCAATTAAGGAAACATGAGCAGAACTACCTGACTCACGATTTGGAATTGACAGTTATTATATTTGCTCTGAATATATGACATCATTATCTGTATGGAGTTCATATTGATATATTTATAGACCATATGACTCTACCATATATAGTCCGCCAGAAAATCTGGATTTAAGGCAAAGAAGGTGACTGGAATTATTAAAGGATTACGACGTTGACATTTTATACCACCTCGAAAAAGGCAAATATTGTAGCTAATGCCTTAAGCCGTAAGTATATGGGGAGTTTAGATGATATTGAAACCAATAAGCCAGAGATAACTAAAGAACTGCATCACTTAGCCATTTTAAATGTGCGACTCTTGGACATAGATGACGGAGGAGCAGTGGTGTAGAATAATATAGAATCATCATTGATAGCGGAGGTGAAAGCAAAATAGTTTGACGACCCTGAGTTGGTCCGAATGAAATAGGAGATTCCCCTGCAAAAGAATCCGATGTTGGAACTTACAGGAGATAGATTCCTTAGATACCAGAGTCGACTATGTGTACTGGGTGTAGGAGGGCTCCCAGGGTAAATCATGGCTGAGATCCACCAGTTTAGGTATTCCATCTACCCTGGCTCAACAAAGATATATTATGACCTCTGATAGATTTATTGGTGAAATGATATGAAGAAGAATATCACAAAAATTGTCACTCGTTGCCCAAATCGTCAACAAGTGAAGATTGAGCATTAGAAGCCTGGAGGATGGTTACAGAATATAGAGATCCCAATATGGAAATGGAAGAAGATTAATATGGACTTCATTACGGGACTGTCTAATTCTCGTCGGAAGTTTGATTCTATATGGGTTATCATGGATAGACTTACAAAGTCAACTAATTTCCTACCGGTCCGAACCATTAACATGATTGAGGATTATGCCAAGCTTTATATTAAAAATATAGTTCAACTTCATGGAGTTCCAGTGTCTATTATATCTGATAGAGGTGTATAGTTTACAACTAACTTTTGGAGATCTTTTTAGAAGGGCTTAGGTACTCAGAATAATCTTAGCACTGCTTTTATCTCATAAACCGACGACATGCGAACGCACTATTCATATGCTAGAAGATATGTTGTGAGCATGTGTTTTAGATTTTAAAAGAATCCGAGAAGACCATTTGCCATTTATTGAGTTTGCTTATAACAATAGCTAAAATTCAGTATTAAGATGACATCATATGAGGCTTTATACTGACGGAAATGCAGATCTCCTATTTGTTGATTCGACGTTGACGAGACAAAACTATTAGGACTGACTTGGTACAACAAGCTATAGAAAATGTAAAATTAGTTCAGAATGATTGTTGTGACTCGAGCCGAAAAGTCTTATTCATATCAAGCATCGCTATTTAGAGATTGTTGTGGAAGATTGGGTGTTCCTAAGGTATCAACATGAAAGCGTAATGAGATTTGGTAAGAAGGGTAAGCTTAGCCCCAAATACGTCTGACCATATCAGATTATTCAAAGAATCAGTCAGTGGCTTATAAGCTCGAGTTACCCCAAGAATTGGAAGAGGTTCACTCGGTATTCGACATATCGATGCTTCACAAATGCTTAGATGACCCTTCTCGCATAACCCCTATTGAGGATGTTCGGGTCACAGAGGACTTGTCTTACAAAAAAGTTTCTATCGCTATTTTTTATCGCCAAATCTATAAGCTATGAACCAAAGGAGTAGCCTCGGTAAAAGTGCTTTGAAGGAATAATAATGTAGAATAAATGACTTGGGAGGATGAAAAAGATATGAAGTCCCGATATCATTATTTAGTCCAAAACCCAGGTCTATATCGATACTCGTACGATATGATTCTTTTATTCCTATTTTATCTATCGACATCAATGATATACTTTGTCTAGGTGCTGATGTTGAGACATATAAAACATGTGCAGTTCAGAGTACGACAAGTGAAAGTTAAGGTGAGTTATGGCTAACCCTATTGGTTTTTGTATATATAGATGGACGTGTGAAGCCAATTAGTTATTATTATGCTATTATGTAACCTTGTGTGGTGTTGGTTATCTGTATAGATTGGTTGATTTTGGGTAGCCATGTTTACAGGGGAAACTTTGCCGAATTTTTCCGAAATCATAAATTTTAGAGCAATCTTCAACATTTGAAGACGTATGTTCCTAAGGGGGGAATGATGTTACATTTTGTGAGTTTCATGTTTCATCATGTCATTGTTTAATACCGATATTTCGAGAAGAGGTGCGACCTTATTAAAGGATAATGAGGAGTTATGAGTTATTTATGAAAGTACCGAAGTGTATGGAGGTTAATAGGATCAGAGAGAATACGTTTGATGAAATCAGCCGAAATCCCATTTTGACGGTCTAGATTGACGGACTGTATAAATTTGTATGGACCGTCAAAATGGATTGGTCCAGTGGTAAATGGACTACAAAATGTCAGGCCATATATCTGGTTTGACGGTCCAGATTGATAAACATTACAATTTGTACGGACCGTCAATTCTGGCAGTCGAATTAGTCGATTCAGAATTTGTTTTTAGTATAAAAGTCATTTTTTACTTGGGGACTCATTTTCCCCAATCCTCAAACCCTAAATCATCCATAATCTCCTACCTAAGTCTCTCCATTCAAGTGGAATTTAATTCAAAGGTAAAATACCCAAGATCAACGTAAAAAATCCCCAGGCTATCGTTAATTTTGCTTCTTTCGCATTGTGCTAACCTTGGAGATGTTTTTATGGTGAAATAAGCTTCAGACCATGGAGGTTTCTTGAAGTATGAGGTAAGATTCACCTTCCTTAGTTAAATCCTAAATTGGTATGAATATTAAATTGAATTTCGAAGAATATCCTTAAAGAACTTAGTGATTATGGAACTTGAGATTGAATTAGGTTGTATGGGTTGTTCTTAATTTGAGTTATTGAATGGAATTGTATGAGTATGAATATCTTGGTTGGAGGAAGTAGGAGCAAGGATAAAGATTGTTGAACCGGATATATCAAATTTGACCTATGAAGGATCGAATAAAGTATTGCAGTAAGTTGTTTGACGATTTGCCTCATAAGAACCTTGATATTGACACAATTATTTATATGATGTAGATATTCATATATAACGTATATGAGGCTTTGCGGGACATAATTAGCTTCCTCGATAAGGTGTGTAGGACTTGTTTTCATTTCCTTTGTGGCATGACTCTCTCGATAACAATCGCTATAAATATGTTTTCGTAAAGTGAGGCACTTATATAAGCAATTGAATACTTATATATACCCATAGAGAAGTCTAGCGAGACACTTATGATGTTTCAGGTGGTATCTCTAATTTTTTAATTTATAGTTGCTTCATTTACTGTTGATTATTCCCTACATATTCAGTACATCTTTCGTACTGATGTCCCTTCTGGAGTACTGCGTTCATGCCCACAACTATAGATAGATAGAGTAAAGTGGTGCTCCTCCCAGTAGGTTGTCGGTTCATCTGTAGTTGTTGCACTCCTCTCTCTCGAAGTTAATGTACATGAGTTGTTAGGTATTGTTATATACGATACTAGAATTTTGGATATGGCAGGGTCCTATCCTAACCTGTTGTTATGTATATATCACTCTTAGAGGCCTGCAGACTTGTGTATAGTGAATGTATGTATGTCGTGGCCTTGTCAGTCCTTTTTGTTAGTAGTATATTCATCTAGTTGCCCTATCAGCCTTGGATATCTATATATAGATATATCCTGTTGGGACTCTTTTGTGTGCAGGTTATCATTCAGTCTTGTTTTATATGGTTATTCGGAGGTCTTGTCAGCCCAAGTTTTATATTACATGTTTCGGATACCGCAGTGGTATGCTCAGGCCTTCGGGCGTTGGGTGCCCCCCCTCAAGTCCTCTAGCCGCCTATTTGTATTACTTTCATGCCTATATCTCTATGATCATGAACCTTAACAAAAATCCATTTATATTTTCTGTACATCAACCAAGAACGACGAACTAGGTATATATCTATCCGAGAAGCAAATTCATTGCTCAATGCCCAATGTTGATATCCTTCTCTACTTAACTCTATTGTTATCTTAGTATTTCTCTCTCGAGTTCAATCTAATAATCAAAGATAATATTCAATTGGTGATCAAGCAACAAATAATTAAGCTCAGAACTAAATAAATAAATCCATAAAATAAACTAATTAATTGAAATCAATATTCATGTATCAACGTTCATTAAAGAATCATAACCCTAGCACGAGATGTTTAGCTCCACATAGACATGGAGGAAATATAAAACAAAGTAGTATGGAGAATAAAAGGTAAAACACAATAATCTCCAGCCATCACAGCGACTCCTAACTCTCTCTAGGTCCAAAATTCTTAATTCTCTCTAAAAACGAGTTTATAATGTATATATCTCGTGAACAAACGAGCCCGGACTATAATACACTTAAAATATGAAATAGAAAATTAGCCAAAAAATAAGCATGGCGCGGGGCGCTAGGCTGAAATTCCATAACCTCAAATTATTGGCCCTCCAACTCCGATCTTGATTCCTAATGATTTTCTTGGACTTCTACCCAGACTTTAAAGTATCAAAGTATATATTCTAGCTCCACATTTATTCATTAGCTCGGAAACACGTCACTTGAACTCTTTTGATCTATTCTTCTTCAAAACGAAGCATTTTCAATATAAAGTATCTATATTCAATAATAACGCACATATATTAGCTCGACGTTGCAAAGTCAATATATGTTAGGTTTATTTAATGCATTTATCTCTCAAAACAAGGTAGAAACATGAGTAAAGTACGACGTAAATATGTATATATAAATACACCCAACATCAGTACTGTTGCAACGCGGAGATTTCACTAATCCATTAAAGTCACCACGAAAGCTATCATGATTTATTAATATAAACTCTAAATCCATCAATCTCACGTCAATATCAATGTCAATGTTAGTGTCAAGAACCAACACATACTCTTTGTTTAGGTTGTCTTGACAAACACCGGGATCATGAACTTCCAATAACTCGATCATGAACCTCCAATAACTTCCGTAATAGAATACTGCAAATAATTAAATAATAATTTAATAAAATCAACATAAAGTTTCTACATCTCTCTCTATGAGACCTGAAAAAGTTTCATTACTTCATGTTTCTTTCAATTATATACTTTAACCTGCCAGCTAACAAATAATAATAAAAACAATAATTGAACTACAATTTAGAAGGGGAGTTGACGTGATTCGGATTGTAGACCATCGAGGGTAACGTACGTCGGAAACTAAAATTGTTTGGCTAATTGGCTATGGTAGAATTTATACCATATCTAATAATTATGCCGAGCAAGCATATGATATGATAATTAAAAGTATGCGCAAATTGTACACTACCGTTAGGTGGAATTTTCAAACTATTGTTAATTGTCTATCACTCACAATAATCTCATGCTTTATTATTTGCCAGTGACGAAGATACATATTATTGGATTCACAGCATTCAGTAACAAAGTTGCAAAAGGTGTAGAAATAAAATGATAGTATCAAATACGGCTCTAAATAGAAAATTAATATAACTAGAATTGAGAGAGTAATTCCAACTTGACAGAAACAACATCCCAGATTTTTCATTTTCTTTTATATTATTTCCACAATTTCGAATAAGGAGTACTCAATAAGTTTTTGTAACATTTCTTTGTAAAATTTGTAAATTATAGGTTATTTCATGTACATTTGCAATAATACATACGTTTCATTGTTTCACCTGTTAAATATACTAACTATACATATTGTAGCATAATTAGACTTGTACTATTACCATAATTGTATAGTTAGTCTCCAAATAAAATAGGGTTTTAGATGTATAATAGGAAAAGAGATTATTTCTTTTATGGTATCAAAAGTCTAGGTTCTTCTCCTTGCTTCCGCAAAATTTTCTCTTCTTCTTGATTTCCGTGCAAATTCCTACCCCCACCCTCTCGGTTTCTTCATAACCTGAGACCCTCCCCTCCAAAAAAGTTTCTTGTCCAAATTTTGTTCTCTTCACTATGACTGATAAGAACACATTTCATCATGCCCTAACAGTTTCTAACATCAAGAGCGTCTAGAAAACGTTCAATATGGGACGTGGGCAGAGTTTTTCAAGATGCATGCAATGGCACATCAAGTCCTCCACCACATAATTCCTTCGTCTCCTAATACGGAGGGTGTGCCCACCAAAGAGGACGATCCAAAATTATGGATAACTCTTGACGCAAAAGTTCTCCAGTGGATTTATGTCACTATCTCCCTGGACCTCTTACAGACGATTATGAAACCTAACTCTTCAGCTATGGCTGTTTGGAATAGATTGCGTGATATATTCCAAGATAACAGTCATTCCCGCATTGTCACCCTTGAACATGAATTTCTAAAGTCGCTATGGAGAATTTTCTAAACGTTTCATCTTATTGCAAACGACTCAAGGACTTGGCGGATCAACTTCGCAACGTGGGTGCTCCTGTTAGTAATAGTCGTCTCGTTCTACAGATGCTTGCAGGCCTGTCAAAGGCCTATAACAGTTTCGATCCTTCGTCAAAGTAACCCTCTTTCGGAATTCTATCAAGCCCGCTCCATACTCCGAATTGTCAATCTTGTTCTCTAGGGAAAATTGTTAAGTTGCCATTTGTGGACTCTAATTCAACTACTTCACTGCCATTCGATATTATTCATAGCGATTTATGGACATCTCATGTTCTTAGTTCATTGGGTCATCGTTATTATATTCTATTTTTGGATGATTATTCTAAATTTTTATGGACATTTTCGATAGCGAAAAACTCTCAAGTTTTTTTCATCTTCCAAAAATTTAGAACTTTCATTAGAACCCAATTCGAACGAGAAATAAAAAATATCCAATGTGATAATGGCAAATAATATGACAAGGGGGAGTTTCGAGAATTTTGTGCTAAAAATGGGATCAATTTTTGTTTTTCTTGTCCTCATACGTCTTAACAAAATGGGAAAGCCGAACGCAAAATTCGTACCATTAATAACATTATCCGAACTTTATTAGCTTATGCTTCCGTACCCCCGTCTTTATGACATCATGCTCTACAAATGGCTACCGATATTCTTAACATTTTTCCTTCCAAATGTTTGACATATTTGTCTCCTCTTCAAATTTTATATAATAAGACTCCTTCGTATTCACATCTTAGGGTCTTTGGGTGCTTGTGTTACCCACTTTTTCCATCCACCACAATTAACAAACTTCAAACATGTTCTATCCCTTGTGTGTTTTTGGGTTATCCGTCAAATCATCGTGGTTATAAATATTTTAATTTATTATCTAAAAAGATCATTATTAGTCGTCATGTAATATTTGATGAGTCCCAATTTTTCTTTGCTAAGGTAGATAGTCCCGTGCCTAGTTCTTATAATTTTTTGGATGATCATATATCCCCGTACTGCCTGCTGGCCAGCCCGTCCTGTGTCCCGAAATTTCCCAAAATTCACCCAATCCTGCTCCGAGTCATGGACAGTCACCCGAGATCAACGGTGTATTTTAAACCAAAAAGATATTTTAATTTAAATTCTAATGATCTTAAATCACCATTACCCCATAATCTTGTGTCTGCTTTAAATGACCCGAATTGAAAAATTGCTATGATTGATGAATATAATTCTCTTATTGATAATAAGACGTGGGAGTTGGTGCCTCATCCATCTGCTGTTAATATTATTCGGTCTATGTGGAACTTTGCTCATAAAAACAATTATGACAGTTCATTTGCAAGGCATAAGACTCGTCTTGTAGGTGATGGTATGACTTAACAGGTTGGTGTGGATTATGGAGAGACGTTTAGTCTGGTGGTCAAGCCGGCTACCATAAGTACGGTGCTCAGATTGGCTCTCTCGAAAGCATGGCTCATCCATGTTACACCCCGTAATTCCAGGGCAATGAAATGAGAACGTAAGTTAGGATATAAGATTTGAATGTTGGAAGGAAAATATATTTACATTTTCTAAATGGAATAATTGTGGATGCAACAAGTGTGACGCCGAGAATTATTAACTAGTAGTTAAATTCTTTCCAATGAATTTATGGACTTAGTATTGTATTATTAAGTCTTGGCATTGATAATATGGGGCCCATCGAAAATTTCACAATTTTGGCCAAGTGTCCATCGAAAATTTTAAGAATTTTGGCTAAGTGTGAAAGATATTTTGTGAAGAGAATTATGAGAGAATGAGAGGGTGAAACGTGTCCCTCCCCACTTGTCTTACAAGTTGCACAATATATTGATATGTATTGCAAGACTTAGACTCATAATATCTTCTCCTCCAAACTTTCTCTTCTCTTCTTCCTTAGCCTACAAGTCACGATTTTTCCCTAGCAAAAGTGAAGAACTAGATCAACTTATTTTTCCAAGATTAAGCACCTTAACCAGTTCTAAGCCAAGTTAAATCCTTGAAGCAGTGGTCACGGTTTTTGGGCTAAAAACTGTCTTGAAACCCTAAGCTTGGAGATGAACTTGTTGGAAGGAAAACATGAAAGCAAGATGGTTACAAGCTTGTATAGGATACATGTGTGTTATTGTAACGTGAAGAAGTAGTGCAAAAAACAAAGCAGTGGCCGAGACTTGTGGACTGTTTTGGGCTAAAAATAAGGTAAGATTTCTTCTTCCTCTTGAGGTAATTGGAAATTATATGTTGTTATAGTTAAGGGATGAACTTGTGTTAAGAGAAATGGAGAATAAGAAGTGCATGTGACAGTTTTGGTTGTTGGCCGATTTTGAGGCAGTTTTATTATATTGGATTCGTTGGTTGTTATTGTGATTATCGTCACTAAATGCATGTTATTAAATGAAGAAAATTTTGATATTGAAAGTTAAAATGGTTTATATTAAAGTGTTGAAACTTGAATTGGATTATAAGTTATTATGAAAAAGGTTATGGTATTATGGTTATTGGCCGAAACGTGTATAAAACTGTTGGATATTGTCGTACTGTTTTAGGGGCTGTTTTATGTGTGTATAAAGCTAGAAATTCAGTTACCATTATGCATGTTTAAATGTGGTAATTGCTAATGTATGTCCTAAAGGAATAAGGGTATAGAAAGGTGTTGAAAGACTTCACATTTTACCCTCGTTGTTGTTGGAATATGGACTGTTTTAGTGGACTATTTTTATATGGATTAAGAGGTCGGATTAACATGTGAAGTAGGTGTGTGATCCCCTTTGTTGCTATTTTGGTTGTTCCTTAATTGGTGCTTGGTTATTGATGTTATTGGCCTCGGTGAGAAGTTGTGGATATGTGTATAAATAAGGGAAGTGTTGCCCAAATTTATTTATGAAAAGAGAACTATTACTTGGTGTACGACTTACACTAGTAATCATGAGTTGATATACGTATTATTGTTGTTATAGGTTGAAGTACATTGAGACGTATTCTAGTTATCAAGTTGGTATAGACAATAAGGTATGTGAAACTATCCTTTCTTCTTTTGACATGATTTATATGAAATGGGTGTACAGCGGACGTGCGTAATTCCATTGAATCCTAATGTCTAGTGATATATGATATGATAGTGCCTTGGTTTATCTAAAATGAAAGTTCATTTTAAAGATTTTATTGAGAGTCAAAAGATGATTTAAATTGCACATGGTTTCTCATGATAGCTATTCGTGCAAGTGTTATTATTCCATTTCACCGAGTCCCATGATGGGCCGGGACACATTATATGTATACATATGAGGATGATGAGCTCACCGAGTCCCTCACTAGAGGGACAAGACACGTTATATTGATGGTTCCACCGAGTCCTTCACTAGAGGGTCGGGACACGTTATATGTATATAAGACATAATGATTATATGGATCGAGTCCCAGAATGGGCCGGGATACGTTATATGGACCGAGTCCCAGAATGAGACGAGATACGTTATATATGTAAATAGATACGATGGACATGTATCCATGATGCAGGTATAGATACATATGACATATGATTCCATGAACATGTATCCATGATGTGAGTATAGATACTCAGGACAGTATATGATTCTATAGGCATGTATCCATGATGCGGATATAGATACCTATGACATATATGATTCCATGGACATGTATCCATGATGCAAGTACAGATACTCACGACAGTATATGAATTCATGGACATGTATCCATGATGTGGGTATAGATATCTATGGTAGTATATGATTATATGAACAAACATTCATGATTTTGATATGACTCTCATTTTTAAAAAAGCACAGTTGACTCTCTATTTTTAAAAAGGCACAGTTGACTCTCTATTTTTACAAGGTACAGTTGACTCTTATTTTATATGGCACGGTTGGATATGGTATTTGATTTTCATACTTGTCCCTGTCATCTTTTGGCCAGTTATTTTCACGACCCGACCCCGGATCCGTGATCGGTGCCTTGACCCGGGCACCCTTGTGACACAACATCAGATAAAACCAGCGGAATATAAACTCACAATAAACAACTATAATGATATAAAATAGTCTAGCCCAAAATGGCTACCCCAAAAGTACATAAACCGACGATTACATCCTTAAACAAACCAAGTTATGACAAGACTACAGCCTCTAAGAAAGAGTAACACTATGACAGGCCGTCGCCCTCGAATGGACAAAATATCAACAACACTGGAGAACATACCAAAAGTCGAGCCTCAAGAAATGGAGCTCGACACTGAGTAAAAGATCCTAGGAATGAGGATCTACCACATTTTCCCTTACGCGGCGATGAACGCAACCCCAGGAAGGTCGACACAACGCACTGGTATGTAAAGCGGAAAATCCGTAGTAATATCATAAGTCAAAAATAAGTGAGTCATAGATAAAAATCAATTTCCTTGCGTGCCTTACTAACAATGAGGAGTAACAAGTATAAATCTTATAGCATAAAAATAGGAGGCTCACGATCAAAACAGGTACCTCGCCTGTAGTATCGTTAAGCAATCCTACTCGGGACTATTTCACCCGTCGGTCTGTGGACCCGCATGAGGTCATCCGCTCGTCGTGGGACTATTTCACCCGCATGGATCCGTGGACCGCACGAGTACCATCGCCGTACTCGCGTGAGACTATTTCACCGCGTGGATCCCGTGGTCGGATCCGCATGAGTGCAAGCGCACTCGCATCACGGGTAGCAAATCCATGGCATAGATAATAACCCGGGTTTATCGTAATAATACAAATATATAACATAGCTCATCCGCTATCATACATAACATAAGCACTACCTACTTATCATATCATACATAAGCACTACCTTTATCATAACATAAGCAAGTTAAGAAATCCCCTAACTTCTTATTAACATTATTAATATATCCTCTCATTTTAGTATCCTAAGGCACTAACATGTCTTTTAGTAGAAAATCCGGGAATTCAACCCAAGTACCATGTACTTCTAACTTTTTAAGAAATAACTCTTTTTATACAAAAATTCCAAGATACTAATCACCATAGTATCAAGTTACGATTTCTTTTCAAGACAAGTCACATTTCTTTTTAGAAATATAATAGGCTTCTAAATCAATTGACTTCATTTCCTTTAAAACCTTAGGCAACCAATGCCTAAAAATCAATTCACCTTTCTTAGTTTCAAATCCTTTACCCGTACTTGTTTTAATTAGAGTAAACCTTTCTTTGTGAACCTTTCAAGAAAACTAATATAACCAACTTCCCATAAAGTCATTATATTAGCGTTATCCCTTTGTCAAATACATTTTCCCTAAATCCAAGGGACTTATACTTTTGAAATGAAACAAATATTATATACTTTAAAGCAAGTGAAAGATATCAAATCTTGTACGTCTACCGTACTACATAGGTACAACTACTCATGCTCAAGAGATAGGAAAGTTCCACATACCTCTTCGGTCAATCCACTTGTTAATTCCAACTATCGCACGTAATACGTCAACCTATAATGACCATAATACGTTTATTAACTTCTAGTTTCAAAGTAGAATATTTCCAAGTTCAAGGTTACTAATTCCTATGGAAAATTGGGCAGCATTTCCTTTGTTTCTACTCACTTTGCCACCTTTTCAAAGGCCGAATTTATCATCCAAAAACCACATTTAAGGCTCAACAATCCAACATTTTAAAGGGGATTACACATCCAAACTTGGGTGTGTAAAATTCTGACCCATTATGTACAACAATTCACTTAACAATTCTAAGGTAGTTTTTAGGCTACAACATGCTCATAATCTCTTCTTAACCAATCCTTCATATCCAAACCACATTTCTTACATGCAAGGACTCTAAGTGCATTATTCACTACCACAAGTTCTTTCTTCTTAACATGCAATACTAAAAACTAATTATAAAGGAAGAACCATTACCTTAGAGCTTTAGCCAAATTTATTCCAAATATTTTGCTAGCTTCCTTGCCAAGAATACCACCACAACAACACCAACAAGCTAGCCACAAACTTCCTTCTTGTTCTTAACTTTCAGATTTTTCTTAGGCTTTGAATTCCCTTTGGAATTTTAGAGAGAATGAGGAGCTAATTTAGAGAGAGAGAGAGGTTTGAAAGATGACCAAGTCTTCAAGACTTGGTCAATATAAGGCATGCAAGAAAATCAGATGGGGACACTTGTCACCTCCCATGGCCTTTTAAAAGAGAAATCGACTTTCCTAAGTTTTTCCGCCCAAAATCCAGCCTCGGCCATGGCCAAACCTCCGCAGCTCTCAACTTCGCGCGCGCGGCCTGCAAATCTGGCGCCGTGGCGCAACTCAGCGACCGCCCGGTGCTTCGGCGCGCGGCCGCGCGCCCGCGCTTTGTCCGAAACACATTTCTGTCCATTGCGCCTTGAACTTGTAACTCTCATAACTTTCTACTCACGGCGTTATCGATTTAATGGTTGGTTGCGTTGGAATCTAGACTCACGAACTACGCCCAGGCCTTTGAAACAATTAGCTCTCAATGTACCGGGTCATAACCCGCCTCAAAGTTGACTAAAACCCGAACAATCGTCAACCTATCCTTAGAAAATTTTAAGTCTTACATGCTTTAGACGCTCTCATACGTAGGTCGAACTACTGGGTATAACATTCTCCCTCTTAGAAACATTCGTCCCGAATGTTCCTTCTAGGCTTACTCAAATCACAACATCGACATAGACCCTCTTAACTATTCTTTTGCAAATAAAGAAGCTCCACGAGCCACAACATACTTAAGCGTAATTACTAAATCAAACTAACAAGCAGGAAAGTAGGTTACCTGGAGGTATAGGGAATAAGTGAGGATACTTCTTCATCATGTCATCCTCCGCTTCCCATGTCATTTCCTCCTTCTCGTTCGCCATGGGACGCCCGGAAGCCACGTTTGGTCCAAGTCGCTAACTTTGACGATCGAGTATCGCTATGGGACTCCTCATCACGATAACTCCTCTGTCACCTGGACATCATGAATCTGGTGGACTTTAGATGGATCTCCAATACATTTCCGCAACATAGACACATGAAAAACTGGATGCACCGCCTCCAGATCGGACGGAAGATCTAACTCATAGCAGCGCCTACCCTACGGACAATCGTAAGGCCCAATGTGCGTTGGGATAAGCTTCCCTTTCTTACCAAACCTCATCACGCCGCCATGGCGATACTAGAAAACCCAATCATCTATCTCAAATTCCAAGTGTCGGCTTCGATGATCTGCATCGACTGACGCCGACTGCCGCCAACCGCTCTGGATAAGCTTCACCTTATCGCACTGCTGTGAACTAAGTGGCCCGACTAATCGAACTTCTCCCACTCGAACCAGACTATCGGTGACTGCACTTCCTCGTATAAGGCCTCATGGCGCCATCTAAATACTAGAATGGTAGCCATTGTTATAAGCAAACTCCAAGAGGTAAATGATCCTCCTACCCACGAAATCAATAACAAGCCCAAGCATATCCTCAGTGTGCGGATAGTGCGCTCGGCACGTCCGTCGATCACGAGGATGAAACGTCGTCCGAGACTCACGTGTCCCTAATCCCTACGGAAAGACCTCGAAGTTAGCGTAAATTGGGCCTCATGCGAAATAATCGTCGGGCACTCCGTGCGATCACAATCTCCCCGATATCTGATCGCGTAATCCTCGTGAAAAAGTCGTCTTGGTGAAGAAAATGGATCGATTTCGTCACTGCCGATAACCCAAATGGAGTCGTGCTTCTCCGAGTGGAAGATAATCCGTAATAAAATCCATATTTACCACCTCCCACTTCCAAGAATATCGATATCGATACGCACAGCGGCTTACGGTGCTCAACCTTAACCTGCGACAATCGGCACTATGCCACGAACTCCATGGCGTCCTCTTGTGCCATCCCACCAATACACGCATCCGAGATCATGATACATCTTAGTCGACCGGATGAATAGAATAACGAAGCCTGCCTCTCCCCGAATCACGGCGAAGTCTGTCACATCGGGAACACACGGCCCCTCAAATCTTAGCACCAGCGCTTACCTCAAATAGACTCTTCTCATCCGGAGGCTGCGTCGATACCGTACCATGTCGGATCCTCATCTGCCGCCTCTTCACCTCGCCGGCGATGGAAGACTCGCAACCTCTCGATCCGAACTCCATCACTATCGAATCAACCAAGCGAACCCCAAGCCGCTAATGATGTAACTCTCGGACCATATCCTCTTCTCTGAACATCGACAGACTACATCGATCTGCGACTAAGGGCATCCGCAACTACATTGGCCTTCCCGGTGGTATAGAATATCAACATCGTAATCCTTAAGTAGCTCCAACCACCGTCTCGCCGCAAGTTGACTCCTCGGGTGAAGATATACGGAGACTCTTGTGGTGTGTAAATGTCCATGAACTCCATATAAATAATGTCTCCCGATTTTCAAGGCATGAATCACGATTGCCAACTCCAAGTCATGTGTGGGATAGTTCTTCTCATGCTTCCCGTCGAGATGCATAAGATATAACCTTCCGTCTTGACGTCCAAGCCATGACACCGAACATGGCGTCAATAAACCACATATCTATCTAAACCTCCGGAAGAGTAAGCTGAGGCGATCGTCAACTTTTCCTTTAGCAACTGGAAACTTTCCTCACAAGTATCCGTCCACGAACATAGCGCCAGTCGACAGTCAAAGCTTTGAAATAGAAGCAAACTTCTACAAACCTCCGATAATAACTGCAAGGCCCAGCCGCGCACCGGTCGGTGTAGTGGAGTGCAGGCCAGTCTTCGCCTCAATCTTAGTCATCAACCGAATACCGTGGCCCGATAACTGGCCCTAAGAAAGCCACTGAAGCTAACGAACTTCGTGACCGAACTTGGCATCTGTTGCGGTCCCGAGGACTCGTACGTCGCCGAATGATCCGTATGCTCTGCTGCTCGCGCGAATACACCAAGATATCATCAATGAACACTATAACGAACATATCCAAGAATGGTGCAACACCTATTCATCAAATCCATGAATACCGCTGGGCGTTGGTCAATCCGAAAGACATCACCTGAACTCATAGTGTACCCATCTGGGTCTGAATGCGATCTTTGGGATATCCGCCTCTCTAACTACACTGATGGTAACGGATCGCAGTCTATCTTGGAAAAGCATCTCGCACTGGTGATCAAACAAATCATCAATCACGGGAGGATATACATTCTTGATAGTTACCTTGTTCACCGTGTAATCAATACACATACGCAGCGCCCCATCCTTCTTCCTTACAAATAACACCGCGCCCGGGGGAGAAACACGCTTTGATAAAGCCTTTCTCCATCAAATCTTTGGTGGTCCTCAATTCCTTCAACTCGGCAGGTGCCATCCTGTATGGCGGAATAGATATCGGTCGAGTGTCTGGCGCCAAATCGATGCAAAACTCAATCTCCTCTCGTGAGGATACGGGCTCGTGCGAATACGTGGAAACTCTCTAACAACCGGATCGATGAAGGTCCGATCTCACCTCGATATCGAATACGAACCAAATGGTAAATATACCCTTCCGTACCATCTTTCTAGCCTTGAGGTAAGAAATAAACCTACCATCGCGATCAAGATTCCCTTCCACTGCAGCTCACGAGAAACTGGAACCGAACTAACCTCTCTCTACAGTCCACATTGGCATAGCAAGACGCTAGCCAATCCATACCCATAATCACATCAAAGTCCGTCATATCCAACTCTATCAAGTCTGGAGTCGGACCAGTGTATATAGTCCAACCGGGCAAGCCTTATACACTCGCTCGGCCACCGAATCACCTACCGGGGTAGCTACCCCAAAAGGTTTTATGGACTCGGGTTCTATCCCTATTCTACCAGCAATATGAGGAGATATATAGGACAAGGTAGAACCTGGGTCTATCAAAGCATAAACATCACAGCAAGAAACCAACAATGTACCTGTGACGACATCAGGTGACGCCTCCTGATCCTGGCGGCTGGACATAGCATAAATGCGGTTCTGAGGACCGCTGGAACTGGAACCCTGCGCGGCCTGGCGTGAACACCGCCTCAGGGCGGCTGCGAAGATGAAGACCCAAAGAATGGTCGGTGAGCCATAGCATTTCCGCGCCTGCGGTGGACAATCTCTCTTGAATAGCCTGCTACAAGAAGTAACAAGCTCTCGGAGGACACGACACCCGTAATGGCAATCACCACGACCACCGAGGCATGGTGGCCTCATCTGGAACTCGTCCTGCAAACCGAAGCCACGGAACCTGTCCCGCTCCCGAATACTCAGACGTCCGAAGATGGTGGAGCGCTCGGGCCGTGTGGTGCAAATCAGTCTCTTTGGGGTTGTCTACCCTAAAACTACCAGAGGACCTGCATCTAGCCTCCTGGCGATACTGCCGATCCGTCGGCCCTGCGTTCACCGCACAGTGCATATGCGTGCGGGCGATGTCCATGCGGTGAAGAGCTACCCCGTGCAACTCGGCCAAGTGATCATCGAGTCTGTGACATAGCGGTGCACCGTCCTCGTATGCTACAAAGCGCACAAAACGATGAGTCAAACTCCACGTTGTATTCCCGGACCGTCGCCCACTCTGTCTCAGTGTCAAAAATATATCGGCCCGAGCCCTCTCATGCGGAGGCAAGAAATGGCCAAATGCGCCTGCGAGAACTTCCCCAAACACCGAAGCGCATGCTCCCGGGGCGGTTCCTATGAATCATACGATCAATGCGGTGTCCGCGGCCGATGCGAACCTAGTACCACCGACTCGGTCTCGAAGCCCGATCACCTCATGATCTGCCAGCGTCGGATAAACTCACGAGGATCATCCTCGGGCCTCGACCATAAAACTCGGTGGTGCACTCAAAAAGTCCTCGGTCTCAAGCTAGCGACTCTGTGAACTACGAATACAATGGAGCTGCATCTCGCTATTCTCATTCGCCACGATCACGGCGATGGCGGGCCATCTCCTATAGCCCATATCCTCGCCTTTGGATGGAGGCTCAGTACCGCGTCTCGATGGCCGCCGCTTGCCTCGACTCTGGGGTTGGCGGCGTTGTAGAACTCGCCAATTCAAACACCTCATCCGGTGGGATGGGCTCATGCCTAGTAACCTCGGTGCCCTACTAGTAGTTCTCTCGCCTTGCCCTTACGGGCGGTTGCCTTGCGTGGAGGCATAATCGTCTGAGAAAAATACGTCGGAGAAAATTCAACCTATAACACGGCTCTATTGCGATCTTAGAGAGAAAGAATGGAAACCAATCCTAAATATCCTGCGACCTCGATTATAGATGTGGTGCATAACACCGATAATCAAGACTACTAGATACGGCTGTAGACCGCTTTCCGAGGATTAATCGCTCACGATACCACTTTTGTCGAGGATGACATGATGAAGAAGTATCACTTATTCTCTATACCTCGTGTAACCTACTTTCCTGTTAGTTTGATTTAGTAATTACGCTTAAGTATGTTGTGGCTCGTGGAGCTTAACATTTGCAAAAGAATAGTTAAGAGGTCTATGTCGATGTTGTGATTTGAGTAAGTTTAGAAGGAACATTCGGACGAATGTTTCTAAGGAGAATGTTATACCACGTAGTTACGACCTACGATGAGAGCGTCAAAGCATGTAAGACTTAAAATTTTCTAAGGATAGGTTGTGATTGTTCGGACGGGTTTTAGTCAACTTTGAGGCGGGTTATGACCCGTATATCGAGCTCTAAGCGTTTCAAAGGCCAGGCGTAGTTCGTGAGTCTAGATTCCAACTCAACCAACCATTCGTCGATAGGACGTCGAGTAGAAAGTTATGAGAGTTACAAGTTCGGGCGCAATCGGACAAAAATGTGTTTCGGACAAAGCGCGGCGCGGCGAAATCACGCTGAAGTCGGAAGTTGCAGCGCCGCAGCGCTGGGGCAGCAGGTCGCGAGGAAGTTGAGAGGCTGCGGAGGTTTCAGCGCCGCGGCGCCGAGGCAGGATTTTTTGGGCGGAAAAAACTTAGGAAAGTCTGATTTCTCTTTTAAAAAGGCCATGGGAGGGTGACAAGTGTCCCCCCCCCCCCATCTGATTTTTCTTGCATGCCTTATATTGACCAAGTCTTGAAGACTTGGTCATCTTTCAAACCTCTCTCTCTCTCTCTAAATTAGCTCCTCCGTCTCTCTAAAATTCCAAAGGAATTCAAAGCCTAGAAAAATCTGAAAGTTAAGAACAAGAAGGAAGTTTGTGGCTAGCTTGTTGGTGTTGTGGTGGTATTCTTGGCGAAGCTAGCAAAATATTTGGAATAAATTTGGCTAAAGCTCTAAGGTAATGGTTCTTCCTTTATAATTAGTTTTTAGTATTGCATGTTAAGAAGAAAGAACTTGTGGTAGTGAATAATGCACTTAGAGTCCTTGCATGTAAAATGTGGTTTGGATATGAAGGATTGGTTAGAAGAGATTATGAGCATGTTGTAGCCTAAAACTACCTTAGAATTGTTAAGTGAATTGTTGTACATAATGGGTCAATTTTACACACAGTTTGGATGTGTAATCCCCTTTAAAATGTTGGATTGTTGAGCCTTAAATGTGGTTTTTGGATGATAAATTCGGCCTTTGAAAAGGTGGCAAAGTGAGTAGAAACAAAGGAAATGCTGCCCAATTTTCCATAGGAATTAGTAACCTTGAACTTGGAAATATTCTACTTTGAAACTAGAAGTTAATAAACGTATGGTCATTATAGGTTGACGTACGTGCGATAGTTGGAATTAACAAGTGGATTGACCAAGAGGTATGTGGAACTTTCCTATCTCTCGAGCATGAGTAGTTGTACCTATGTAGTGCGGTGACGACAAGATTTGATATCTTTCACTTGCTTTAAAGTATATAATATTTGTTTCATTTCAAAGTATAAGTCCCTTGGATTTAGGAAAATGTATTTGAAAAAGGGATAACGCTAATATAATGACTTTATGGGAAGTTGGTTATATTAGTTTTCTTGAAAGGTTCACAAAGAAAGGTTTACTCTAATTAAAACAATTACGGGTAAAGGATTTGAAACTAAGAAAGGTGAATTGACTTTTAGGAATTGGTTGCCTAAGGTTTTAAAGGAAATGAAGTCACTTGATTTAGAAGCCTATTATATTTCTAAAAGGAAATGTGACTTGTCTTGAAAAGAAATCGTAACTTGATACTAGGGTGAATAGTATCTTGGAATTTTTGTATAAAAGTTATTTCTTAAAAGTTAGAAGTACATGGTACTTGGGTTGAATTCTGATTTTCTACTAAAAGACATGTTAGTGCCTTAGGATACTAAAATGAGAGGATATATTAATAATGTTAATAAGAAGTTAGGGGATTTCTTAACTTGCTTATGTTATGATAGTTCCGTAGTGCTTATGTATGATATGACAGGCGGTAGTGCTTATGTTATGTATGATAGCGGACGAGCTATGTTATATATTTATTATTACGGGTAAACCCGGGTTATTATCTATGCCATGGATTTGCTACCCATGATGCGAGCCATGCGCTTGCACTACGCGGATCCCACCAGGATCCATGCGGTGAAATAGTCCCACGCGAGCACGACGATGGTACTCACGCGGTCCACAGGATCCATGCGGGTGAAATAGTCCCACGCGGTGAAATAGTCCCACGACGAGGCGGATGACCTCGTGCGGGTCCACAGACCGTGCGGGTGAAATAGTCCCAGAGTAGTTTCACGACCCGATCCGGGCGTGGATCGGTGCCTTACCGGGCACCCTAGTGATACAACATCGAGAAAATCGGCGGAAATAAAAACTTAAACATGAAACAAGAGATATGATAATAAACAAAGCAACCAAGCGGTTTCTTGTATATATAACTGAAAACTTGAACAGTTACATCCTTACAACCCTGCCCACAACAGTACTACAAACCTCTAAGAGTTTTTATACAACATGACGGGACAGGGCCCCGCCATACCCCTGAATGTACAAGTACCTACACGATGTGAGGACTATACAAAAGATAAGCCTCCGAGAAACGGAGCTTCCTAATCTGCCAATGTGATCACATGAGGATCAACAATCGTGTACTTACTGCGGCGTGAACGGCCCAGGAGGTCGATCTAACAGTACCAAGTATGTGGCGAAATCACGTAAATGAAATCATAGTAGTATATATAAAGCAGGAGACATGTATGATAACCAAACTACAGTCCACAATAAATAAGCAGTCACGTAAGTCAGGGACCCACACCCTCAAAGTCATCACTCAAATATAACTATGGGTCTCGCCTCAACATCAATCATGCGTGGAATACCTTCCTCACCGCGGCCTATGATATAATAACACCAAGTACATAAACACCAGTCCCACTGAAGTCATAAACCGTGAGGCAAGACGAAGGCTAACTACTGATACCAAAGCCGTATCAATCGACCGGGCAAGTACGAAGCCAACTACGGATACCAAAGTGCAGCAACAATACTATACAACCAAACCACGAAGGCGTCACGGCAATCAAAGCCAACTACCGATACCAAAGCCGTGGTCACGTGGTGGCCGGGCAATACGAGGGCTAACTACGGATACCAAGGTATCAGACTTACGCCACGGCTCGATACGGCAAGCACGAAGCGACTACGGATACCAAAGCCGTGTCACGTAGCTCCGGCAAGTACGAGGGCTAACTACGGATACCAACGTATCACGAGACCGCCACTAAACTGAACGGGCAATGGAAGGCTAACTACCGATACCAAAGCCAAATCAGCCACGACTTCAGGCACGAGCCAACTACGGATACCAAAGCCGATCGTGAAACCTCGTGAGCTAGTCCATGGAATAACACTATCAGCGACGTGGTGGAATCCTCGTCGCTGTGACGCCCAAGTAAGATCATAACAAATCAGCGCCCTCGGTTGAGACGCGGTGGTATAGAAATACAATACTAGCACGCAGGCTATCACACGCAAACATAGGCAAGTTACACACAACTCAAGGTACTTTCATTTTATGCCAAAGTCCAGGTTTTAACCCCAAAGTACTACGTACGTTAACTTCTTCTTAAAAGATCCATTTCTTTTACAAAGGTCACCCGATGCCCGTATTATAAAAAAAATAGAGTGACTAACACTTTAAGTAGAACAAAACAACTTCCATACTTTCCTTTTTAAAATCAAGTAACAACATTCTTTTCCAAAGTTCAAGTTTGCCTAATTTCAAATATTCACGTCTCTTATTTTCGAAAGATTTCATAGTTCATAGTCTTAATCACTTATTAACGTAATTCTCTTTTTAAAACAATTTGAGTAACATATGCCTTATGTGTGAGTAGGTTATTCTTGTTTATAACAATCTTATTAAAGCATCCATGATCTAGGAAATGTAATACAATTTTATCTTATCTTAGCTTCTATGCAGATGGAGGTTTCTACTGGTTTTAATATAATTACTTAATTGTCAATACATTTTCCTTTACTAACGCTGCAGTGGTTCGTTCGATACTTATTCTCATTTCCGAAATCAGTAAAACATTTATTCTTTTAAAGACCAAATACTCATTACTCACGAATGAGGTTTCACACTTTTTAATAAAATTCATATCAATTCAATTAAGTCAAGTCTCTTATCTTTTAAGATCAATAAACCATCCTTTTTATCTCTCTTAAGACGTTATACCTAACTTCCCATAAAGCTAGTATAACTCTTAAGCTTTCAAAACCAAGTATTACTCTTCTTTCAAAAACGATTCTTAATTCTTTTGAAATACTTCAAGATTCTTTATTTAAAACTCAAGTCAAAAGACATCGAAGTAAAACCACGTTCAGTTAACACACGTCGTCACCGTACTATATATATTCGTTAAAATATCATGCTCAAGTGGATAGGAAGAATCACATACCTCGCGACGACACTACAATTAGCAATAAGCTCCAGTCTTTAATCCCGCTAGCCTTTTCCACCATTCGAGTAGAATCACGCTACTGCGATCTTCAACCTATAACGGTCATATAAGTCTATCAATGTCTAGACTACTCTGTAGAATGATTCTAGATACAAGATTCCTTATTCTATGGAAAATTGGGTAGCACTTCCCTACCCGTCAAACTACACAAGTCTACTGTAAATACAATCCTATGTAAGTACAGTTCAGTTCTCTTCTTTAATATTCTTCTGATGTGACTTCAATTCAATTCTCTTCTCTTATACCATCCTTCTATATATCATACTCATTTCTATACTACTACAGTATGTAATTTCCAATTACAATAGAAGTACAAGAGTATTTACCTCGATAAGCCCACAATTATCCAAGTTAAAAAGTCAATCCTGAGCAAGGTTTAGCTCCTAATCTGTACGCTCCAATACGCTCCAAGAAACCCTTAGAAGTTCTACACCACTTCTACTTAATACTTCAACCAACTATGAAGATTTTTCTCTAGGGTTTCGTTTAGTGACTAAAGGAAGTATAGTAGTATTTCCGGGCTCTTAGTATTGAAATAACTTTGGAATACTACAAGGTATTTGGGCCAAGGTATTTTGGAATAAGAACAACACTGAGAATACTTTTCTACCAAGGGGGTTATTTCACGAGAACAACTTAGGAAGGGGTTTAGTAGGGCTCTCAAGGGGGTTTGTGAGGCCTCTCAGGGGGAGGGACTTTGGACGAAACTACACAAGGGGAGAGGATTTTGCCTTGGAATTTATCAGTGAGGATGAAGAATAAGTCTTGCACTTGAGGGGTATTTATAGGAAACCAATGGCCAAGATCAAAGCAAGTGGATGGATGAGATTTGGACAAGTGTTGTGTGGTCCCACCTTATCTATCTACCACAAATATCACAAATATCCTACCTAACCTTGACCAATGTTTTGGCCACAAAACGTGCCATCTATTCGTTCATCAGCCACTCGAGGTGACAAGTGTCGCCCTCTCGTTGGTCCAAAATATTTCATCTCTCGGAAAAATCTGCAAAAATTATAAATGTTGCAACCGTAATTTTCCCTTCGCAAAGTCCGGAAAACGTTTCATCGGAAAACAATTCTTTTCACTAGTTGTGAACAAATTTCGTCCCTTTGCCTACTTAAGGCTTAAACTTTTGTACGTACGCCCTCACGTACATACTCTGGAAATACGGGGTATAACAAGTAGGATTGCTTAATGATACTACGGGCGAGGTACCCTGTTTTGATCGTGAGCGTCCTATTTTTATGCTATAAGATTTATACTTGTTACTCTCATTGTTAGTAAGGCACAGGTCGAAAATTGATTTTTATCTATGACTCACTTATTTTTGACTTATGATATTACTATAGTATTTTCGATTTTACATACTTAATGCTTTTATCGACCCCTTCCTGCCGCTCATGTCGCGGTAAGGGAAGCGGTGGTAGATCCTCATTCCAGGATCTTTTACTCAGTGTCGAGCTCCATTTCTTCTGAGGCTCGACTTTTGGTATGGTTCTCCGGTGTTGTTGATATTTTATCCATTTAGGGCATGACGGGCCCCGTCCGCCATAGTGTTACTCCTTCTGAGGTTCGTGAGTCTTGTCATAACTTGGTTTGTTTAAGGATGTAGCTGCTCGGTTTATGTACTTTGGGGTAGCCATTTTGGGCTAGACTATTTTATATCATTATAGTTGTTTATTGTGAGTTTATATTCCTGGTTTTCTCGATGTTGTGTCATGGTGCCGTCAAGGCACCGCCACGGATCCGGGTCATGTGAGCTTATGATCTTATTCTGATTTCATGTTTACATACTTGGTACCTTGTTATCGAATTTCTCTGAAATTTGCGTTAAATGCCCGCAGGTATAGGTACTCATTTTGGTGATCCGCGAGCTTAGGATATTTGCTCAGATTTTGGGATAGCTCCATTGTTCCGGAGCTTGTCATTTTGGTACATATCTTGATTATAGGCTTATGTATATCTAGGGGTACGGCGGGGCCTTGTCCCGTAATAGTTCACTGTCTTACTCTTGAAGTGCAGTAGTCATGTGGGTTGGGCGTATACGATTGTAGTTTATTTTGGCTATTGTATATAATGGTAGCTTTGAAACTTGCCTATGATGTTATATGATGTTCAGAGGACATGATCCCTTTTTATGAGATTATGAGTTTTTCTTAACCTACGGTTATATGTGATGTGGTATAAAGTGCCTAGGTAGGCACCGCCACGTCGGTTCGGGTCGTGACAATCCATCAGCTAGATGTAAAGAATGGTTTCTTACATGATGATCTCAATGAGACAGTCTATATGCATCAACCATTGGGGTTCAGGGATCTCAAATATCCTCATCATGTCTGTTTTTTGAAAAAGTCTTTGTATGGCTTAGCAGCTCTCTCGGGCGTGGTATAAGCGATTGCAAACTATGTGTCGACAATTGGATTCTCTCACAGCAGGACTGATAATTTGTTATTCATAAATCATCGTAATTCGTCAGTGACTTATATACTCTTGTATGTGGATGATATTATTTTGACTGCTTCATCTGATGCATTACGTCAATCTTTCATGATAATGCTCAGTTCTGAGTTTGATATGAAAGACTTAGGACCCTTGAGTTAATTTTTGGGGATTCTTTGTCGCCACTCGCGGTGGATTGTTCTTATCACGAGGAAGTGTTCAACCGAGATTAATGAGAGGTGAGATGTCGTCACGTAAGTCCACTTCACTCGATTGATACTAAACCCAAGTTGCGCCATACCGTGGCGCCACATATGAGGATCCGACCCGCTATCGCAGTCTTACAGGGGCCCTTCAGTATCTTACGTTCACGCGGCCAGTTATTACATATGCAGTAGAACATGTGTGTTTGTTTATGCATGATAACAGGATTGAGCACATGAATGCGCTCAAACACATTATTAGGTACATCGAGGGGACACTTGATTATGACTTGCATTTATATCCTTCGTCGACGTCTACACTTGTCTCAAATACAAAATTGGGCATTGTCACGAAACTAGACGGTCTACGTCTGACTATTGTATGTTTCTTGATAATAACTTGGTCTCATGGTCTGCAAAACGTCAGTCAACGTTGTCCCGTTCTAGTGTAGAGGTCGAGTATCGAAGGGTAGCCAATGTGGTGTCCGAGTCATATTGGTTATGTAATCTTCTATTAGAACTTCATTGTACTATTGAGAAAGTTATCTTGGTTTATTGTGATAATGTTAGTGTCATCTACCTTTCTGGGAATTCGGTTCAGCACCAGCACACTAAACATATTGAGATGGACATTCATTTTGTTCGAGAGAAGGTAGCTCCTGGACAAGTACGCTGTCTGCCCTTCCAGATATCAATGCGACATCTTTAAAGGTCTTCACTTAGTCCTTTTGAAGATGAGACTGATCTCGTAGAAGATCGTCCGCCATGAATATGAGTGTGTTAAATATACTAACTATACATATTGTGTATATTAGGAATGTATATTGAGGTATAATTAGACTTGTACTATTACCATAATTGTATAATTAGTCTTCAAATAAAATATGATTTTAGATGTATAATAGGAAAATAGATTATTTCTTTCATCACCTTCTGGTGAGATTCTAGACCAATTGCTATTTCATTATTTTTTTACCTTTTCCCATTATAACTATATATTAAAGCTTAAATTGTAAGAGAACATAAGGGCAGTTTAGTCCTTTGTAAGATTAGTTAGTTAATACGGTTAGAATTAGTTAAGAAGGACTAGTTAGTTAATCCAAGATTAGCTAAATATCTTGTATATCAATAGAGTATATATACTCATTCTTGTAAATCAGATTTATCATTAAAGAAATACAAAATTTCTGTCACTAGTCTATTTTGTTCTTCAATATATTGTGCGGTTCATATTCATACTTGAAATTACAACATAAATCATCAAATTTAAACAACTTTTGTTTGTACGTCAGTCAATGAATCACAAGAAAAAAACAGAAAAGAAGTCATTTTCATCAAATAATAAAAAGATGTACGTTTCACTTTGATTTGACGGGCCAAAGTCGGTCTATATGTGTTAGATTCAAGTCGATATCATAAATATGTAACTTATTCCAAATCTTTTTCGACTTTCTGTTTTTGTATTTACGGTAATTTTGCTGCACTTCTCATGCTTTTACAGTTTTACACATTACCAAAATATTGCAGCATGTCTGACCATATGTATTGTGTGGTGTTCAGAGGTCGACACATTTTTTGGGGTGTCATCGACCCCGCTTCTTCAACAAACAAAAATGTAAAACGCGATTATGCTACCTGACATCCTCGCTTACAATCTGGCAGAAAAAACAAGAAACTCATAACAAGAAATCATATACAATATGAAACAGGCTAACCCAAAATGGCTACCTTTCCGTAAACATAAATATAACAAAATTGAACACTTACATCCCTTACAACCCAATTTATAACAGGACTACAAGTCTTTAAGAGTTTGTAACAAATTTATGGGACAGGCCGTCATACACTGGATGTACATAATACCTACAACATCAGGGAGAACTGCATCAAAGTCAAGCCTCCGAGAAATGGAGCTTCGACACTGATCCAAGATCAGAATGAGGATCCATCACCGCAACTTACTACCTGCAGATTTAACGCAGCCTCGGCGAAGTCGCCAATAAATATGTACCAAGTATGTAAACCGGAAAATCGTAATAATATCATAAGTCTAAATAAAGCTTGGAGATACGGATGATAATCAAATTTCAAAGACCGTGTCTTACTAATAGAGAGTAAGTATAAACTTTATCAGATAAAAATGGAGGTCACGATCAAAGCAGGTCCTCGCGTAGTATCATTAAGCGATCCTACTCCTGGGACTATTTCACCCGTGATAGGTCCTGCGGACGCGTGAGTCGTCATCCGCGTGACGACTATTTCCGCGTGGACGGTGGCCGTGAGGACAAACGCCGCACTCGCATCATAGGTAGCAAATCCATGGAATAAGTAGTAACCCGTGGGTTCACCCGTAATAATATATAACCTAAAGACAACCTGGCTATCATACATAACATAAAGCACACAGTTTATCATAACATAAGCAAGTTAAGAAATCCCCTAACTTCTTAATAACATTATTAATATATCCTCTCATTTTAGTTTACTTAAGACACTAACATGTCATTTAAGAGAAAATTCGGGAATTCAACCCAAGTACCACGTACCTCTAACCTTTTAAGAATGACTATTTTTTATACAAAACTTCCAAGATACTAATAACCGTAGTATCAAGTTACGACTACTTTTCAAGACAAGTCACATTTTCTTTTAGAAATATAATAGGCTTCTAAATCAAGTGACTTCATTTCTTTTAAAACCTTAGGCAATTAATGCCTTAAAATTAATTTGCCTTTCATAAATACAAATCATCTATCCTTACTTATTTTACTTAGAGTAAATCTTTCTTTGTTAACCTTCCATAAAGCTAATATAACCAACTTCCCATAAAGTCGTTATATTAACTTTATACCTTAGTCAAATACATTTCCCTATATCCAAGGGACTTATACTTTTAAAACGAAACAAATATCATATACTTAAAACACTTCAAGTCCCTTAACTTTGAAAACTTAAGACATCCTTAATACTTTTTAAAGAAGTGAGTTAATCCTTTACTCTAAACTCGCCATCCTTAAAACAAGTAAGGGATATCAAAGCCTCAGACGTCGTACTACATAAGTGCAACTATTCATGCTCAAGAGATAGGAAAGTTCACATACCTCTTCGAGTCAATCCACTGCAGTCGATATACCACGCGTAGTATGTCAACCTATAATGACCATAATACGCCCATTAGCCTCATCTTCAACGTAGAACATTCTAATTGTAAAGCCTTATTCTACGGAAAAATCGACAACACTTCCTTTGTTTCTACATACTTTGCCACCTTTTTCAAGGCGAATTCAATAACCAAACACGCCACCTTTAAGGCTCAACAATGCAGCTTAACAATAGGGGATTACACGCCTACTAGACGTGTAAATTCCGCCCACAATTGATATCAAACTAGTACAAACTACAAGGTCCAATTCGCAACTTCTGAGGTATAACAACATAAATTTATCAAATTCCCTTTTAATCCAAATTCTTATCCAATTCCTACATGCAATATATCTAAAGGCAATATTGACAACTACAAGTCCTTTCTTCCATACATGCAACACAATTTTACTTAAAGAAATGAACGAATTGTTACCTTGGAGTTTTCCCAACTTAGTCCAACAATTTCCACTTGCCTTCCTTCCACAAACCTCCTACAAGCTTGTCAACATGTTTCCTTCTTGCCACCTTTCTCAAATTTCTCTTCTGTGCTTTGGTTTCTTCTTGAATTTTTAGAGAGGAGGTTTTCAAGAATGACCAAGTCTTCAAGACTTGGTCAATAAATAGACATGCACAAAATCGGGATTGGGACACTTCACACCCTTCCATAGCCTCTTTTTTAAAAAAAGCCTGATTTTCCCAGATTCAGAGAACCGCCCACAAGAATGACCCTGCATAAATGTGAAACTGAAGGCCATGGCACTGAAACCTTCAGAACTTTTCAAGACTTCCGCGCCGCGGCCGCGGTTTCGTGCCAGCGGCTGCTGACCTCGAGGATTCTCAGTATGAACCGCGCCGCGTTCATCCGTGTATGGCTGCGGGCTCCTCGGTTGTCTTTCTGCCAATCGCTGCGACAGACTTGTACCTTCCATAACTTTATACTCCGTCCTATCGACGAACGATTTGTTGCGCTGGAAACTCACTAACGAATCCACGTACTAGGCCTTTGAACCCTCACGAACTCCCAATGTAACGGGACATAAACCGCCTCAAAGTTGACTAAAACCCGTCCTAACATTTCTTCGACCTATCTTTCAAAATTTAAGTCTCAATCCTTTCGTGACGCTCTCAAAAGCATGACTCAATTACGGTGTAACATTTTCCCCAGAAACATTCATCCGAACGTTCCTTCTAGGCTTACTCAAATCACAATATCGATGATAGACCTCTTAACTATTCTTCTGCAAACACCGGAAATGAGGACGCTCCACATGGCCACAACAATACTTAAGCATAATTGCTAAATTAAAACTAATAAGCAGGAAAGTGGGTTACCTGGAGGTGTAGAAAATAAGTGAGGATACTTCTTCATCAAGTCCTCCTCTGTTTCCCATGTCATTTCTTCCCTGTTCTTGTTCCGCCATAAGACTTTGACGGAAGCCACATCCTTTGTCCGTAGTCTCCTAACCTGACGATCGAGTATCGCTATGGGACTCTCCTCATATCATAACCCCTCTGTCACCTGGACATCACGAATCGGGTGCACTCTAGATGGATCCCCAATACACTTTCGTAACATGGACACATGAAAATCGGATGTCTTGTCTCGGACGGACGACGCATCTAACCCGGCTCATAGGCAACCTTGCCTACCCTGGCTGCATAATCGTAAGGCCCAACGCCCACAGCTGTTTCCTTCTTCCTAATCTCATCACGCCTTCATGGGTGATACCTTCAGAAGACCCAATCATCCACCTCACCTCAGTGTCGACCGATGATCTCATAATGTCGACAGATACGACTCGGTGACGATAACCGCTCGGATAAGCTTCACCTTATCCATCGTCTTGAATCAAGTCCGCCCGACTAATCAACTTCCCCACTCAAACCACTATCGGACTGCACTTCCTCGTATAAGGCCTCATGGCGCCATTCGATACTAGAATGGTAGTTGTTGTTATATGCAAACTCCTACAAGAGGTAAATGATCCTCCCACCTACCCGAAATCACAACACAGCCCGCAACATATCCTCGTTGTCGGATAGTACGCCACCTTCGTCCGCGCTACCATGATGAAACACGATCAGACTCACGGTCCCTAATCCTCTCGAAAGACCTCCAGTTAGAAGCCGCGAACTGGCTCCTATGCAAATGATTGATATAAAATTTTATTATACCGTATTTTCCAGTATGTACGTAAGGACGCACGAGAGAAATTGAAGCTTTAAAGTAAGGCTAAATCGATAATTTTTGTTCACAATCAGAAAAGTCGATTTTTTGACTAAACGTTTTACTAGACTTGCCAGGAAAAATACAGCTATGTCATTTTTTATTTTTGCATGGATTTTTCCGAGAGACGAACATTTTGGACCAATGGAGTGGGCATGCGGTCACCTCACATCGAAGAGGGTGGGCGGTAATGGACGAAAGGAGCAATGGGTTAGGTAGATATTTTGTGCAAGTTGGTGTGGTAGATGGATAAGGTCCACATGGTTAAATCTTGACTTACACTTGCATGGCACTTGCTTGATCTTGATTCGCCATCGGTTGTGCCATTTTGACCTATAAATACCCCTAAGTTGAAGACTTTCTTCATCCAAACTTGAGCAATCTTTCTAGTCTTAAATTCTCCTCCTGTTGCAGGCTCTCTCCAAAGAGTCTTTCCCTTTTGTGAGCCCTTGGCGTAGCCTCCCTCCCTCGCTTTGTAGTGTCTCAGGGAGGCACCCAAATTTCTGTTGTTTTCTTGTGGAGAAATACCCTTCCTTGGTTGAGAAATACTTCTCACGTATTGTTGAATGCCAAAATACTCTTAGCCCCAAATACCTTGTAGTACTTTTCAAAGTTACTCTCATATCAGATAACCCGAAATGCTACTATATTCCCTTAAGTCACAAAACGAAACCTAAGGAAAACCTTCATAACCGGCTGAAGTGTTAGAAGTTACGTAGAACTTCTAAGGTTGTTTGGAGGGTCGAGCACCTGAGTAGAGCTAAACGTTGCTCAGATCGACATTAAACTTGGATAATTTTGGGCTTATCGAGGTAAATCATCTTGTTCCCCTATTGTATTGGAAATTATATGTTGCAGGAATATATAGTCAAGTATACTATATATAGAATCAACATAGCTTTTGCCATGCAAATGTTTTTCGACTTAAGCCCCAATTTAAAGAAGAGAATCAATCAGAATTACATAGGACTGTATCAGACAGCAAGAGACTTTGTGTAGCATTACATCGTGGAAGTAGAATTGTACACGCCCTGTTAGATGTATAAACCCTCGTTGGCTTCTCAAATAGTCCGGCCTCGATAGAGTGAGATTTACGCGGCCATGTGCGGTGGTGGTGAGTGCTACCGAATTTTCGTCAGAATATTCCTACGCTGAGATCTAGGGAGTGTTAATAGGCGCTCTCATGGGCCTCTATAGGTCAAGTACTACGATGACGTGATCTACTCGCTGGGCTAAGGAGCCGACTGGCTTCGAGGTACTGAGCGCTTTCAGCGGCTATTACATAACGATAATCGTCGCCAGGTAATGTGAACCTCTCCTATCTTTTCTAGCATGATACGTGTATAACTATGTAGACACGTTCCGACGCATACGCAGTGTTAAATGTATTTCGATCGGTTTAAAACATAAAAGGTTATAACGGCTTTTAACGGGAAGTCAAGAGTTATAACAACTTTTAATGTAAAGCAAAATGCTTTGTGGTTTTAAAAGTGTAAATCGATTTGACTTATAAATCTGGACTTGATGCGTGATAATAAAGAATTTGGAAGTATTTCAAAAGAATCATTTGTGAAAGAAGAGTAAGACTTGGTTTTGAAAAACATAAGAGTTATACTAGCTTTATGAAAGTTAGCATAACGCTCTTAAGAGAGGTAAAGAGAATTGCTTATCGATTTTTGTAGTTGAAGAGACTTGATCTTAAAAGATAAGAGACTTGACTTGTAAATGAATTAATATGGAATTTTGTGTGAAACCTCATTCGTGGAGAAATGAGTACTTGGTTTCCTTAAGAGGAGAAATGTTTTATCGATTTCGGGAAATCGAAACGAAAGTATCGACAAACCATCGTAAATAAGTCAATGTTAATAAAGGAAAAATGTATTGAATAATGAAGCATTATTATTAAAAACCAAGAGAAACCTCCATTTGCATAGAAACTAAGATTTAGACAAATGATATTACATTTCCTAGATCATGGTCGCTTAATAAGATTGATTATAAACAAGAATAACCTACTCACATATAGGCAAGTGATATGTTTCTCAAATTGTTTAAAAGAGAATTATGTTTTAAAGGATCAAAACTACTTAACTACGTAAACCTTTTCAAAATGAAACTCGAGCATTCAAATTAGGCAAACTCAACGCTTGGAAAATAAACGTTGTTATTTGATTTTACAAAGGAAAACATTTTGGTTTTCTTAACAATGTTAGTCACTCTATTTTTATACTACTGTGATCGGGATAAAAGACCTTTTATAAAAGAAATGGATCTTTTAAAAGAATTTAACGTATGTAATACTGGGGGTCGTAACCTCGACTTCAGCCTAAAAATAAGCTTCGAGTTGTGTGTAACTTGCCTATGCTTTTAGTGTTTGATAGCCTTGTTGTGCAAATGTTTAGTTTATACTCACCGCTGCCTCACGGAGGGTTCATTGATTTGTTACGAACGATTTCTTCACCGAGTCCTACGTGACGGGTCGCAGACACGATTACATGATTCTTTACCGGAAGTCCCATGGACGTGGCCGACACGTATTCCATCTCGATTATTCACCGGCCCCACGAGATGGGCTTCAGACACGATCATCCATTCTCTACCGAGTCCCACGGATGGGCCTGACACGATTCCACATGATTCTTACCGAACCACCGACGGGACGACACGATTCCACACGACGATACCTGGGATCGGGCCAATAGCCGGCATGAGTTCCACCGCACGAGGGAGATGACTGAGGGCGCCAGTCCCTGACTGACATGACCGCTTATGTTGTGAATCGTAGTTTGGTTATCATACATGCCTCCCGCTTATATAGACTATTATGATTTCATTTACAGTATTTCTGATTTCAGTGTAATTTTTATTGTCTTGGCACTCGGCAGAGTGCGTTAAATCTTAGCGAGTAGAAATCACGTCGATTGTGGATATCGCTCGTAGGATCAAAGTTGACGTGTTAGGAAGCCCGTTTCTTGAGGCTTATCTTTTAGTATGTTACCACTGATGCATGATTCTTGTACATTGAGGGGGTATGGCGGGGCCACCATCACTTGTAGTTGTCATTCGTTCTTAAGTGCAGCCAAATCTTGTAGGCGGGGAGTTGTAAAAAGAGATTAAAGCTATTGGGTTTTTATGTATACTCCAATGTATTTTAGGTTGCTGTTAGTTTATCATGTCTCTTGTTTCTGTATTTATATTTTATGTTAGCTGAATTTTCTACGATGAATGGCTCTTGGAGTGCGGAGTAGGCGCGGTCGCGGAGCCAGTGTCGGGTGCGTGACGCCGTGGTCCGTCACGATCTCGCGATCTCTACGATATCTGATACATCATAATCCTCGGTAGAAAAATCGTCACGGTATGGAAGAAAATACATTTGATTTACGTCGGTAGGTTAATGATAACGGATGGAATCATCGCCTTATACAGGTGTATGAGGTAACCACGTAATAAAGTCCGTAATGATCGCTCGGCCGAAGCGCGGATCTCTATCATCTGTGACCAGCGAACCACGGGTACTCCTTGACACAGTGACAAACCGGACATTCGCCCTGAACTCACTTGGCGTCCTGCCGGGCCGTCCGGCACGATATATCGCTTTGAGGTCGCCGTACGTCTTAAGTCGACCCGGATGAATAGAGTAGCGACCTTTATGTGCCTCACGAGAATGCTGGCGAAGTCTGCTCGTCGGGTACCATGCTTTGCCCTCGAATCTGGCACCGAAGCGGTCTTCGCCGAATAGAACATACTCATAAGAAGAATTCGTATACCGTCTGGTACCATAATGGATCCTCATCACATCGCCTCTTGCTCGCCGGCGATGGAAGACTGTGACCTCTCGAACTCGAACCCATTCTTCTCAGAATCGACAAGCGAACCACAGGTTACGCTGGGATAGTAACTTTCGCGGACGGACCGCATAACTACTGTTTGCGCGCGCCAGAACTGCAGTGATCTGCGTAAGAAATGCGACTCGTTCAACTTACTGCGTTGGTATAGGATATCGGCGTGTAATCCTTAAAGTATTTCAACCACCGTCTGCGCAGGTCGGCTCCATACGGGTGAAGATATCTGGAACTCTTGTGAGTACATGTAAATATCATCAAAATCCGTAAAAAATAATGTCTCGGATCTTGAGAAAGCATGAATCCCATTCACGCGACTCTAAGTCATGTGGCCAGGGTAATTCTTCTCATGCTTCTAAGTTGCTTCGAGATCGTAAACATAACTTTAATCTTCATCAAGCCACGCTAAAACCCCAACCTTTGGCGCGTCCACGATAAACGGCATCTCCAAATACAAACACTACAAGAAATAAGGCCCAGGCGGTCGTCAATTCTTCTTGATGGCGGAAGCTCCTCACAACGTTCATCCCGCCGGAACATAAGCGCTACAGTCGGCTAATCGAAAGATGAAATGGAAGCAAAACTTCTCCGAAATCTCGATAATAGCATGAGGCCCAGCTCACAGCAGCGGCGCCGTTGGTGTAGTGGAGTGCAGGCCAAGTCTTGGTATCTCGATCTTTCTTGTATCAACCGAATGCCGCCGGCCGGAATACTTGTACCTAAGAGCGCGGCAGATCGACCGGCTCGTTTGAGAACTTGGCATCTATTTGCAGGTCGGAGGACTCACGTCACAGCGCCGAATGTTCTGCATTATTTCTACGCTGCGTGCGCGAATAAACCGGGATATCATCGATGAATACTATACTTGAGAGCATTATCGAGATTGGCCAGACACGGTTCCTTAGTCAAAGCCCCGAATCTTTGCTGGGAGGCGTTAGTCGGCGAAGACATCTTTAAACTCGTAGTGCCACATCTGGGTCACCAGATACGTCTTTGGGATATCTTGCCTCTCTAACTTTCGCGCTTTGGTAATGCAAGCCGCGAATTATCTTGGAAACACCTCGCCCCACTAGTGGTCAAACAAATCATCAATCCACGGGAGGAGTATACAGTGCTTGATAGTTTACCTTATTAAATTTCTTAGGTAATCGACATCACGTCGCGTCGTCGTAACCTTTCTGAAATAAAGCCAGGCGCTACGGGGAGAAACCTGGGCACAGTAAAGCCTTTTTCGGCAAATCTTCCGTTTGGTCTTTGATTCCCTCGACTCGGTGAGTGGCATCCTGTGTAGTGGAATAGATATAGGTCAGTGTCTGTGACGTATCGATCTGAACTCGATCTCCTCGGGAGGATACGGGAATCTCGTCACAGAATAAATCTGAAACTACTCTATAGTAGGAGTAGTGAAAATTAAGTATCACGACCTCGATCTCGAACACACGAACCGTATGGTAGATATACCAGCCACTTTGTCTTCGCAGCCCAGGGTGAAATAAACCTACGTCGACGATGTTCAGCCAGCCGATAACGGCTCGCTGAGCGACCGATACGATATCTCTACATAGTCGTTGGCATATGAGGCCGGTAGCGATCCATTTATAATAATCCACGTAATTTCGTCATATCGACTCTGTCCGTCGTAAGTCGCCCATTTGTGTATATAATCGGCTGAGCGAGCATATATACACATTTCGGCTGCCAAGATAACCTCACGGGCGTAGCCACTTACTCCGAAAGGTTTTATGGACTCGGGCTCTATCACTGATACCATCGATATGAGAGATATATGGGACAAAAGGTAGAGACACCAACGGATCTATCAAAGCATATCGTCGCGACGTGAAACCCGATAATGTCACTTGTGGCGACGATACAGTGACGCACTCACCAGTCCGCCAGTGGGCGTAGCATAAATGCAGTTTCGGGGCCCAGCCAGGTGAGACCCTACCCACGGCCCTGTCGCGTCCTGCTGATCAGTAAGACACCACCTTACCGAGGCGCGGCAGCGAGAAGCGAAGGTCCGTGGCCCGGCGCATCGCCTGAACCGCTAACCTCCGCGCCTCTGGTGGACAATCTCTCTTTAAATGGCCACTGCTTGTCCCGCAGGTAACAAGATCTGGAGAACCACGGCCCACCCCCGTGATGGTAATCACCCGCATCTGACCACTGGCCGAGGCATAGGTGGCCTCGTCTGGCCCCAGAGCTACGGATTCGCCCGGAACCGAAGCCACAGAACCACTATCGCGCCTGAATACCTGGAGCGTCGGAAGGCGGTGGAGGCGCTCTTAGCAAGTGAGGTGCAAATCGATGCTTCTTTGAGGTTATCTACCTCGAAAACTACGAAGGACCACTGCTTTATCACGACCTGCGATATCATCCCGTCCCAAGTACGGCCCTGCGTTCATAAACGGTCGTAAGCTGCGTCACGGGCAAGTATCCGTACGCATTTGAAGAGCTACCCCGTGCGACCCTGCGCTCGTGTCGTGACAACGCTGACATAGCGGTGCACTCTGTCCTCCGTATACGCTGCTGACGGGGACATCACAAGACGGCAGAGTCAAATGACTCGTTATGCTCCGGTAATCACTCCAGCTACATCTCAACGTGTCCAATCCTCTCCGGCCAGGCTTTCCTCATGCGGAGGCAAGAAATGGTAAACGCCTCACGAGAACTTCGTCCCAGGCAAATTGGAACGTACTCCCGGGACAGTTCCGTAGATCCCGAACCCGATCAGTGCGATGTCGCGCGGTAGAGTGTGAACCAGTACTCTAGGCTCTGTCTCAGAGGCCTTGATCACTCTCATGATCATTTGTGGCGCGGATAAACTCCACGAGGATCGTGCTGGGAGCCTGCGACCCAGTAAATTTCTGGTGGGCTCTGACTGTTGATAAGTCAAAGTCTCGAAGCTATCAAATATGGGGGTAGTGCAATTACTGACCCAGGCATGTCTCGGAAATCTGTCCTCACTTGCCTTGCCCACGATCTGGCAGCTAATAAGCCTGGGCGTCTCGCCCATGGCCATATCCTCTGCTCCAGAAATTTGTATAGCCCCAGGCTCGGTACCGCGATCACCGATGGCGGCTGCTGCACTCGAACCCTGCTTTGGGGTTAGCGGCGTCGTGGAACTACGCCATCAAATGCTCGGATAAAGTATTGAATTACATGCCCTCGTAACCCTCACAGTGTCCCTCGGCGGCTCCTCGGTATCTTGACATACAAGCGCGGTTGCCTTGTGGAGCGTCGCGTCGTAAAATATGTCGAGGAGGAGTTGACTGCTCTTAGCGGCTATTACGCGTCTTGGTAGAAAGAATGGAAACGATCCTAAATATCCGCAGCAGCCTCACGATAATAGATGTAGTGCACAACCACGAATGTCGAGACTCACTAGATCGGCACCATGGGCCGCTGAGATTAAGCGCTCACGATGCGGCATCGGCCCAGGTACCGGACGTGGTAGTGCCTTCCCAAGGCACCTTGGCAATCTGACGCCGGAGAAAACCAGTGAGTAAACTCATATGACCGTACTCTGATATAAGCAGGCTAACCCAAAAATGGCTACCTTTTAAAGTAAGCATCAAATATAGGCGAAACAGGTTAAATCCGCTACAGCGATTTATACGGGACTGCAGTGCAGAGTTTGTAACAACTACTGTGAGGCGAGGCCGTCGTACCACGAATATGCATAATACCTGACCGGGGAGAAGCCCAGTACCCAGTCAAGCCTCGGAGAAATGGGGCTTCGACTGGTCAGATCCACAGAATGAGGATCCATGCGCGTCTGCCACCACTGCAGCGTAGACTGCGTTAGAGAAGTCGATTACGATATGTACCAAGTATGTAAGCTAAATCTTGTAATAATATCATAAGTCTAAATAAAAAGTGGAAGTCCCCGGATGATAATCAAATTTGATTACCCATGCTACTATGACAGGAAATATGAAGTATAAACTTTCTTTGCGCAAAATAGAGGCTCGTAATCCAACCCAGTCCATAAGCGTGGTATCGTCGCGATCCACTCGCAGGACTATTTCACGCATGGAGTCCTGTGGACGCGTAAGTCATCCATATCGCGTGGACCATTCACCGCGTAGACGTTGAGCGCACGCGCATGGTCTGGCTTATACGCGCGTAAGCGTTAGCGAATCTATGGATAGAAGTAGTAACAAAGTGCACCATGACAATATATAACCTAGCACAGCGGCTATCATCGTAACATAATGACTCCCATTTTATCATACTTGTAAGCAGTTAAGAAATCCAGCAAGCATGCGTTAATAATATACTCCATACCATTTTAGTTTACTTAGTGACTGCAGTATCATTTAAGAAAATCAGAGTCGCCTGATACCACGTACCTACAACCTTAAGAACCAGCTACTTTTTATACAAAACCTGAGATACTAATAACTTGGTAGTATCAATTATTTACTTTTCAAGACAGTCACATTTCCTTTTAGAAATATAATAGGCTTCTAAATCAAGTGACTTCATTTCTTTTAAAACCTTAAATAATTATTGCCTTAAAATCAATTTGCCTTTCATAAATACAAATCATCTATCCTTACTTATTTTATAGAGTAATCTTTTCTTTATTAACATATCAAAGCTAATATAGCTTCATGCAAAGTCGTTATATTAACTATACCTTAATCAAAACCATTCTATATCCAGGAACATCTTTTAAGCGAAACAAGTATCATATACTTAAAACAACCCAGTGCTTAAGCACGAAAACAAGGCATCCCATGTCTTTTTAAAGTGAGTTAATCCACTTTTCATGCGCTCAGTTATCCTTGCTCATCAGGATATCAAACGCGCTCATCTGCGTGCCATAAATTACCGCTATTCATTATCGAGATAGGAAAGTTCCGCACATCGCTTAGCAGTCGATCAGCTCATGATCGATATACCGCTGGTATATTCGACTATGTGCCATGTCGTTGATTAGCCTCTATCTTTAGCGTAGAACATTCCCTAATTGAAAAAGCCGTATTACGGAAAATTGGACAACATTTCCTTTGTTTTACATCTTTGCCTTTTCGAAGTAGATTCGATAACCCGAACCATGCTAAGAACCGGCTGATGCGGTTAACAAATAGGGGATTACACGTATACTAGGCGTGTAAAATTCGCCCCTCAATTGATATCAAACTGGTACAAACTTCTGAGGTCGATTAATGACTTTGGTATAACAACATAAATTCTTATCCGATTCCTTTTAATCCAGAATTAGCATCCGATTCATACGTGCAGTATATCTAAGGCAATATTGGCAACTCACAGTCATTTCTTCCATCATGCGGCCACAATTTTAGCGAAATGAAGCGGATTATTGCAGGTTTTCTGACTTAGTCCAACAATTTCCATAGCCATGAACCTCCTCTGAGCTTGCTTGGCTTGTATTTTCATAACTTTTGTTAAGAATTTCTCTAGGCTTTGGTTTCTTCTTGAATTTCTAGAGAGAAGGAGATGAATTTTAGAGAAGAGAAGGAAGAGAGATTTTTAGAGAGGGAGGTTTTTCAGAATGACCAAGTCTTGAAGACTTGAGTGATAAATAGAACGTCTGTGAGAATCGGATGGGGGCCATTGTCACCACCAGCGCTCTTTTAAAGCGATTCTGATTTTCCCAGTTCGCGAGGAAACCCGCCTCGTGCCGCGACCTACGGTGGCGCGCGGCGCGCAGAGCCTCTGCGAACTTCCGTAACCACAGCGTCGCGGCCTGCTTTCGGCGCGCGGCCTCGCGGCCGCCAGATTCGGCCTGCCGTGTAGCGGCCTGCATCCCGTATGGCATTGTAGCCTGGCCAAAAGTTGCCTTTACCCGCTCATTGCGCCCCCGAACGCCCCACGCCAGCCTTTACACTCGGGTATCCTATGTCGGCGAGCGGTTTATTGCGTTGGGAACTAGACTCAGCCGAACTCGTCTTGGGAGCTTTTGAACGCTCACGAACTCCAGATATAGCAGGACATAAACCTTCAAAAGTTAAATAAAACGTCAAGACGATACCTTCGACCTTTCTTTCAAAAATTTAAGTCGATTCCTTTAAATGCACGTTCAGAAAGCGCGGCTGGTTGCGGGGTGTAACGTATAGGGGATGAGGTTTGCGTGTTTGTGAGCGTCTATCTAAGGGATCATGTGGTAGAGGTTAGGAGAGATTGATAGCTGCGGGGATGATGTGATTAAGTTGATAGTTGGAGGTTCTTGTAAGGCATTGTGCTGCCGCACAGGGGCGAGAGCTTGGGCGAGGGAGGAGAAAGGCATTTTTGAGGAGAGTTTGGGTGAAGTGGTGGGAGGTATACACGTGAGAGGAAGTTATTTGTAGGAGGAGATTTCGATGGAGCGTATGGTCGCTGGTGGATTCTGATGATGTGTATGGAGTCTTTGGCTTTCGAGGACATGAGCGGGGAGGCGTCTACGCTCTTTGAGTTAGCCTAAACCTTTTAGGATTGTGATAGCCAATTTGGGGTTACCATGAGAATGAGGAAGCGGCAAGTGACTTTCCGTAGCTCGGTGGCTAGGAGACTCGGATAGATTTTTGCTCGCCGGAAGGTTGTGTGATGCTTTGCAAAGAAATTCTGAGAGTTATTCCAGTGAGTATCTTTGGCAGAGCATAGCTTTTGTAATGAATTTGCGTCGAGATGGAGAAGAAGAGGATGGTTGTGGATGATATATTAATAATCAAATCTTTGGAGTTTGGCCAGTAGCTAGTAGAAAGGATATGAGAGAGATGTTGATGGCTAAGAGGGGCTTAGTGGAGTAGTGGGGATACGTCGGTATGGGACGGGACGGCGGTGCATTTAGGAGGTAGCTAAAGAAGTCTTTGGAAGTCTCATGGGGTAGTTATAGTAGACGTGAAGGGTAGTGATGGAATGGTAAATTTAAGAAGATGGAAATAATAGCGTATACAAAATTAATAGAAAACAAGGATAGGCGGAAGTAGACAAATAAGGTGTATAAGATGGGGAAGAAATGAAAACTAAGCGATTCACGGTGGTGAAATAAGCGTCTTTTAGATACTGTATGGAATTAGAAGGGAAAAGACATGGATAATTGTATACGGACTAGCGATGATGGAGGAGGACGCGGCTTGGATCAACGTCGAATTAAATCGAGAATGTAGGGACATCAAGTCTTTGGAGGATACGCGTATTGAGCGGAGGTGGCGCAAAGGGTTTTGATATTTTGATCGATTATCGATATTTCGGAGATAAATATTTTTGGACGATAGGAGGGTGACAACGTATGCGCTGGCATATTGTGTTGAGGCGGAGTGGAAACCAGTGAGCTAAAGTGTAAAATTTAGATATTTGTTGGACAAGTGTACTATGGGACCCATTTGCTGATGTCCTGATCTCGTCCATTACAACATTTAATCCTCTCGCCCAGTTGCATTATATATCTGGCATGAGAGTCTGAGAAACATGGCTTAGAAATTTTGAGAAAGCTTTACTCGACCTGGGAGCTCTCGGCGAGGCGGCACTCCGAGGCAAAAATCTTGATCCTTGTTGATAATCCCGTATTCAAACCTAAGAGATCCACCCCCAGTGGTATCACTAGCGTACTCTGACCGTAAGCCGGAAATCGCGATAATCCGTTAGTCGACCTTGAAACCTGCCTTCTTCATATTTTGGGTTGG